>JAIUCV010000025.1:3019073-3619073 GCA_026724425.1 Erythrophleum ivorense | reverse complement strand
ATTGGAACTAAAATCTTCCTGAACAAATCTGTTAAAGTTCAGGTCCATCGACATTAGAAAACGTCCACTGGAGGGGTTTTAATTGTCTCGGGGCTTCTCATGGTTTTTAGGGCCTTAAGAATCCCAGAGAACTCAAAACTTTCATTTAGAAAGCCCTATTGTGTGAATTTCAAAATTTACTCAAAATTACGAAAATGTCATTACGTTTCGTTAACCTTTTGTTTAATTTTGTTTCTTCATTCTAGCTCCATTTTTCTTTTCTGTTTGATCTTGAGATTCTCATTTTTAGGAGTCTAAAATGCTACATTAATTTTTTTAGACCTTAACTAAGTCATTTCGGGGGACTTGCTTTTGTATCCGATGAATTTTGCACATTTACAGAGAAACTGCACGTTACGTTTCTCGTGTTTTCTCTCATTTTTAGAGAACCAGATATTACATATATAGGGTGTCCCACCTCTTCACTCACTTAGCCACATATGTTTCTGCCTTAAACTCGAGGAGGAACCCTAAGAGTGAGGCATACAAGGGGGAGAGGAAGAGAAGGAGGAAGACAAGGCAAAAGGTATAGACTCTTAGTTGTTTTCATGCTTTTTCTTTGGCAAACCTCTTCTCATCCATTTTTCTTTCTTTTCTATGATTTTATTGAAGTTTGTGGATCTATTTTGAGGGAAGAACAAAGGGGAAAATTCGGATTTGAAGAGAGGAGGCCAAAGAAAAGAAGAATCAAGCAAGTAAACAAGGAAAAATAAGGTAAAACTTCCATCCCATGGTAGCTATTTCTTCTTCCCCTTCTTCCTTGGTTCATCCCACTTAAGAAGCTACAAGAGGGCTTGGATTTTAGGTAGAACCAAGGGTGAACATTAAGAATTTAAGGGAGGAAAGTAAGGATATGCAAAGAAAACAACCAAAGAACCATTAGATTACAAGATAGAAAACCTAGGGTTTCAAGTGTTTCTTGCAATATCTATTTTGATACAATGATTCTTAGGCCTAAATGAATGTTTAAATGAGCTCCTAAGATCCCTGTAAATCTCCCCATATACATCCTCCATCAAGAAAACAAAGCAAACTTTCATGGAGACCAAATGCTCAATAATCTCGACCTAAAGGGGATGAGGTACCTAGGGATAGTTTTAATTTGTTCCAAACCCATTTTTAAGTCATATATGATGAGTGAAGATGAGGGAAAGTCTTGGAAAAAATTTAGAAATCATAGAAAGTGAGATAACCTTATATGTTCCATAATATGACCTAAGAAAGCAACATGTAGTTAAGCTCCTTATTTTAATTGTGTGATAACCCCAAGAGTCTTAAAAGGAGTTAATAATCATATATAAATGGAAATAATGGAGCCTAGAACTCATTTGATGGATTTTATTTCATTAGGTGCACTTTTGGAACCATAAAGGGGTTATTAGACCAAGTTAGTACTTAAGGAAGATGTGTAGCCTTAGAATTAATTCAATGCACCTAATTGGCTTCCATAAATTGTGTTTAGGCCAAGAGAAGCAAATTCCACACCCTTGTGTGTGTGAGGCTGAGGAATGGAGCCTTGTTTCAAGAAGAAAAGTGTGTGGTTGCACCAGAGTTAGCTCACTCCTCTTTCTCTCGTGCATAAATATATGCTTGACTTGTCTTTGAATGTGTGATGTGTGTTTTAAGCTATGAAAAGTGTTCTAGCATGAGCTCTTATTCCATGGTACCATGATGATGCATTATATTTTCAAATGATATTTATTATGTTTTCTTGGGTTTACTTGAGTGTGGAGAAGCTAAGAACTCTTAGCCATGGTGAGGATGAGCCAATAACCCTTATAAATGGTTAAGACAAAGTAAAGTGTCTCCCAAGAGTGAGGTTGAGCCAATACCTCTTTGAGAAAATGGGTGAGGCAAGTCCAAAATCTATAAGTGAATGAGTGAGGCTAATCCACTTATTTAGCAAGCCTATGGATGCTTTGTATGACTTACTCACATGTCAATAATGCATCTTGAATAATCATTTCACCCATTATGCTCATGCATACATTTTCAAGATTTGTTTTGCATTTTTTATGTATGATTGAAAGGGAGATGAGCTATAAAGATTCTTTGAATCTCATTCCCTCCTCTCCAATGTCCTAACACGCTAGGTAGACCAAGTGGATAAGGTAATGGGAGCTAACAACTTGGGAGATGAGAGTATGACAAGAAAGTATCTTGATTGTACTTCTTATGGCCATATGAGTGGCAAATGTTGTAATCCATTATTTTATATGTCCTATGACCTCATGAACATATGTAACTATGTTAATATATTATATACAAATGAGATTTAATGGTATATGCATGATATAGTGCAATTTGGGTATGGAATGGCAAAACTAGCCTTGTGTAATCTTATGCATGGCATGGGGTGAGAGAGTGAGTTTGAAAATTCTGGGTTTGTGCACCTTTGAGACAAGCTTAGAATGTTATTTTGGTGCATTCCCACGTGCTCAAGTGGTCATGGTGGTCTTAGAACTCAATATGAACCATTTGGACCCATTATATGGCACAAAAGTGACCAATTTGCAACCCAACATCAAAATCTGACCAAACAAACGAATTTTTCCATGAAATTTGGCACACATGTAGATCTTATCTAGATCTTTTTGGGAAGCTAAGGTTAAAAAAAATTAGAGCTCTATAGAATTAATTATGAATTTTCAAATTTTGGATTTTCTTGTTGTTCTGGTGCATGTACTGTTCATATGGTTAGTTTTGTATTCTATGTCATCCGAGGGCCAAATGATGTACAATGCTTATAAAATTTTACAAGCATAAACTAAAGGTCATAATCTTTCTAGACCATGAAGATCACCTCATTTGGAGGTCTGAATAGAGAGTTATGAATTTTTGAAGCTTAATGTCAGTACTAGTAGCGTCACTTGACCTCATGTACTGTTCCATCATAATTCATTTCCTAAATGACCTTGGCGTGGTCTAGAGATATTTTTCCCTTAGATTTAACATCTGTAGATTCTCAAAATAACCATGTTTTCATTATTTATATTTTTTTAGAATTAGTGATGAATTTTCAAAATTTATGACAGTAACCTGTGATAGTAGCCTAAACAACTAAGACCTTGGGTGCTTTTCGAATGTCAAACATCTACTTAGGGTTTCATGACCTAGACATATTTTTAGCATAAAGTAGACATATTTAGCTTTCTAGAATGATAAATGATATATGATTTTTATTTTTCTAAAATTAGTTATGATTGTTCAAATTTTGGGACAGAAAGTTAGAAATTCTGGTCGAGGCTGCACTATGGTATTTTGTGTATTCCATTCACTTGCACGAGTTCTAGGCCACTTTCTTAGATGGTTTTAAGTTGTATTTGTGTAATTAAATATGAGAATGAGTTGAGTAAGTTCATATGGTCCACAAACACTTAATAAAAAATTTTTATGCTACGCAATGCAAAGAAATGTAATATTTTAATGTCATTTTCTTGCTTTCTTATGTAATGCATAACATGAGACTTAGAAATAGCATGAGGCAAAGCTAGAAATTTATGGTATTACACATTAAAAAGACCAAATTGCATGCACCTATATACAAAAGTGCTAAAGGGACAAGTAGATGTAGTTTTCTCCTAATCTTCTAGAGCAATGCAAATTTGAAAGTAACCTAAAAAACCATTTAAAAAGCAGTAATGAGATTTTTTAGCAAGTCTTTCAAGCATTTGATAAATAAAAGGAAGGGGATAATGATCTTTTGTAGTAATAGCATTTAGGCATCTATAACCAATACACACATGCCATCCATTTTGAACCCTAGTAGGAATCATTTCACCCTTTTCATTTCTCATTAAAGTTATGCCAGTTTTCTTTGGCACAACCTAGACAGGACTCACCCACTCACTATCAAAAATATGATAGATTATACCTGTAGATAGTATTTTAGATACCTCCTTTTCACAACATCAAGAATTAGTGGGTTGAGGCATCTTTGAGGTTGACAAATTGGATGAGCTCCATCATCAAGAAAAATCCTATGTATGCACACCTCAAGGTTAATATGAGGTATATTAGCCAAGGTCCAACCAATAGCTTGTCGATGCTTTCTAAGAACCTCCAGAAGCTTCTCTTCCTCCTTCGAAACAATACCACTAGCCATAATTACTAGAAGCTTCTCATCTTTCTCTAAATAGGTATATTTGAAAGTGTCTAGTAATGATTTGAGCTTTAAGGCAGAAGCTTGCTCAACCGAGGGTATTAGTGGTTTAATCTCAATTCTTCTATGCCAAATACCTATTCAGATAACTCATAAATAGAATAAACAACTTTCCCATCCTTGGGAACATTAGCAGTATGAAAATCAACAAAAGAACTAACAACCGTAGTAACATCAGTATCATTACCAGATGAGTTAGTCATACAGCATCTAGTACCATTATCAGTAAGCAAGTTAAGAATGGACATAGATGAACTAGCACAATCAACATATCCAGAAGAAACATCAGCATGCACATCATCTCTAAAACTAGAGGAATGATTTTACCTAGTACAATCATCTAGATTAATCACATACTAACTAACAAAAGAATCATCACAAATAGAAGGAATCTCATAATCATAATGATCAGAAATATGCGAGGAACTCACTACTCTCAATGAAAGCACTAATCTCAGTACATCTATCACATATAATGGATCCAACACATTCACAATCAAGAGAATCATCCAAGTCAGCTATGTCATAAGGTCCAGACAACATGGTATCCCTAAAATTAGAAGATGCATCATCTATAAGCATGTCAATCAAACTAACACCAAATATAGAACCATGATTAGCAGGATGTCTTATAGCATCAAAAATGTTAAAATGCACTACATTTCCTACAAACTCTATAGATAAGGTACCCTCATGCGCATTGATTATAGCTCTAGTAGTTTTCAAAAAGGGTCTACCTAAAAGTAAAAGAGCATGTCCACTAGTCTTATACTTATCATCTTCCATGTTGAGGACATAAAAATTTACAAGAAAAATTAAATCCTTTACCCTTACTAACACATCTTTAAGAAGTCCTAAAGGATACACCACGCTCCGGTTGGCTAGCTGCACCACAACTCTAGTGGGTTTCAACTCTCTTATCTTCAAAGTTGAGAATACACTCCTGGGAATCACATTAATTGCAGCTCTGAAGTCTAGCAAAGCATCAAAAAACTCCAAGTTCCCAGTGGTACAAGGAATAGAGAAATGGCCCAGATCTATGCATTTTTTAGGCAATGAGGATTGAATCAAAGCAGATACACTCTTTCTAAAGTTAACTCGCTCATGTCTTCTTAATTGCCTCTTGGTTGTACACATCTCCTTTAGGAACTTTACATACTTTAGCATCTTTTGATCAAATATAGGAGTGGCACATTGATTTCCACTTTCTTGAATGTTTTTAAAGATTTCCTATTCCTTTTGTTCTTCCTTAAACTTCTTGGTCTGAGTTACCCTATTAGGAAAGGGTAAAGGTTTCTTTGGCTTTTCCTCTTTCTCTTTAGTACTTTATGGTGCAACATGTGCTTTTTCTAATGCCAACTTATCTAATTTTGATGATTGGGAGGGTCTTAGAAGTTCTTTCCTAATTCTTACTATAATAGCATAAACACCACTCCTTTTAGGATTCATCATAGTGTGGGAAGGTAATTGCCCTAATCTTGGCTTTTTACCTCATTAAGTGAGGCAGCCAACTGACTAATCATATTCTCTACATTCTTGTTCTGAGTTTGCATTCTATTTTCTATGTTCTATATCTCTTTTCTATGTCTAATCTCACTCTGTTCCATCTTATCCAAGGGTTGCTTCATCATAAGCTCTATGTTGTTATCTTTTATAGGTTATTCTTAGATAGGAATTGATTGTTTCATAGGTAAAGGAACTTGAGCACTTGGCCCTGTAGCAAATTTTAGTTCTGAATGGCCTTTATACTTCATGTTAGGATGATCCCTCCACCCAGGATTATAGGTAGTAAAATATAAGTCATATCTCTATTGCCCTTGTTGCATAGGTCTATTAGGAAAGATGGTAGAACAAGACTTAGTCTGATCATGTAACTGTGGACACTGATCTATAGAGTGTGTAGCTAAACAACATATACCACACAATGGTCTAACCAAAGTAGTGAAAGTAGATGTAACTTATAGAGAATAGCACTAAGGATAAGTGTAAGTCAGATACGTATAAGATTGGGACCTATGAGATTGTGGAATAACATGAGAAGTCTGTATCTTTTGTAGAGCTAAAGCAATTTGATGAACCATAGAGGATAGCTCATCTAATTGACTTTGAATCTAAGTGTCACACTATGGAATTCCTAATTCATTAACTCCTTTTGCCATCTACATTGATCTAGAACCAAACTACTAAGCATTTTGAGCCATTTTGTCTATCAATTCCCATGCCTTAGCAGGAGTGAGATCAACCATCGCTCCACTAGTTGTTGCATCAATCATGTTAGGTTTACTTTGAGTAACCCTTTATATAAGTACTGAATAAGGAGTTGTTTTGTAATCTGATAGTGTAGGAAGCTTGCTAATAATCTCTTGAACCTCTCCCAATTTTTATAAAGTGTTTCCCCAGTCCTCTGTACTATGCCATGTATCTCTTTTCTTATTAAAGCTATTTTGGATGCGGGGAAAAATTTCTCCAAGAATAGTCTTTTCACTTGGTCCCATGTAGTAATTGTACTGGGAGGAAGATAAAACAACCAATCCTTAGCTTGACCTTCAAGTGAAAATGGAAATGCCCTGAGTTTTATTTGCTCTTGTGACACCCCTGGTGGCTTCATAGTATTGCACACCACTTACAACTCTTTCAAGTGTTTATAGGGATCCTCACCTACCAAGCCAGAGAATTTAGGCAGTAGATGTATCAAACCAGACTTTAATTCAAATTCACATCTAAATGAGGATAATTGATACACAAGTTCTGAAAATGCAAATTAGGAGCAACTAACTCTTTAATCGTTCTTGCATTAATACCAATGTTGGCATTCACATTCATGCTCATGTTGACTTCTACACCATTTCTATTTTCATTCAAATCATTTTGTGCATTCATGTTATTAACATTCATATTCAAATCCACCATTGCATTTATTTGTTCCATCTCAATAATTGGACAAGAATGTTCACCTATATGCTCACAAGTATTGGCAAAATAAGTGTGTGTGGTGTCCTCTTTCTTCCCTTTCAATTTTCTTGTTTCTAACATGCCTAGCAAAAGTCCTTTCTATTTCTGGATCAAATTTACTTAATTCTTTAGTTGAAGACCTTGTTATGGAACAAATAGTAAGCCAAAGATAAAGCAAAAATGCAAAAATAAACCAACAAAAATAAAACAATACAATCTAGAAAAATCCTAAGAAAACTTTGAGAAAATACTAAAAAATTTGAAAAAAATGCTTTAAACGTTGGAATGTGGACTAAAAACACTGTACCAAATAACTTTGTTATTATTTTTGCTCAAAACACCCAAAAACCTAAGAAAACAAAGTTTGAGAATTTTTTGGGCACATCAAACATAAATTCTAGCGAGCAGAGCAATTGTTACGCAATACCAAAAAAACTAAAAACTAAGTTTAAAACAGAGAAAATGCTACATAAAAATAGAGCTAAAACAAAGCAAAACACTAGAAAACTTCTTTCAAACAATTAAGAATCCAAATTTCTCGGCAACGACGCCAAATTTGGTGGTTGTGCTGAGCAACCTCAAATAAACTAGGTTGAATAAGATTTTATAGTTAGTGATGCAACTTAGATCATTTCCCTTGGAATTGGATTATAATTATTTGCAAAGGAATTCTTAGGTGTGAAAGCTAAGTAAAAACACAAAATAAGAAATAATTGGAGGGGTTCAATTACTATAATTTAATTGAATCAAAACAATAAAAATTAAAATTATGCTAAGTGGTGAAATCAACTAACTATGCAAGGTAACTAACCTTGGACTCACTTTCTTGACTTCAATTATCATTGATCTCCTTAGATTAAGACTAGAACTAATCCCCTTGTTTAGTGCATTTATTAAAAGAATTCCCAATTAACCAATTGAGACACAAGTGCTTAACCAATGAAAAGCTTATAACCACAATACTATTAATTGGTTAATACTTGCTTGGTCATTCCATTAAGAGTTTAAATTACCATTCAAACTCCTAAAAGTCTTAAGTATACCAATCAAGAATAAATTCCAGCATCAATCACATAACAACCATTACATAATTAAGCTGAAAATTGCAAACAAATTAAATAGAAATACATAGCCATTCAAGAGGAATTTATCAAACACCTTAAGTACAATATATATCTCCCATTCTTTGAACAAAATTTAGAGCCTTAACTAAACCAAAATAGTCATTATAATCAAGTTTTCATCAATTAAAACTAATTAAAAAAATATTAATTGAAGTAATAATGAAATTAGAAAAAGAGATGAAGAAGTAGCCTATTCTTGATTGAAAATTAGAGCTTTAATTTCTATCAAGGAGTTGCATCCAAGATTAGCTACGAAGAAGACTTAAGCAGCCATTGAATTCAAGGAATGGAAGAAGGAGAAAATGGAAGATGAGTCACGGCCTTTGAATTGAGAGAATGGAGGAATGGATGAATTCTAGATGAATGAATGGAATGATTGGATGATACGTGAGATGATCCCATGTTTTGCCTCATGCCTGAGTCTTTATTAACCCACTTGCCTTTTTTCAACCAATACCACGTGCTTTGCCTATACTTCCCTTCTTAATTAGTGGGCCCCTATTATAGCATTTCACATACTTTGCCTCCTCACCCGTGCCTTGTCTTATGTTGCTTCAATCATTCTAATCACATTTTGCAACCTTCACTTGAGCTTCCATGTACTTTTCACATGTCAACTCCCTTTGCTTCTTCACATATCATAAATCATGTTCTCCTCGTGCTTCCTCTTCTCAGGTCCATGTGAGTGAATTGTGTTTCTTGCTACTGTTTAGCCCTCCAAACTCATGCCATGAGTGTGAATGGCTGAAGCTTCCTTTGTGTGAGGTGTATAAACTGGGATGTGTGTGGAGCTAATGGACGTGTGACTTGAACAAAGCAAGCTAAATGGAAGAGTGACTTATACTGGTGCTACGTGGAGTGTAATAACTTGAACATGTGAACCATGCATGGAGTGTATGAGTGAGCAGACCTATGAATGATGTGAGTTCATGAAGATGGAGGTTGTACGTGTGTGCATATAGTTAAGAGGGCTGGAGGTGACTCGTGTCTCAGATTGCTTTACCCTATATCTAGAAACTAGTGTGTGGAGTATGTGGAGAATGTTTAAAGAGAGAAAGCCTGTGCCTTGCATTGCTCTTGTGCATGTAAGCTTAATGTGCGTGAATGAACGTGGATGGATTGGTAGTATGGAACTTGTATTTATGTGATGAATTTGCCACTTGGTAGCATCAAATCACAAGCTTTATTATGTGAGTATGCAATTGTATGTTGCCTCCCTCATGTGTGTAATTATGTATATGGATGGTTGCATGCTTTAATTTGTGGCTTCTTGTGAGAATGAATAAAGTGAGCTGATCTACATGAGCTACTACGTGTGAGTAAGAGAGGCCGTGTCTGTGTGAACTTGTGTTGAATAGAGAGAATAGGGAGTGGAAACCCATGGATATGTATAAAGCCATGTAAATGAGAATACCTAGACATGTGTAACATTCATTTTTGCACTGTGACTACATGTAAGTGAATGAAAGTGTGTCATTAAATGAATGCAGGGATGGAAATGTAGTGTGACTTGGTGGGACCCAAGATCTAGTGGTAGCTTCATATATGTGAATGAAGTGGCTTCATGAGAGAAAGCCTGATAGTGTAATAGTGAATGATGACCTTGTAACTTTAATTTCCCTTCAAATCAATCTCCCACATTTAATTTCCATTTGCCCATTAAAATTTGCACAAATAATGGGAGATATTCTATAGAAAAAATTCACAAAATTATTTAAAAGAATTAATATATTAAAAATCAATAATTTTGCAAATTAATTCCTAAAGTGTAAAAAAATGGCTAGTAAAATAAAATATTATCTAATTAGATCCATTAACCACAATTTATTATTAAAATACCCAAATTAAGGAGAATAAATAATATAGAAAAGGTGTTCATTTGCGCAGAATGCGAGTCATAGCGCAAGGTTCGTAGTGTTGATTTTAAGTTCCAATAACTAACTTAGCCATGGCGGGGAAGGTCCAAGTTGCGACCTAAGTCCCTCAAACTCTTATTGTTACTTAGAAACCTTGGATTTTATTATAAACATGATATATAATGACTTGGGAGCATTTGTAAGAGGATTTTGTTATGCTTAGGATTAATGGTAATGTAAATCGAATGTCTTAATTGATAATTGGAGTTACATGTGGGATCAAATGGTTTTGGTTATTTAGTTAATGGCCCTAATAATATCAAGGTTCAAATTTCCTCACTTTTTTTCTAATTTAATTAATTTAATGCCTTAAGACCTTAATTTACAATCATTAATCGCATAATTAAGCCTAATCATGGTAATTTAGAATTAGGGTTGTTACATCAAGGATTACTAAAACTAGGACTATGGTTAACCTATGCTTTAATTCCTAGAAACTTTGCTCACACTTTTTATCCCACACAAAAGGTACATTTTTTCTGGTGAGTCTAGTCAATGGCATAACTATCTGAGAAAAGCCTTAGATAAACTTCTTATAATATCCTACCAAACCAAAGAAACTCTTGATCTCTGTCATTATCTTAGGTCTCTTCCACTGAAGTATTGCCTTTACCTTATAGGGATCTAATGTGACCCATGCATGGGAGATCTCATGTCCTAAGAATTTTATCCCAGTGAGCCAAAACTCACATTTACTAAGTTTGGCATATAACTATTTTCCTCTCAAGGTTTCCAAGACTAATCTTAAATGATGTTCATTCTCTTTTCTACTCTTAGAATATATAAGAATATCATCTATAAAGACAATTACAAATTGGTTTAAATACGACCTAAGCACTCTGTTCATATAATCCATAGATACAGCAGGTGCATTCGTTAACCCAAAAGGTATCACTAAAAACCCATAATGTCTATACCTTGTCCTAAAAGTTGTCTTAGGGATATCTTCAGCCTTAATTCTAAGCTGATGGTATCCAAACCTAAGATCAATCTTAGAAAACATTTATGCTCTTACTAACTGATTTGGGAGGTCATCTATCCTAAAAAGGGAGTATTTGTTCTTAATTGTGATCCTATTGAGCTCTTTATAATCTATACATAGTCTAAGACACCTATCCTTCTTTTTAACAAATAGGACTTAAACTCCCTAATGTGAGACACTAGGTCTAATAAAACCTTTCTTTAAGAGTTCCTCTATCTGTTTCTTTAGCTCAGTTAACTCAGTGGGAGTCATCCTATATGGAGCCTTAGACACTGGATCTACCCTAGGCATGATGTCTATAGCAAATTCTGCTTCTCTGTCAATGGGTAGTCTATTGACTTTCTTAAGGAATACCTCTAGAAATTCTTGTACTATGGGTATCTTATTTATTCCCCTTTCTACTTCTGCCTTAACAGAAAAGAAAACTAGGAACCCCTGGTAACCATGCTCTAAAGATCTCTTTACTTGGGTGGTGGTCATAAAGGAGCTCAGTCCAGGTATTAGGTACAGTTCCACATTCAAGTAAAGTAATACATCTATTTTGGAAATCAAGGATGGCATTGTTTGTAGACATCTAGTTCATACAAATCATTACATCAATATCAATCAAGGGCATGCAAATCAAGTCTAGTGCGGTAAAACAATAATTAAATTAGACTATGCAGTTCAAACATGCATGAAAGGTAATGGCTCGGTTTACTGTGGAGGTAGATATATGTAAATCGTATGGTAATGCACATATACTCAAACCCAACCTCTTAACATAATCATAAGATATAAAAGAATGACTAGCACTTGAATCAAATAATGTGTTTATAGTACAATCATTAATCTAAATAGTCCCTTGGATCAAACTCAGGGATCTACTAGCTTCCTGCTATATCAGGGAAAAAACTCTACCTTAAGTTTATGGTCTAGGTGCAAGAGCTACCTCTCTCTGTTGTGTGCAGTCTCGAGCCATGTGTTCTAACTTACCACACTTGAAACATACATTCTGGCCTGCATAACTTAGTCTGCCTCTATGGTTTTTGCCACACTGGGTGCAAGCTGCGAGTATGGAACTGGCTCTACTGGTGTAATGTCTGGTTTTTGTTAAATGACGGAAGTAGGTACATTTTCAAATTAAATCCTCCGAAATGAATTAGATAAGGTCCCAAAAAATTTGAGTAACATTCTAAACTTTTTAAAATGAGAATTTTAGCCTCAAATGAAAGAAAAAATAGAGCTAGAATGAAGAAACAAATTTTGACAAACATCTTACGAAACGTAATGGTATTTTTGTAATTTTGAGCAATTTTTGGAATTCACACAAGAAGGTTTTTTAAATGAAAGCTTTGAGTTCTTCGGGGTTCTTAGAGGCCTTGAAAACCATGGGAAGCCCTGAGACAGTTAAATCCCCTCCAATAGACATTTTCCAATGTCGATGTACTCTAACTTTGACGAATCCGTTCAGGAAGGTTTTAGCTCCGATTTGAGTGATTTAAGGCATTTTATTTAATTGGGAATCTAAATTTTATAATGGAAAAGACGGTTCTAAAAAAGGAGCTAAAACGAAAGAGAAACGAAAATACAAAGTATGAAGGGCAAAATTGAAATTTTTGAAAAAGTCATTTTTCCCTACCTATATATAGGTGGCGCCTCACACTCTCCCTCATTTAGCATCAGATTTCTCAACCCCAACCATAAGCAAAACCCTAGGAGAGAGGAGCCCAAGAGAGGAAGAAGAAGGAAGAAGAAATCCAAGCTTAAGGTATGTTTCCATGGTGATTTTTCATGCTTTTCTCCATCCACACCACCTTTCCTTCATTCTCTTTGATTAAAATGAAGTTTATAAATCTGATTTGAAGGAGAAATTCAAGGGAAATTTTAGATTTGAAGAGAGGAGCTTGGAGAAAGCAAGATTCAAGCCAAATTAAGCAAGGAAACTAGGTAAAATTACATCCTATGGTTGCTATTTTGATTTCCCCTTCTTCTCTAATTTGACACACACCAAGAACCCTAGGAGGATCTGATTTTCATGCCCAACCAAGCATGAATCTTAAGTATTTGATGGAGAAGAACAAGAATATGCAAAGAAAATAACAAAATAACTATTAGATTTCAAGATGTAAATTCTAAGGTTTTGTGTACACCTTCTAAATTCTAATTTTTGTGTGATGCTTCTTAGGTCTAATTAAGAGTTTAAATGAGTTCTTGAGACCCCTAAGATACTCCCCATAAGCTTCCTCCTTCAAGAAAACAAAGAAATCTCCATGTAGGCGAAAAACCCCCTATGTCTCGGCCAAAGCATGTTCATATAGCTAGGGAGAGTTTTAAATTTTTCTAAAGCCATTCTTGAGTCATATTTGATGAATGAAAATGGAGGCCTTGGAAAAAATTTAGAACTCATAGAAATTGATTTAGTGCTTTAGGTTCCATATTATGACCTAAAGAAGTAACATGATGTTAAACCCTTTGTTTTAATTGTGTGATGACTCCAAGAGGCTTAAAAGGAGTCAAGAATCATATTTGAAAGGAGAGAATGGAGCCTAGAAATTATTTAAGGGGTATTGCTTCATTAAGTGCATTTATGGACCATAATGAAATTTATAAAGCAATCTAGTAGCTAAGCAAGTTGTGTGGCCTTAGAGTTTGTTGTATGAACCTAATTGGCTTCCATAAATTGTATCTATGCTAAAAGAAACCATCTCTACCAATTTGTGGGTGTGTGGCCAAAAGAGGAGGCTTGAAATCCAAGGAAAAAGTGTGTAATTGTGTGCAAGGTAGCTCTCTCCACCTTCTCTCATGTATGGATGTGTATTTAGCTTGTCTTATAATGTGTGTATGTGTATTTTCAAGCCATGAAAAGTATGCTAGCATGATTTTATATGCCATGATTTCATGATGACATATCATGTTTTCAAATGAATGCATGATGTTTGTTTGAGTTTGCTTGAGTGTGGAGAGGCCAAGAACTCTTGACCATGGTGAGGATGAGCGAAAAACCCCTGAGATTGGTTGAGACAAAGTAAAGAGTTTTCCAAAATAAAAGTGGGCTCCCAAGGGTATGTTTGAGTCCAAAGCTTTTAAAGAATGGGTGAGGCAAGTCCAAAATGCATGAAGAAAAGTATGAGGCCAATCTACACACTTGGTGAGCTCTTGAATGTTTTGTATGACTTGTTCACATGCCAAGCTTGCTTCTTGAATGCTCATGATTTCCATGATATTCATACATGCATTTTTAAGGCTTGCTTTACATATACTATGTATGATTAAATGGGAGATGAGCTATTGGGATTCTTTGAATCTCATCCCCTCCTCTCCAATGATCTAATATGCTAGGTGGACCAAGTGAATGTGGTGATGGGAGCCAACAACATTGAAGGAAGAAGATTGACATCCATATGTCTAGCATTTACCTTTTAAAGCCATAATGAACCATAATGATGTATATTATTGTTGTAAATGGTCTATAACCCCTTAGACATGTGTAAATATGATATTATGTGATGTATGAATATATGGATATGATGTATGAACCGTAGCATAGAATTTGGGCATGTAATGCCAAAGTATGCATTTTGAAAAGTTTGATGTAATATGCATATGTGTGGATGGAAAGGCCAAAATGAGATGCATGGGGTTTGAGACCATTTGGGCAGCTTACACAAGTCCTAAATGTACTTTTAGACTTGCCCAAAAGGTGCCAAAACCAAAGGAAAGCAAAAAATGACCATAATGGAACCCTAGATCACTTTTTGGCCAAATGAGTTATTCTTGGTCTGAGATTTGCATGCAATTAGGTCTCATTAATAGCTTTTTGAGAAGCTAAATATCATAATTTTTGGAGGTCTACAGAATATTTTAGAATTTTCTAAAGTTGGTAATTTTTCTGGTTTTGGTCTGCTGCACTATTCATTTGGTCTGAAAATGGATTCTGTTACACAAGGCTTAAATGTTGTCCAATTGCCATGAAATTTTATACAAAGAAACTAGACATTCATAGTGACTCATTCCAACTAGAAGCATCCCATTTGGAGGTCTAGAGAGGGAGATATGAATTTTTGAACATTCTTTCTAGTATCAGTAGTTTTGCCCGACCTGAGTTACTGTTCTATTGAATTATGAGGTCTGAGCATGATGAACTGGTCTGGAAATATTTGTCCCCTCTAAGTAGCATCCATAGCTTTCCATATTGATATCATTTGCCTAGATTAGATTTTTTTGGAATTAATTGGACATTTTCAAAGGTTTCTACAGAATTTTGTGATAGTTCCAGAGTGTAGTTTGACCTCTGGACTATTTTGGATATCAAACATCCTTTGCGATGGATGTTATGGTTTGAGCATATTTTTAGTGTAAATTAAACATCTGTAGCTTTCTATAATGACCAAGAACACACATTTTTTATTTTTCTAGATTTAATTATGATTTTTCAAAGTTTGGTCAGAAAAAGGGCCAATTTTGGCCGAAAATGCACTTGGTTATTTTAAGCTTTTCTTTGATTTCCATGAGTTGTGAGCATGATTTTATGATGGAGGTAATTAAATATGAGAATGTATAGTATGAGCTCATACGGTCTACGTGACACCAAAATGAAATTTTCTACACGACGCAGTGCAATTAAATGCATTATTTTAAGAGACATTTTCTACTTCCTTTATGGATTTGATGATTTAATGCATAAGAATGCTATGAGATGAGCTAGAATTTATGGTGTTACAACTGAACTGAGTAGGTCTTCCTTTGTTCTTCCCTCTTCTGTTCCACTGACCTCTACCACCTCTTTTACTGCTACTAATGGCTGGTATGTCTTATCATGGCTTTTTATTTTCAGGGAGGGTAGGTCTTGCACTTAGAGGCACTTTCATTGTTCTCAAATTTGCTTTTGTGACCTTGCAAACCTCCACTAATGCTTTAAAGTCCCTTATCCTTTAAGGCACCACTCTGTTTCTAATTTCTAGTAATAGCCCCTTTTTTTAACTTGTCCACTTTTAACCTCTCATCATCATACTTATGGAGGTAAGATGAATATCTGGAGACCTCTAAGAATTTAGCTACTTACAGGTCTATAAACATTCCCTCAATATGTCTAAAAAGAATAAACTATGACTCATTCTTAGTTCGAATAGAACTGGGGAAGTAATGTTCATAAAATCTCTTAGTTGATCGGGAGGTTCTTTGACTTAATCACAGGATCAGTGCTCCTCCACCAATAATTAGCTTCTTTTTCTAGCTGAAAGATAGCCATCACTATCTTTTTCTTAGATGTTCACTCTATAACATGGTGGGAAACTTGCTGGCCTATTTTAAGAAGAAGGGAAATGAGTTATAACATTTTTCATAATTTCTATTTTGCCTTTCAACTTTATTTTTTCTATTTTTGCTCATTTTAGATCCTTTTTGAGAATTGTCTTTTCTATATGAAAATTTAGATCCTCTAATTCATAAAATGATTTTAGTTTCATCTAAATTGGATTTAAAACCTTACCAAATCATCTTGTCAATGTTTGGGTTAACTGATGGCCTAAATTGCACACTATAGGGGTTTTAACCATTCTAAAGGTTCTTATAGTGTTTGGGGCCTCTGAGAACCCTAAAAAACTCACTTTTACCATTTAAAGCTCCTTCCTTTGAGTTTCTAAAAGTTGTCTAAAATTACAAAAATGCCATTACGGCTTCAAGTCATTCTATTTAGCCATCCTGGCTCCGGTTTCATGGCATCTTTTACTTTGTACCATTATTTCTAAATGTCTAGATTATTATTCCAATCTTTTTTAACCTCCAACCATCTCATTCTGAGGTCTTCCAATTTTAGAAAGACTGGGTATTACAAAAACTGTGGAGCATTTCAAGAAAGGGAGCCTAGAATTAACCATATACTACTTGTTTTATCCTATTTTCGAAAAGCCCATCCCCCAATATTTCAAGGAAAGTATGACCACACCCAGCTAGGACATTGTTTTCAAGACTACAAAGTCCAAAAAGAGTTAACCCCATAAGCTAGACCACAGACACAGGGTGAGTATTTACTTTGACTCAGTAGGAGGTAGCTCAATCATCTAGTTTGATCCAAGGTACAATCTTAATTAATAATTATATTGTATATGCATTATTTAACTCTGGGGTAACCCACTCATTCATTTCATATGAATGTGCTAAGAGTTTGGATTTGAGAATCAATATGTTACCATTTGATCTGTCTATAACTACCCCTACAGGTGGATATGTTGCTACTTCTCATGTTTGTTTAAACTGTGTGGTTTAATTTGACAGATGATCCACTACTTTTGATTTAGCATGTATCCTTATAAATGGTATTGATCTTATTATTGGCATGGATTGGTTATCTACAAATAATGATATCCTTGATTGTTCTTGTAAACTGGTTTCTTTGCCTGTTTGTACTTCTAATTCTGGATCTTCCATTGAGTTTCCTATATTATCCATTGCCCAACCTGAGAGTTACCTTAAGAAAGGTTTCCAAGGGCTTGTAGTCTTTTTTTCTTTGCAAATTGAGGTCAAAGAGGGAATAAAAGGTATACCATGATTTTCTTAAGGTATTCCCTATTAAGATGAGCAGTCTTCCTCCTATAGGATAGCCCCGACTGAGTTAACTGAACCAAAAAAGCAATTAGAAGAACTATTAGAAAAAGGCTTCGTTAAACCTAGTGTATCCCTATGAGGTGCACCAATCCTATTTGTTAAGAAGAAAGACAAAAGTATGAGATTGCGTATAAATTATAGGTAGTCAAACAAGGTAACTATAAAGAATAAATATCCACTGGCTAGGATAGACTACCTCTTAGATTAACTAGCAAGAGCCTCAATTTTCTTTAAGATAGATATGAGGTTGGGGTATCATTAGTTGAGGACATTCCTAAAATTGCTTTTAGAACTAAGTATGGCCATTAGGAGTTTCTTGTTATGCTATTTGGTTTAAGTACTACTCCAATTATCTTTATGGATTATATAAACAAAATTTTCAGACCCTATTTGGATCAATTTGTGGTGGTCTTCATAAATGATATTCTCATATATTCTAAGAGTGCAGATGAGCATGAAGGACACATTGGGATTATTCTCCAAATCCTAAAAGAAAAGTAACTGTCTGCTAAACTTAATAAATGCAAATTTTAGTTAAAAGAAGTCATGTTTTTAGGGCATATAATTTCTGAAAAGGGCGTAGCAATAGACCCATTAAGATAGAGGCAGTAGTATATTGGGAGAGGCCTAAAACAATTACTAAGGTTATAAGTTTCTTCGGTTTAGCGAGATATTATAGGCGGTTTATCAAAAGATTCTCCCAATTAGTCATACCTTTAACCATACTAACTTGGAAGGATTAACCATTTATTTGGGATCACAAATGTAAGGAGAGGTTTTAAGAATTAAAGACTAGATTAGCTTTCACTCATATCTTAGTAATACCTAATCCTCAAAAACCCTTTTATGGTTATAGTGATGTATCTAAGAAAGGCTAGGATATGTTTTAATATAGCAAGGTAGGATAGTTGCCTATGCTTCTAGACAATTAAGACCCTATGAGGAGAACTACCCCACCCATGACTTAGAGTTAGCAACCATAGTATTCGCCCTTAAAATTTGGAGACATTACTTATATAGGTACAATTTGAGATCTATAATGATCACAAGAGCTTGAAATATCTTTATAACTAGAAGAAATTGAACATGAGATAGAGGAGGTGGATAGAATTTTTTCAAGATTATGATTTTACCCTTAAGTATCATCCAGACAAAGCAAATGTAGTTGTAGATGCCTTAAGTATGAAGTTTGTACATTTGGCATCAATGATGCTTAGGAAGCACAAACTAATAGAGGACTTTAAAGATTCAAATCTTTCTATCTCCTAACATCCGAGTAGTCTCTTATTAAGTGAATTGAGAATTCAAAATGATCTACAAGATCAAATTAAGGATAGTCAAGCTTTTGATGAGTTTTTGAGTTAAGCTTAAAAAGCAAATATGCCAAAAAAAGTCTAAAGAGTTTCGAGAATCTACGGATGGATTGATTTGGTATAAGGATAGACTATGGTGTAATGTCCAATTTTCCTTAAATAATAGAAATGGGTGCGTTTTCATAGCAAGTCCCCTGAAATGAATTAGTTAAGATCCCAAAAAATTTGAGTAATATTTTAGACTCCAAAAAATAAGAATTCTAGGCTCAGACAGAAAGAAAAATGGAGCTAGAATGAAGAAACAAATTTTGACGAAAATCTTACCAAACGTAATGGCATTTTTGTAATTTTGAGCAAATTTTGGAATTCACACAAGAGAGCTTTTTGAATGAAAGTTTTGAGTTCTCTAGGGTTCTCAAAGGCCCTAAAAACTATGAGAAGCCTTGGGGCAGTTAAATCCCCTTCGGTAGATGTTTTTCAATGTCAGTATACCTGAACTTTGACAAATTCATTCAAGAAGGTTTTAGCTCTGATTTGAGTGATTCTAAAGACATTTTACTAAAGTGGGAACCTAAATTTTATAATGGAAAAGATAATTCTCAAAAAGGAGCTAAAACAAATGAGAAATGAAAATGCTAAGAACGAAAGGCAAAATAGAAATTTTTTAAAAGTGTTTCTTCCTCCCACCTATAAATAGGTGGTGCCTGACTCTTACACTCACACCCACATAGCTTCATATTGCTCTGCCCAAATTTAGAGGAGAATGCTAGGGTTTAGGAGCACCAAAGGGAGAGAAGAAGAAGGAGAAATCAAGACAAAAAGGTATAGATTCTTGGTAGTTTTCTATGCTTTCTTCCTTTCAAATCCCTTCTCCTCCATTCTCCTTTGTTTCCTATGGTTTTACTGAAGTTTATAAATCTGTTTTAAGGGAGAAATTAAGGTGAAATTTCGAAATTAAGGTGAGGAAGCCATGGAAGGTGAAGAACAAGCAAGAAAAACTAAGGAAATCAAGGTATCATGCAATCTTTCCACTTGATTTTCTTCCTCCCTTCTCTTGTGAGTATTTCGACCTATATATGGTCAGCCTGAGGGAGTCAAGTTTTCAACTAAACCAAGGGTGAATCTTGGAAATTTGAGGGAGAAGAATAAGAACATGAAAAGAAAACAACAAACTAGCCATTAAATTTCAAGATGTTTAGGGTTTCAAGTGTACCTTGTAAAATCTGATTTTGTACAATGATTTTTAGGCTTAAATCAGAGTTTAATTGAACTCCTAAGATCCCTAGAAGTGTCCCCATGTGCTTCTTCCCTTGAGAAAACAAAGCAAAGTCCATGGATGCTAAAACCATGAATAGGTTCACCCAAGAGAGGTTAGGGTAGCTAGGGGGAGTTTTAAAATTTTCTAAACCCATTTTTGAGTCATATATGATGAATGAAGATAAGGGGAGGCCTTGGGAAAAATTTAAAAACTATAGAAAGTGAGTTGGCCTTATATGTTCCATAATATGACCTAAAGAAGTAACATTTAGTTAGGCTCTTAGTTTTAATTGTATGATGAATCCAAGAGGCATAAAAGGAGTCAAGAATTATATTTGAAAAGAAAGAATGAAGCCTAGAATTTATTTAAGGGGTGTTGCTTTGTTAGGTCTATTTATGGAACCATAATGAGGTTTATAGATCAAGCTAGTGTCTAAGCAAGTTGTGTGGCCTTAGAATTAATTCCATGAACCTAATTGGCTTCTATAAATTGTGTTTAGGCTAAGAGAAATCATCCCCACACCTTTGTATGTGTGTGGCCGAAGGAGGAAGCATTGATTCAAGAGAAAAAGTGTGTAGTTGCTTCCAAGGTAGCTCTCTCCACCTTTTCTTATGTATGATTGTTTGCTTTACTTGTCTTTGAATGTGTGTATGTGTGTTTTAAGCCATGAAAAGTAATTTAGCATGATTTCATATGCCATGGTACCATGATGATGCATTATGTTCTCAAATGATGTTTATGATGTTTGCTTTGGTTTGCTTGAGTATAGTGAGGCCAAGAACCCTTAGCCATGGTAAGGATGAGCTAAAAATCCTTAAGATTGGTTGAGACAAAGTAAAGAATCTTCCAAAAGTGAGGTTGACTCCCAAAAGCAAGGTTAAGTCCAAGAACCTCTTAAAGAATGGGTGAGGCAAATCCAAAACCTATAAGTAAATGGGTGATGCCAATCTACTTGCTTGGCAAGCCTTTGTATGTTATGTATGACTTGCTCAAGTGTTCAAATTGCTTCTTGAATGATTGCATATGTCCGTATTCCATGCATGCATTTGTAAGACTTATTTTACTTCTTTTATGTATGATTGAATGGGAGATGAGCTATTTCGATTCTTTGAATCTCATCCCCTCCTCTCCAATGATCTAACATGCTAGGTCGACTAAGTGGGTAAGGTAATGGAAGCCAACCACCTTGAAGATGAGAGTATGACATTCAAGAGCATGATTTTTACTTCTTTAAGGCAACACAAGTAGCAAATGTTGTAATCTAATATTGTGTATCACCAATGATCTCATGAATATATGTAATCATACTAATGTATCATGTATAAATGAGATTTAAAGTTGTATGTACGGATCTGCACATTTTGGTTATGTATTGGCAAAATTTTCATTATGGAAGTATGTATATAAATGAACGTAGAATGGTCAAATTGAGATGCATAAAGTTTGAGACTATTTGAGCAATTCCTACAAGTCCTATTTATGCTTTTAGACTTGTCCAAAAGGTGTCAAACTATAAGAAATGCCATTTGGACATTTTGGTATCCCATATGGAGTTAAAATTGATCATAATGGAACCTTACATCACTTTTTGTCCACATGAGCTCTTCTTAATCTGAGATTTGGCATACAATTAGGGCCTGTTGATAGCTTTTTTTGAAGCTAAAGAACACAATTTTGAGAGGTCTAGAGAATATTTGATGAGTTTTCAAAGTTGGCAAAAATTTTGGTTTTGGTCATATTACTGTTCACTCAGGTCCAAAAATGAAATCCGTCACACAGGGCACAAATAATGTCTAGTTGTCACAAAATTTTATATAGAGAAACTCAACATTCCCAATGACTTGTGTCAGTTAGAAGCACTTCATTTGGAAGTCTAGCGAGGGAGATATGATTTTTCAAAAATTCTATCTAATATTAGGCGCTCCAACTGACCTCAAGTATTCTTTGATTGGGTTTTGAGGTCTGGCATGCCTAGACTGGTTTGGAGTTATTTTTTTCCTCTAGCTAACATCCACATCTTTCTACATTGGTATTATTTGCATAGATTAGATTTTTTGGAATTAATTAGATATTTTTGAAATTCATTGCAGAATTCTATGTTAGCACCAGTGGACAACCAAACCTTTGAATGATTTTGAATGTCAAATGCCTTTTGTGTTGTGTTTCATGGCCTGAACGTATTTTGATCATAAAGAAGACATGTGCAGCTTTCTAGAATGGCTAAGAATGCATGATTTTTATTTTTCTAAAATTAGTTATGAGTTTCCAAAGTTTGTGACAGAAATGGCAATATTCTGGCTAAAAATATAAGTATGAGTTTTATGCTCCCCTTTGATTTCCACGAGTTGTAGCCCATTTTTTGTGATGCAAATAAGTTGTATTCATATAATTAAATATGAGAATGTAATGTATGAGCTCACATGGTCGATATGACAGTGAATGAAATTTTTATACATGATGTAACACTAAATAATATATTATTTTAATACCATTTTCCCATTCCCTTTGTGCAATTCATGATGTGAGACTTAGAAATGATAGAAAGTAAGCTCAAAATTATGGTGTTACAATGTGTACCTGAGGAGAGTGATTTGAAGGACACTATACTAGCAGAAGCCTACAAAAGTAAGTATACCTTACATCCAGGAACCACCAACATGTACCAAAATCTTAAAAAGAACTTTTGGTGGCCTAACATGAAATTAGATATTGCTAAATATATGTCTAAGTGTTTAGTTTGTCAAAGGGTTAAGGTAAAGCATAAAAAACCTACAAGAATGTTATAACAATTAGAGATTCCTACATGGAAATGGGATAGCGTTTCCATGGACTTTAATATGGCTTTACCTAGAACTTCCTCAGGACATGACTCTATTTGGGTCAATGTGGACAAGCTGACTAAGTCTGCTCACTTCTTACCATTCAAGTCTACCCATACCATAGACAAACTAGCCCAATTTTATATTGGTGAGATTATAAGACTTCATGGAGTACCCAGTAGTATTATCTCAGATAAAGACCCTAATTTTACATCTAAATTTTGGATGTCCTTTTATAAAGCTTTAGGCACCAAATTAAGGTTTAGCACTATCTATCATCCCCAAATAGATGGACAGGCAGAGAGAACTATTCAAACCCTTCAGGATATGCTTAGGGCTAATGTTTTAGAATTTAGAAGGAATTGGGATGTATATCTACTCTTAGCAGAATTTGTATATAATAATAGTTATCATTTCAATATTCAAATGGCTTCATTTGAAGCCCTTTATGGAAGGAACTATAGGTCCCTTTTATACTAGTTTGAGCTGGGAGAAAGAAGACTTTTAGGGCCAGATATTATGGACTAGACCTCAAGGCACATAGAACTTATTAGGAAAAGACTGCTAGTTGCACAAAGTAGACAAAAAAGCTATGCAAACAAAAGAAAGTGACCCTTAGAATTTGAAACAGGTGACCATGTATTCCTTAGGGTAATTCTAGTCACAACTATGGGTCGATCTTTGAAATCTCAAAAACTCAGTCCTTATTATATAGGTTCTTTCTAAATTCTTGATCGGATAGGACCGGTTGCATATACACTTGCCCTTCCCCCAAATCTCTCCTAAATTCATAATGTCTTTCACACCTCTCAGTTAAAGAAATACCAACCAAACTCTTCACATGTCATAGAACATGAATATGTGCATTTGCAAGACAATTTATCTTATGTTGTAGAACTAAAAGGAATAATAGATAGGTGGATCAAACAATTATGAAATAAGATCATCACGCTAGTTAAAGTGGTCTGAAAGGGGCTATCCTCAGATGAAGCTACTTGGGAAATAGAAGAGGAGATGAGAAGGCTACACCTAGCATTATTTTCCTAAGGTAAGTAAATATTTTAGGATAAATTTTTAAGCGAGGAGGAAATTTCACATCTTAAAAATTTTTCTTAAGTCGTAGTGTAACCCAAAGAAGGGGGTATTAAAGGATGTTACAAAGACAGTAACTTAAATAAGGACAAATTACAAGGAACCATTTGAGCAAGTCCAAAGGAATTATTTAAGGTTAATTAGGATTAATGAGGAATTAGTATGCCACACACTATTTAAACTTATATACAAGTGTAACACCATATGTTTCTACCTCATTTCATGCTATCTCTATGCTTCATATCAAGCATTCACATAAGAGGCAAGAAAATTGGCATTAAATAATGAATTTCTTAGCATTGCATCACGTATAAATTTTTCTTTCAGTGTCCCGTGGACCATATGAGCTCATGTATCACATTTTCATATTTATGTACATAGATAAAACTCAATTTCATCATCAAAAGTGGCCTAGAACTCGTGCAAAGGCAAGAGACACATAAAACCTCATTAAGTAATTTCGGCCAAAATTTTTCCTTTTATATCACAAACTTTGGAAAATCATAAGTAATTCTAGAAAACTTGAAATCATGCATTCTTTGCCATTCTAGAAAGCTACACATGTATAATTTATGATAAAAATATATCCAAGCCATTAAACACAACACAAAAGACGTTTGATATTCTAAAAAGTGTATAGGTCTCGCTAGCCACTGGTACTATCACAAGTTTCTACTACAAATTTAGAAAATGTCTAATTAATTCCACAAAAATCTAATCCATATAAATGGATGTTATCTAGAGGAAAAAAATAACTTCATACCAGTCCAGGCACATCCAGATCTCAAAACCCAATCAATAGTACCTAAGGTCTGTTTGAACGCTTGATTTTGGGCAAAATCATTAAAAATTCATATCTCCCTCTCTATACCTCCAAATGGGGTGCTTCTAGTTGTCACAAATCACTAGGAATGTCTAATTTCTTCTTATAAAATTTTGTGGTAATTGGACATCATTTGGCCCTTGAATGATAGAATTTATTTTCAGACCATTATGAACAGTAACCTAACCAATTTTAAAATTTTTTTCAACATTGAAAATTTATCAAATATTCCATAGACCTCCAAAAATTCTATACTTTAGCTTCCCAAAAATCTCTCAACAAGTTCTAATTGCATGCCAAGTCTCAGATCAAGAAGAGATCATTTGGATAAAAAGTGATATAGATTTCCAATATGGTCAAATTTAGCTCCATATAAGATACCAAAGTGTCCAAATGAATTCCCTTGGTGTTTGGCACCTTTTGGGCAAGTTTAAAAATATGAATATGACTTGTATGAACTACCTAAGTAGTCCCAATCCTCATGCATCTCAATTTGGCCATTTCACTTCTATTTATACATAATTACACTAAAAGCCAATTTTCCATAACATGCTCAATTTATATTCTAATAATCACATAATATAATTTCTCATTTATACATAACATATTAACATAATTACACATGCTCAAGAGGTCATAGGTCATTACAATAATAGATTACATCATTTTCCATTCATAAGGCCTTAAAGTAACCAAATCCATGCACTTTAATGTCAAGCTTTCATCTCTTAAGTGGTTGGATCTCATTTCCTTGTTCTCTTGGTCCACCTATTATGTTAGAACATTGGAGAGGAGGGAATGAGATTAAAAGAATCCCAATAGCTCATCTCCCTTTCAATCACATATAAAAGATGCAAAACCAATCTTACAAATGCATACACGGGTATATTGACATGTGTAATCATTCAAGAAGCATTCTTGGCATTTGAAAAAGTCATACATAGCATACATAGGCTTGCCAAGTATGTGGATTAGCCTCACCCATTCACTTGTGGATTTTGGACTTGCCTCGCCTATTCTTTAAGAAGTGTTTGACTCAACCTTGCTCTTAAGAGTCAACCTCACTTTTGGGAGATTCATTACTTTGTCTCAACTAATCTTAAAAGTTCTTAGCTCATACTCATCATGGCTAAGGGTTCTTGGCTTCACCACACTCAAGAAAACCTAAGTAAACATCATAAATATTATTTAGAAACATAATGCATCATCATGGTACCATGGAATAAGAACTCATGCTAGAACATTTTTCATGACTTAAAATACACATACACACATTCAAAGACAAGCCAAGCATATATTCATGCATGAGAGAAGGAGGAGTGAGCAACCTTGAATGCAACCACACACTTTTCTCTTTGAACTAATACTCTCTTCCTCAGCCTCACACATACAAAGGTGTGGGAATTTCTCTTGGCCTAAACACAATTTATGGAAGCCAATTAAGTTCATGAAATTAATTCTAAGGCCACATAACTTCCTTACACACTAACTTAGTCTATAAACCCCTTTATGTTTCCAAGAATATACCTAATGAAGTAACATGTACCACCATAATATATTAGCCTTAACTAGTCTTCACTTAGGCTTGATTCCATATGATTTCCAAAGAAAAAGAGTAAACTGTGGCATTTTCCTAAATTGTATCAGGGTTTAAATGCTCATAATTTGCCCTGTGGGTCCCGTGAACCCATCAATCTCATGCTCTACTCAAAATCCATTTATAAAGCTCATACATAGCATAAAAAAACCCATGAACCATGGATATGGAGCCACAAACCCTAAAATGTAATTTCTCAAAACGGGCCCAAAAGCCAGATTTTTGGCTCTAATTTTGGAAAATCATAACTAATTCTAGAAAAATGGGAATCAAGCAAACCATATCTTTTTGGAAATTTCTAGGTATTAACTTTACACTGAAAATCATTCCCAACTACAATCTTAGCGTTTGGACAATGTTTGACATAAAAAAAAAAGACAGAGGTTTGGCTGTCCCTGGTACTGATACAACTTGCTGTCATAAACTTCAAAAATTCATAACTAATTCCATAAAACTCCAATCTTGGAAAAATATAATAATTTAGAAAGCTACAGATGTTAACTAGAGAGAAAAAATAATTCTAGATCATTTGAGTAGCCTTTGGACCTCGAAAATAGATGGAACAGTGACGGAGGTCGGATGGCTTCCCTAATGCTAACATAGAACTTCAGAAAGTCATTTATCCCTCTATAGACCTCCAATTGAGGTGGTTCTATATAGGTCACTGCAGATGTGTTGTTTATGCCCATAAAATTTCATGATAATTAGACACCGTTTGGTCTATGAATGACATAGATTCATTTTCGGACCTATTAGCACAAGAACTAGCCAAAACCAGAAAATTCTCCAATTTCAATAATTTGCCAAATATTTCCTATACCTCCAAATATTACCTACTTTAGCTTCCCAAGAAGCTCTCAACAAGTTCTAGAGGCATGCCAAATTTCATATCAAGAAGAACTCATTTAGTCATATCTTGACATAGCTCACGGATTTAGTGAATTTAACACCATAAATGGTTCAAAATGGGGGTAAATGGTCTCCTACATGCTCTAGCACCTCTTGGGTAAGTTTTAAAGTATAAACACAACATATATGAGTTGCCCAAATGGTCCAAATCAACCCACATCTCAAACTCACCATGTTACAGGCAAAAGTACACTACTCCATATAAGCCACCAAAGGGCCAAATATCATATTTTCATTACTTTGGTTCCATACATGGATCATGCATCATTTATACATACTTTTACACTTGCTTAAGCATTTATATCTCAAAAAGAATATGTATACATAAGCACTTTGGCTTTCCTATATATCAAACTATGTAAAAGTATGCAAAAGTGTTAAAAAGGGCTATCTACGCCTCATGGCCTCCACTCTTAGGCTCTTGAGCTCCACCTGAACCATATGAGATAGGGAAGGGAAAGGGGTGAGATTCATGGAATCTCAATAACTCATACACTCATTCAAGGAAGCAATCAAGGCATATAAATAAGTCAAAACATGCAAGTAGGCATCTAACCATTCACAATCATACAATACATGATTTACATGCCACGAATATCATATCAATGCCAAGAATAAGCTTTAGGGACTTTTGTTCTAACCTCACCCTATTTTAGGGACTTTTGGATAGCCTTACCCTTGGTTTAGGGACTTTTGGCTTGACCTCACTCATCTATGAGACTTTTGGCCTTGTCTCACCCATTTTCAGGGACTTTTGACTCTACCTTACTTGAGCAATTTTCACAACCCAAAACATATGCATATTGGTACCAATGCATCAAGGCAATATCAAATGGCATGTCTTACAATACAAGCACATACACAAGCATACAATGGCTATCACACATCCAAGAATGCAACAAGAAGGAGTGGAGAGCTACCTTATAAGCCAACACAAGCCTTCCCTTTCAATTTCTCTTCTCCTTTCTTGGTCTCACAATCCCAACTAGATGGAGCTACTTCTTTTAAGCCTAGACACAATAAGTAGCATGAAATTACTCTCTCATAACTTAAATAAACACTCACAAAGTTAGGGAGTTCTTCATTAAGGCAAACCCTACAAAGTATATAAGAAACTAGGAGTTCTCCGTTTAAAATTTCATTAACTCTTCTTTTACTTTCTTTGCATTTCTTAACTTATCACACTTTAATTCAAAGGTTTCTTGCTCATTCTAGGTTAAAACAGAGCTATCTTACTTAACCACCCATGGAAAGGAAACTTAGAAGGAGAAGAATAAAGGCAAGAAGAAGAAGCATGAAGATCTTTAAAGGTTCTTACCTTTCTTCCTTAGTTTCCTTCCTTCTCTCTTAGCTTCTTTTAGTTTTTCTCTCTCTTTCTCAAGCCTTTTCTCTATTTTGGACGAAGCTTAGGTTGATTAGAAGAAAAGGAGATGATCTAGGCACTTTAAGAAGCAAAATTCTCCTTTTCCATGCTTTTCCAAATTAACCCTCGTTATAGCAAAAATAACCCTCGCTACGACGAGTACGTATCAGTCCCAAACCCCTGTTCTCACTATGGCACATGCTATTGCGAGGAACTCCCAAATTTTTGTATGAGATGCCTGAACTTGCTATAGCTAGAAGCATTCTCGCTATAGCGAACAACTACATTCGCTATAACTAGGCCATTTCTCGCTATAGCTAGTAGACTTAGAAAAATTTTAGGATTTTAGAAATTTCAGTAATTTTTTTTTGTTGTTGTTACAAGTAACACCCATCAAATAAATTCTAGGCTTTATTCTTTCCTCTCATATATGATTCTTGACTCCTTTTAAGCCTCTTGGAGTCATCACACAATTGAAATAAAGAGCCTAACTACATGTTGCTTCTTTAAGTCATATTATGGAACATATAGGGCCAACTCACTTTTTATGGCTTCTAAATTTTTTTCAAGGCCTCCACTCATATCTTCAATTATCATATATGACACAAAAATGGACTTGCAACAAATTAAAACTATCCTTAGGTACTTAAACACCCTTAGGCCAAGACAATGGAGGAATTTGGCCTTCATGGACTTTGGTTTATTTTCTTGATGGAGGAAGCATATGGGGAGACTTCTAGGGATCTTAGGAGCTCCTTTAAACTCTCATTTAGGCATAGAAATCAAGATATCAAATCAGATTTTACAAGGAACATATGAAACCCTAGAATTTGCATCTTGAATTTCCATGGTTATTTGATAATTCTTTTTGCATATTCTTATTCTCCACACCCTTTTTCCTAAGAATCACCCTTGGTTCTATCTAAAAACCAAGCCCTCCTATGATTTCTTGAGTAGGGCGAATCATAGGGATAAGAGGAGCAAGGGGTAGCAACCATGGAAGAAGAAATTACTTTGTTTTCTCACTTGAATCTTGTCTTCTTTGGCCTCCTCTCTTCAAATCCGAATTTTTCCTTAATTTCTCCTTTAAAATAAATTTATAAAATTCATTATAATCATAAAAAATAAAGGAGAATGGAGAAGAAGAGGTTTGGAAAGGAAAAAGTATGAAAAATTACCAAAATTCCATACCTTCAAACTTTGATTTCTCCTCCTCTTCTTCTTTCTCTTGTGTGCCACACTCCTAGGGTTTTTTCTCTGGTTTTGGGCAAAAAAATATGAAGCTATGTGAGTGGGAAAGTGGGGTGCCCTATATTTATAAGTGGAGGAAGAATGACTTTTAAAAAATTTTCATTTTACCCTTCATTTTTGGCATTTTTGTTTCTAATTCATTTTAGCTCTTTTTTTAGAATCATCTTTTCCGTTATAAAATTTAGGTTCCCAATTTAGTAAAATGCCTTTGGAATCACTCAAATCGGAGCTAAAACCTTCGCGAATGTATCTATTAAAGTTCAGGTACATTGACATTGAAAAAAGTCCACCAAAGGAGTTTTAATTATTCTGGGACTTTTCATAGTTTTTAGGGCCTCTGAGAATCCCAAAGAACTCAAAACTTTCATTTAAAAAGCCCTGCTATGTGAATTCCAAAATTTGCTCAAAATTATGAAAATGCCATTACGTTTCGTAAGTTTTTCATCAAATTTTGTTTCTTCATTCTAGCTCCATTTTTCTTTCCATTTAAGCCTAGAATTCTCATTTTTAGGAGTCTGGAATGTTGCTCAAATTTTTTGGGACCTTAATTCAATCATTTTAGGGGACTTGCTTTGAAAATGTGCTCGTTTCTATCGTTTAATGAAAACCGGATATTACAACAAGCATATATATATATATTTCATGTATCCTTGCATAGCCAAAGATTGAATGAGTTGGCAAATGAATAAGATACGAAAGCTACAACCTTTTGCCAAGTTGACATCCCACTATCTCCAAACATATAATTATATACATACATATGTAAGTGTATTTGGTTATAACCTTAGGATTTCTTGTAACTATGTAAAGGATTTGAATCTTCAATTGAATATACTATAAAAAAGGATAATAGAACATGTGATATGGTTAGTGGTGAGGAGCAATAAATTACAATTTCATGTTGCTTGACCATTCCACCATTTGACTAAAAGATTATTTAAAAGTTAAAAGGAGTGTGTTCGGTTATGTAGCCCATTCTTTTAGCCATGTGGATTGGCATGAACTTCATTTAAATTAATGGTTTAGATAATATGGAACTGTGACACTTAGCATAAACGGCAGTGTGGAGCCATGTGGGGAAAAATAGGATAAACAAATCATAAGCACCAATTCTTTAATGCTTTCATCGTATATGTGCATGTAGATTGCATTGGGTCATTTGCTTATATGTATTCTTCAGCCATTGGGAGTCATAGATCATTACTTAAATATATTGCTTGGATGGGAAAAGAAAAAAGTGACACCTTGCATACCATTGAATGGTAAATGGAAGGAAGTGATTTGTTATTATCCACTTTCATTGTATTCATTTCGTTTAGGAGCATAAGGTGGCACTCTTGTGCATTATCTTCCCTTTAGTCTTAGCTAGGCCAAGAGCAATATTGAGTGAAGGTGGTTAGGTTTCAAGGCAGCCATGGAGGTTGGAGAATAATGGAAGGAGCCATGGATGCAAGGGGAAGGTTTTAGGAAATTTCATCAAAGGTAAGAATAGGGGAAATCACTCTACCTCTTGCTTACCTTCATCTTAACCAATTGAAGCTCTAATTATGGTATTTTACTATCATTGGACAGCCATAGAAAATTGAGGAAAGGCTCTTAAGGAGGATAGGAGAAAGCAACAAGGCTTCTTGAAGGTAAGAAATGGAATCTTTGCCTTGAAGGGTAACTAGGTTGAGAGCTAGAATAGATTAAAAAAAAAAAGACAAAATGATATAGTTGTGTTTGGCCATGGAAAATGACATCACGTGAATTCCTTGAGTTGAGTTTAGAATAATAGAATGAAAGGGAATAATGTATATGGAATGTCTTGACATTAAATAAAACCATATAATTATACATAATGGAATATGCATACTTTTGGTTGCATATATTACTCTTTTTTTCCCCTTGTATTTGGATAGTACTTGTGAAGACATATTCTTTTTCGTACTTCCTTGGTAGAAATCGAGAGGATGGTTTAGGATGGTCTCTTGGGTAAATTTGAAAGCCTTTTTTGACATCTTCATCTTCTAAGAAAATGATATCAACTTCATATGATTCAAATGCCGGCATTGAGGCATTTTTGCTATTCAGCAACCAATTTATGAGGGATTAAAGACTTTGAGAATGAAGCAGGACATGGATTGATTCGGACAATGATGGATGAAAACAAACCATAAAGGTTAGTAGATAGAGGGAGTGGTAATGTGTAACACCATACTTCTAGGACTCAATCCATACAATTCCCATGCCTCCTCTTATGTTTGTTCTATGGAAACAATATAGTGGCATAGGGAGTTATGAATAAAATGTATTTCTTTACAAGTAAAATTTTACTTTCAGAGTCCCATAGGCCATATGAAAGTATCTATCACGTTCTCATACTTAAACACATGAATATAACGCATTTCCATCATCAAATTTGGCCTACAACTCGTGGAAAGCAAAGGAGCACATAAAATCCATGTTTGCATTTTCGGCCAGAATTTCCTCTTTACTGTTACAAACTTTGAAAAATCATAACTAAATCTAGAAAAATAAAAAAACATGAAATCTTGATCATTATGGAAACCTTCGGATGTCTAATTTACACTAAAAATAGCCTAAGTCATAAAATTCATCACACAGGACGTTTGACATCCAAAAGGCTACAGAGTCGCTGGCTGCCTGGGCTGTTGTTCAGTTTACTGATACAAATTTCTGAAATTCATAACTAATTCTATAAAAATTGAAATCACACACATTTAGTCATTCTGGAAAGCTACAAATGTTACATTGATAGTAAAAATAATTTCAGAATGAAACAGATACGTTTAGTCAGCTGGACCCTATGAAACAATAACCGGACTCATGGGGCGCTACTGATACTGACAGTTAACTTCAAACATGCATAACTCACTGCTCAGACCTCCAAATGAGGTGATCTCGGTGGCCACAGAAATCTTATAACCTCTAGTTTATTTATGTAAAATTTAATTAAACATTGGACACCATTTGGCCATCAGATGACACAGAATTCAAAACTGCCAGTATGAACAGTACCCATACCAAAATCCATGAAAAATCCTAACTTTGAAAATTCATCAAATATTCTCTAGGTCTCCAAAAATTATGATCTTTAGCTTCTCAAAAATCTATTAATGAGACCTAATTGCATGCCAGATTTTAGATCAAGACTAACCCATTTGGCCAAAAAGTGACGTAGGGTTCTATATTGGTCAATTTTGGCTCCATATGAAGTACCAAAATTGCCAAATGGCCTTCCCTTGGTGGTGGCACCTTTTGGGCAAGTCCAAAAGTACATTTGAGACTTAAGTGAGCTGCCCAAATGATCCCAAATCTCATGCATCTCATTTTGGCCATTCAACCCCTACTTATGCATATATTCACCAAAATCCCATATTGCACACCTTGGCCTTCCATACTCAAAATAAGTGCTATAGGTCATATATCATTTTCATACATCTAAACATCACATAATAGTATATTTACACATGTCTTATGGTTCATGGTACATATATAATATCATATACATTATGAACTATCATTATGGTTCCAAAATGGCTAAAATAACACATAGGCTTGTCAATCCTTGCTCTTCATGGTTATTGGCTCCCTTCACCCATAATTACTTGGTCCACTTAGCATGTTAGATCATTAGAGAGGAGGGGATGAGATTCAAAGAATCCCAATAGCTCATCTCCCATTCAATCACACATAATATGTGCAAAGCAAGCTTTACAAATGCATGCATGGAGAAAATAAAAGCCATGGACATTTTATAAGCAAACTTGGCATGTGAACAACTCATACAAATCATTCAAGAGCTCACCAAGTGTTTGGATTGGCCTCACACTTCTCCTCATAGGTTTTGGACTTGCCTCACCCATTCTTGAGCATTTTGGACTCAACCATACTCTTGGGAGCCCACTTTGCTTTTGGGAGACTCTTTGCTTTGTCTCAACCAAGCTCGAGGGTTCTTGGCTCGTCCTCACCCAAGGGAAGAGTTCTTGGCCTCTCCTCACTCAAGTAAACTCATACAAACATCATGGATTCATTTAAAAAATAACATGGCATCAATAATCATGGAATATAAAGGCATGCTAGCATATTATTCTTAGCTTGAAAATACATATACACACATTCTAAAACAAGCTAAACACACATCCATGCATGAGAGAAGATGGATAGAGCTACCTTGCACACAATCACACACCTTTTCCTTTGGATTCAAGCCTCCTCTTTTGGCCATACATCCACAAATTGGTGGAGAAGGTTTCTCTTGGCCTAGATACAAATTATGGGAGCCAATTAGGTTCATGAAACAAACTCTAAGGTCATACAACTTGCTTAGAAACTAGATTGCTCTATAGGCTCCATTATGGTCCATAAATGCACCTAATGAAGCAACACCCCTCAAACAATTTCTAGGCTCCATTCTTTCCTCTCAAATATGATTCTTGACTCCTTTTAAGCCTCTTGGAGTTATCACACAATTAAAACAAAGAGCCTAATATCATGTTGCTTCTTTAGGTTATAATATGGAACCTAAGGCACCAAATCACTTTCTATGAGTTCTAAATTTTTTCCAAGGCCTCTCCTCATTTTCATTCATCAAATACGACTTAAGAATGGCCTTAGAAAAATTTAAAACTCTCCCTAGCTAGGAGAACCCATCTAGGCCGAGGCTATGAAGCATATTAGGTTCCATGGAGCTTTCTTTGTTTTCTCAAGGGAAGAAGCATATGGGGAGCCTCTTAGGGATCTTGGGAGCTCATTTAAACTCTTACTTAGGCCTAGGAATCATCATACAAAATCAGATTTTACAAGGTGCAATTGAAACCCTAGAACTTGCATCTTGAAATCTAATGGTTATTTTGTTATTTTCTTTGCATATTCTTATTCCTCTCCATCAAATACCTAACAATCATGCTTGGTTGGGCTTGGAAATCAGATCCTCCTAGGGTTCTTGGTCTAGGTCGAAATGGAGAAGAAGTGGGGTGAAAAGTATCAACCATAGGATGCATTTTTACCTTGTTTCCTTGCTTAGTTTGGCTTGAATCTTGATTTCTCCAAGCTCCTCTCTTCAAATCCGAACTTTCCCTTGAATATCTCCCTTGAATCAGATTTATAAACCTCATTTTAATCCAAGGAAGGAAAGGAGAATGAAGGAAAGGTGGTGGAGGTGGAGAAAAGCAAGAAAAATTGCCATGAAAACATACCTTAAGCTTGGCTTTCTTCCTCCTTCTTCTTCCTCTCTTGGGTGCCTCTCCCTTAGGGTTCTTCTTCTGATTTGGGGCTAGAAAATCTGAAGTGAAATGAGGGCAAGTGTGAGGCGCCGCCCATATATAGCTATGTAAAAGAACTTTTTCAAAAATTCCCATTTTGCCCCTTCATACTTTGCATTTTTGTTTCTCCTTCGTTTTAGCTCCTTTTTGAGAACCATCTTTTCCATTACAAAATTTAGGTCCTCAATTAAGAAAAATGGCTTTGGAATCAATCAAATTGGAGCTAAAACCTTTCTGAACGAATTCGTCAAAGTTCGAGCACACCGATATTGGAAAACATCTACCGGAGGGGATTTAACTATCCCGGGGCTTCCCATGGTTTTTAGGGCCTCTGAGAACCCCAGAGAATTCAAAATTTCCATTTAAAAAGCCCTCCTGTGTAAATTCCAAAAATTTCTCGAAATTACAAAAATGCCATTACGTTTCGTAGGCTTTTTGTGAGAAATTGTTTCTTTATTCTAGCTCTATTTTTCTTTCCGTCTGAGCCTGGGATTCTTATATTTAGGAGTCTAGAATGCTTCTCAAATTTTTTGGGACCTTAACTCCATCATCTTGGGGGACTTCCTTTTGTATCCAGTAAGTTTCGTTCGTTAACGGAGAAATTGTACGTTACGTTTCTCACATTTTCTCTGGTTTTCAGGGAACCGGATATTACATAATGGACAAGGCAATGAAAAATAGTAGGAGGCAAAAATATTGAATGTGCTCGCCAGAGTTGAACTGCAGACATGGAGGACTAACACACTCAAAGGGAACCCTAAGGGGTTTGAGTGGCCATATCATTGAAAATAATGATGTAATTTACTTAGCGTAAAAGTATAGGAAAGAAGAAGAAATGACTTAAAAGAAGAGAAGGAAAAAGAGTTGCCATGTGACTTTCTGTATGGGTTCGAAGAAAAAGGCTTCCAATAATTTGAGTAATTAATCACATCAATTCTCACATACATTTCATCAAATACCTTGATTGCACACATGGAAAATTGTAGAACAATGAAAATCCAACACTAAAATCAATCAAATTCTCTCATAATCAATGTCTAACTAGCCATCAATCATAAACTACATCAATCTCAATCAATTACAAGCTTAACCAAGCAAGAGCAAGAATAAAAATTGATGTAGGAAGAGAGGAAGTAATATGGAATTCTTAGCCAAACTCCCCTTTGCTAATCTCTTAGATTCAAGCTTTAACCATGGTCTTCATCCAAGCTAGCCACCAAGTGAAATTAGAGCTTCATGGAGGTGGAGAATTGATGGAGAAGTGGAATGGAAGTGCTACAAATGAAGGTGTGTGGAATGGATGAGAAGGGAACACATTAGATTTTGGAATGCATATGGAATGGATGGACAATTAATATGCTGATTCTCCCCTTTTAGCTTCTGCCTTAGCCCATCCTTACATGCTTCTCACATGCATTTCCATGTGCTTTTTCATTTAATCCCTTGCGTGCTTCTGGATGTGTCTCTCTTAATAAATCATATGCTGCTTTTGCTTTTATTCTTAGCCTTAGCTTCCCACATCAATTTTCCTCTCATGTATGCTACCTTGCCTAAATGTGTTAATGATGGATTGGGCTCATGTGAGGTACATGGAATGTGGGCTTCCTGATGTTAAAAACCATTATGACCCACCTCAACTCCATCTCTTCTCTAAACAAATGTTCTCCCTTTAAGTTCCATTTGCCCAATGAAAATCTACAAAAATAATAGGGAATATTTATTAGGAAAAATTCATAAAATTAATAAAAAGAATTTATGCATTGAAAACCAATAGTTTTGTAAATTATTTCCTAAAGTGCAAGAATGGTCAATAAAATCAAATATCCTCCAATTAAGTCTATTAAGCCACAATTTATCATCAAAATGTCTAATTAAAAGGAAAAAAGTATATAGAAATTAGAAATCATCAAATTCCTCCACACTTAAACGTTTGCACTCCTGGGCAAAACTCAAAATTCAAGGAAAGACTAATGAAATGACCAATAGAGAATGAAAATGAAAAATGAAAGCAAAAATCACAAGCTAAGGAATGACCAAAACTCTTCAACACTTCAACAATCAAATTAACTTCACTTGTATCAAGAAAGCAAATTCTATGGCAATTTCATTTGAAGAGAATGAATCAAAAAGCATAGCCTCTTACATGGATAATTGTTTACTCTTAACTCTCAAGTGGTTAAGGCATTGTAGATCACTCAAATGCCACCTATCAAAACCTCACTACCATAGGCTTGTCAAGCTTCTAAATCTCCACCACCCATGCCAAATGCAATGTATAAATCAAAAGGATTTTATTCAGGGTTGTAATGGGGCTAAGGAAAGAAATGAATGGATATACAAGAAAAGACAAACAAATGAATACCTTAGAACCTCAAGAGCAATCAATGGGAACTTATGATAAGAAAGAATGTGCATTTAAGGCCTTATTTCCTATTAGTATAAGTAACTACAAACTCAATTTAAAACACTTATTTCTTTTGAGTTTCAATTGCTTTCTTTTTTTCTCTTTATTGCTTTTCTTTTTCTTTTCAATCTCTTCTTTTCTTTCCATTTTTTTCTTTTGGAAAATCTTCCTCAATGTTTAATAATAATGGCCTAAATTGATGTAAGACACACATTCACCTATCCTAATTAGATGTAATGCTCTTTGAAATCCATAAGGTATCTTAAAACAAGGTGGAAGACACTTTTTTGCTTTCCATGGCTATGGGTTCAACAAGAAAATAAAACTAAGTCCAAAGTGGCTAAACAATAGATAAAATACATGTAATCGTTAGCTTTTTAGCTAACTAGCTATAAAAGAAAGAAATGCTTTATCATTTTCATGCATGCAAATGCAAATGTAGTCTCAACAAAGAATCAAGACAAGTTCTAAAATGAAAACAAAGATAGGTGAAAACATACTAGAAATGAATAGATACGGCTCAAATCCTCACCAACTAATGGCTATCAAATAATTTATTGAAATCAAATTCATTGTAACATCCTGAAATTAATTAAGACTAATTATAGTGATTAGGGAGTTGACGTGAATTAATTAGTAAAATCAATTAAGAGAAATTGGTACTTAATCAAGGCCTTATGATTAGTTCAATTATGCTTGCGGCCTAATATTGAAGCCCAATTATACCATGAGCTTGGTCGGAGAGCCCAATATTAACTTTTTTGTAAGCCTAACTTAAATTTTTTAGAAGCCCAAAACTTATAAGTGAATTTAAGTAAGACAAAAACCCATTTAGCTTTAGCCCAAACTTGGGGAATAGGTCTTGGGCTATTGGAACAACACACTCCATTCCTAACATTAAAAATTCTACAGCCCAACCTAATGAACCTTGACCCAATATGTTAAACACCAGCCCACTTGAAATAATGGGCCCATTGGACTAGCCCATCTTCACTAACGCCTTAAGAGGCCTTCTCCCCACCTATTTGGGTGCTAAGGCACTCATGTTCTGCAGAATAAGGAAGCCATTTTCGCACTTGAGAAGAGGGACTAGGGGTTTTTTTCCATTCTTCCACCATTTCTCACTTTTAGGAGAAAATTTGGCTAAGGTAATATATATAAAACATGTCCCTCTCATTCTCCTCTTCATTTTGGTATAATTAGTTTCTAGTTTTAGGTATTTCCACCACCTTCTCAAATTTAAAATTTGGTGTTTCCTTGCAAGATTTTTGGAATTAGAAGTTAGAGGGCTGATTGGGTCAACATTTCCCTCCCATTTTGTATATTATTTTATTAGAAAATGTCCCCAAGTATTGATTTTTATAATTTTTTCTTCTATTGTGCGAAATTACAAGGAGATAAGGGTGAAACAATGAAATTTTCTAGGCTTAATGACTTAAATTTGAATTTTAAAATGAACTATAGTGTGTTCTTAGTAGTTGAGGCCCAACCTAGTCCATTTGACCTCTTGAGTGTATGTGTAAGTGTTTCCCTTTCTCTTGTGTGGTATATGTACTGAATTCCCATCATTTGGATTGACTTTTAGTGCTTGGCTTTTACATATGTGAAAATGGAAATGTAAAGAGTGACCAATTATGAGTTCTTGTTGTTGTGACCTTAAATTGGTATCATAGACCCTTAGGAAGCTTAGGTAAGAAGCTCTCAATGAATTCTTGTTATGATTAATTTGTGGATAGGGAAATTCCTAACTAATAATTGTTAAATGATTATGATTATGCTTATGTTGGGCTTGGTATGCTTTGGATCATAATGGTAGCTAGAAGAAGAGTAAATGGCTTAATTGAGGTAACCAGGGTTATTTTTCTTAATTCCATATGTATGCTCATGTTAATGTGATATTTGTTACACATGCTTGATTTTGAAATGCTAAATAATTGGTTGACAACTTAAATTACGATTGTGATTGGACCTTATGAGTCCATGGTGGAGTTGTGGTGCGACTACCACCAGTGCATGTACTTCAATCGAACACCGAGTTGTGATCAGACCCCAGATGCACTTAGCCTTGGTTATGCTCATTATGGAGTAAGTGCCATAGAGGGATATCTCCCAGTATTATTAGCCATTAACATGTTATGTGTGATTGCTGATATAGGACAGTAGTTATTGGTAGCTCCACTAGTTCATTTGTAAATTGAATTGATGATTTTGGTATTGATGATATGAAATTGCATTGTATTGATTAATCTATACATATATATATATAGAATTTGCCTCTTATTACTAAGATTGTATATCTCACTCTGATTGTGGGCTAACATTTTCAGGGACTGGACCTCTTAGTGGCAAGGAGAAACTAATGGATGCTTATAATATGATTTGGTAGCGCATAGGTTTGGAAACCTTGTCAGATTGTATTGTGTAATTAGATTACTAATTTTATATAATTGTCGCATTGCATCATGTATTGCCAAGCATAAGGACTATAATCATGTGATACATTAGATGTTAACTTAAGCTAGTGATATATGGAACTTCTACTGAAATTTATGTTTGAATGGAAATATGAGTAGTTTATGAACTCTTTGTTGTTATTGATCTTTGAACTCATTGGTTTATGGTGGCTAGAGGATTAAGGATCCACATTTAAGTTTTAAATGGGTAATGATAGATGTGTTGGGTAGTTTAGGTAAAGGAATGACACTAGATCTTTATAAATTAAGTTAAAGTGGCCTAGAGTGTTATTGGAGGGAGAATTGGAGAGCATGGGATGAAACCTTGTGAGTCATAGGAACAGAAGGTAATTGGTCATGGCTAATATTGAGGAGCAAGTTAGAAGGCTCCAAGAGGTCCTCTAGCCATGGCGAAGGTACTCAATTCCTCATAATGACCTAAAAACTTGGGTTTTCTTTATGGAAATGTTAAGGAATAAATTAGGCACTCTTGTAGAAGATTCTTATGAGTTAGAATTAATGGATGAAAGGATTAAGGGCTTATAATTGTGGGTTTGATTCGCTCATGTGCAGAAATGGTTATGAGTAATTAATTAATGACTCTACAACATAAAGGTTTAAATTTCTCCACTTTTCCTAATGTAAGTAATTGTAAGGACTTAAAACCTTGATTTAGGACTATTAATCGCGTCTTTAAACTTAATTATCATTATTAGAATTTAGGGTCATTACATTTGGTACCAGAGCAATGGTTTAGGAAAACCGTGCTAATTTAAATTTTATGGTTAGAAACTTGACAATCATGATGCATATTTGGCATAGTATTAGCTCAGAAGAATAGCTAATTATGTGAACATATAGTTGTTGCGCCTTATGCTTTAGAAGGAAATATAGAGGAATAATTATATGAGGCTTGTAATGCTTGATTAAAATGACTATTTCTTGAATTTTATTTAGAATATCACCTATCATAATAAGTATGCCCCTGAGAATAATAGAATGTAGTGAGATTCTACCTCATAGCACTTTAGTAATACTAATTTTGAGACTTAAGGTTGTTAATGCCAATGAAAAAAATAAAATTTTACCCTTCTTTTCTTCAAAGATTGGGTTACTGGTCTCAGTCTAGATAAATAATTGGTTGAGGCTTATTGCCAGCTGCCTACGTAATAGATGCACCAGTCACTTACTGTGAGGCACTAGTTGACTGAATAAATGAGACATGGTGACTAATGAGGATGATGAACAAGGCTACTAATAGTATTTGTGACCAGTTGACCACCATTTACTAAGCAAGCCGACTGGGTACGGGCAACCATTTGATTGGCCTATTGAAGTAGTCAATTGATCACAACAAGAATAGTAATTCTTTACCTAAGTAAAATTCTAAGCTTTTCAAGGGCCATCTAGTGTGATGTTAAGAACTTAGAAGGCAACAAAGCAGAGTAAAACACCTGACTAGCTATAAAAAAAAACCTTACGGAAGGGTAAGATATAGGCCTTACTTATGATTAGGAAATTGACCATGGAAGTTCAAGAACTAGTATATAATAAATTAGTATAGCTGACTAAATATTTGAAGTAAGGTACAATCCATAATGAGTTAGAACCATGTAGACTTTGAAAGGCCCTCGAGGTTGAGGCTTTATAGGTACAGAGGTCTTAATCCACTTGCTTGATCTCGGTTAATAAAGAATGCAATTACTCGATTCTAGCTACCACAACTTGGGCCTAATGAATAAGGGTGATAAGAGCTAAAGAATATTTCAAATAGTTTCATTTAAAACTATTGAAGTGAGTAAGCTATCTTTAGTTACTGATGACAAGGAAGGAGGGCAAGAAATCCTTAGGATTGTCGAATCTATTTCTAAATGGGAGATAGTGACTTTAAAGCAAGAGATTAAGGGAGATGATGTTTTGGAAGGAATCTTAAGAGCTTTGACACTCCTCCCTTAGTGTACTATGGTAAAATAAAGAGATTATGATAAGGGGAAAGACAACCCCTTAGTGTGATAAAGGTGAGGTGCACCGGTACGAGCTGCTTGTCCATGTTGTCTCTTTTGTGTAATTTAGTTTACTTATACTATGTGTTGACATGCATTTGGGTGGTGGTTAGAGGCACTTTACATGCATGATACACTCAGAGAGTGTAAGGTAAGATTCTACAACACTCTAGTGCTAGAGGCATGTGGGACGTGCTCATTCACCAGCACTTCGATGCTAAGGACATGCATGGCATGCCACTTATCATATGATTTGATGAATTTTAACCACCAAATTGGTGTCAAACTAGACTAAGTAGACTTTCTACCTAAAACGTAAATAGGAGATCTTGATAGTAAGGATCCACCTAAAAAGAGAACAAAATGGTACCTATGTAATGTCCAATTTTCGTTAAACGACGAAAACGGATGTGTTTTCAAAGTAAGTCTCCTGAAATGTATTAGTTAAGGTCCTAAAAAATTTGAGTAATATTCTAGACTCTTAAAAATGAGAATCCTAGCCTCAGACGGAAGGAAAAATGGAGCTAGAATGAAAAAACAAATTTTGACAAAAATCTTACGAAACATAATGACATTTTCATAATTTTGAATAAATTTTGGAATTCACACAAAAGGGCTTTTTAAATAAAATTTTTGAATTCTATGGAGTTCTCAGACACTCTACAAACTATGGGAAGCCCCGGGACAGTTAAATCCCCTCCGGTAGACATTTTCTAATGTCGGTGTACCTAAACTTTAACATATTTGTTCAGGAAGGTTTTAGCTCCGATTTGAGTGATTCCAAAGGCAATTTACTAAATTGGGAACCTAAATTTCATAATGGAAAAGACACTTCTCAAAAAGGAGCTAAAACGAAGGAGAAACAAAAATGCAAAGAACGAAGGGCAAAATAGAAATTTTTGAAAATGCTTCCTCCTCCCCTTATATAGAGGTGGCGCCCCACTTTCTCCCTCATTTAGACTCAGAAATTTTTGCCCAATTTTAGATAAGGAAGCTAGGGTTTTAGGTGCACAAGAGAGGAAGAAGAAGAAGGAGATATCCAAGCTTAAAGGTATGCTTCCATGGTAGTTTTTCATGCTTTCTTCCATCCAAACTTCCTCTCCTTCATTATCCTTTGTTTCCTTTGATTAAAATGAATACAAATCTGATTTAAGGGAGAAACTTAGGGGAAATTTTGGATTTGAAGAGAAGAGCTTGGAGAAAGCAAGATTCAAGCAAGAATAAGCAAGGAAACTAGGTAATTTCTCTTCTTATGGTTGCTATATTGATTCTCCCTCCTTATCCATTTCGCATAACCCTAGGAACCATAGGAGGATCTAATTTTTAGGCAGAACCAAGGATGAATTTAAGGAAAAAGGGTGTGGAAATTAAGAACATGCAAAGAGAATTAACAAAAAAATATTAGATTTCAAGATGCAATTTTTAAGGTTTCAAGTGCACCTTGTAAAATCTGATTTTGTATGGTGATTCCTAGGTTTAATTAAGAGTTTAAATGAGCTCCTAAGATTCCTAAGATACTCTCCATATGCTTCTTCCCTTGAAAAAATAAAGAAAGCTCCAAGAAGGCCAATATTGCTCCTTCTCTTGGCCTAAGGGGGTTCTCTTAGGTAGGGAGAGTTTTAAATTTTTCTAAACTCATTCTTGAGTCATATATGATTAATGAAAATGAGGGGAGGCCTTGGGAAAAATTTAGAACCCATAGAAAGTGAGTCGGTGCCTTAAGTTCCATATTATGACCTAAAGAAGCAATATATAGTTAAGCTCTTTGTTTTAATTGTGTGATGACTCCAAAAGGCTTAAAAGGAGTCAAGAATCATATTTGAAAGGGAAGAATGGAACTTAGAAATTATTTGAGGGGTGTTGCTTCATTAGGTGCAATTATGGTACCATAATGAGGTTATAAGCCAACTTAGTGTCTAAGAAAATTGTATGACTTAGAATTGGGTTCATGAACCTAATTGGTTTCCATAAATTGTGTCTAGGCCAAGGGAAAGCATCCCCACACTTTTGTGTGTGTGTGGCCAAAAAAGGGAGCATTCTTTCAAAGGGAAAAATGTGTGATTATGTGGAAGGTAGCTCTCTCCACCTTCTCTCCTACATGGATGTGTATTTAGCTTGTCTTAGAATGTGTGTATGTATATTTTCAAGTTATGAAAAGTATGCTAGCATGATTTTATATGCCATGATTTCATGATGAAATATTATGTTTCTAAATAATGTTATAATATTTGTTTGAGTTTGCTTGAGTGTGGAGAGGCCAAGAACTCTTAACTATGGTGAGGATGAGCCAAGAACTCTTAAGATTAGTTGAGACAAAGTAGAGAGTCTCCCAAAAGCAAAGTGGGCTCCCAAGAGCATAGTTGAGTCTAAGAATCTCTTAAAGAATGGGTGAGGCAAGTCCAAAATCAATGAGGAAAAGGGTGAGGCCAATCCATACACTTGGCAAGCTCTTGGATGTCTTGTATGATTTATTCACATGCCAAGCTTGCTTCTTGAATGTTCATGACATCTATTATATCCATGCATACATTTTCAAGACTTGCTTTGCATCCATTATGTATGATTGAATGGGAGATGAGCTATTGGGATTCTTTGAATCTCATTCCCTCCTCTCCAATGATCTCACATGCTAGGTGGACCAAGTGGACAAGGTGATAGAAGTCATCTACCTTGAAGAGAAGAGTTTTATAACAAAGTGTTTAAGTTTTGCTACTTTAAGACCATATTTATTTCAAATGATGTAACCCATGCTTGTATATGGTCTATGACCCTTGGAACATATGTAATTATGATAATATATAATGTAGAAATGAGAGAATGTGTTATGTGAATGATAGAATGCAAATTAAGTATGTAATACCAAGATATGCTTCTTGAAAGTTTGATGTGAGTATGTATGATTGCATGTGGCATAGCCAAAATGAGAAGCATAGAGTTTGGGACCATTTGTGCAGCTCACACAAGTCTTAATTATACTTTTAAACTTGCCTAAGAGGTGTCAAACTCCAAGGAAAACTATTTGGATATTTTGGTATCCCATATGGAGCCAAAATTGACCACAATAGAACCTTACATCACTTTTTATCCAAATGAGCTTTTCTTGATCTAAGATTTGGTGTGTAATTATATCTTGTTGAGAGATTTTTGGAAAGCTAAAGAACATAATTTTTGGAGGTCTACCAAATATTTGATGAATTTCCAAAGTTAGCAAATTTTCTAGTTTTGGTCATGTCACTGTTCACTCAGGTCCAAAAATGAAATCTATCCCATAGGGCTCAAATGATGTCTAATTGCCATAAAATTTTATGCAAAGAAACTAGATATTCCCAGTGACCTGTGTCAACTAGAAGCACCTCATTTTGAGGTCTCGAGAGGGAGATATGAATTTTTTAAGAATCTATCCAGTACTAGGAACTTCACCCAACCTCAGTTATTGTTTGATTAGATTTCGAAGTCTAGGCGTGCCTGAGCTAGTCCGGAGTTATTTTTTTCCTCTAACTAACATCCACATCTTTCCATATTGGTATCATTTACATAGTTTGGATTTTTTTGAAATTAATTGAATATTTTTGAAGTTTTCTGTAGAAATTTATAACAGCACCAGTGGGCAGTTTGACCTCTGGACAATTTCCAATGTCAAACATTCTCTGTGGTGGATGTTATGGTCTGGACATATTTTTATATGAATTAAAAATCTGTATCTTACCATAATGGCCAAGAATGCATGATTTCAATTTTTCTAGAATTAGTTATGATTTTCCAAAGTTGTGACAAAAATGAGCCAGATTCTAGCCAAAAATATGTGTGTGTATTTTAAGCTTCCCTTTAAGTTTCATGAGTTGTAGGCCACATTTCATGATGCAAATGAGTTGTATTCATGTAATTAAATATGGGAATATGTTGTATGAGCTCCCCCGATCCACGTGACACCGAATGAAATTTTTATACATGACGGAATGCGAAATTATTCATTATTTTATTGCCTCTTTCATTAGAAACTCATATGATTCATGGAATTGAGTTAATTAAAGGCATGAGATGAGCTAGAAATTATGGTGTTACAACCTGTGTGCATACAAGTGGTTGAGATACAATTATCACGAGGTGATGAGTATGTGTATAGCCACAGAAAAGTGTTGCTTGCTAATATTGAAGGTAAAGTATGATTCCGCCATCAGTAATCTTATTGTTAAGTATCATGTGTGGTGTGATTAAGGGAATAAAGACAACATTGGGAATTCAAGCTGGACTAGTATTCAATTTAGCGGTAAGACCCCCTAACTTTGAAAGAGAACTCATTGATTGAGAATAATAGCTTTAGGAAGGGAACGAGAGGTGGTAGTAATGTAATTGACTTATGCTATTAGAATAAAACCTTAGTGCGATAATGAATGAGGAAAAATGAATCACTAGCAGTAGATGATACTAGAAGTCTGTTATTGGGAATCCCTACTTAACCTATTGATAATTAGGGAATGCTTGATAATGAAAAGACTCACTAAGTCTCCTCATTATGTTAATTTAACTCCCAACAGCGAGGTGTAAAAATTAAGACCTAAGAACTTTTGGGGAGTGGAAGAATTAGTTATGGTTGGCACAAATTATTGCATAAGGGTGAAAATTTTCATATCATCATATACGATGTGCTATAACTTACTGTCGAAAGACCTTGTACTTACTGTCAAAACACCTTATTGACAAGGTCTTAGATTTCACATTATTGAATACAAGCCCTTGCCGACAAGATCTTGGACCTTCTTGATAAGATATTATCTTATTACTCTTTAGGAGCTATTATGAACTTCTAAATTGTAGGATATTAAAAAAAAACCTTAGTTGTATGTGAAAAAGTTAAAGAGAATTTGTTGCATTCTGAAGATGATGAGTAGTATGCTATTTGAAGTGTGATTATGCTTGTGTGAAAATACCTCAGTTGGGTTTAAAGGGTATGAAAGAGTAGTTTGTTGGGACTATATAATGTCTTAAGACCCAAAGAGATGTTTAGTTGACATCAAACAAGTGTAGATTGCATGCACTTAGCTACTAATGCTTGTAGTAGTGGAAAGCTAAGATGAAACATTTGGATTTATTGATCATGGTAGTCTTTGAAATCACATGTATGTGATTGTGGTGATGCCTTCACCATTACAAAAAGGAAAAGAGAGAACAAAAAGAAAGAAAAAAAAGAAAAAAAAAAGAGATGGCGGAGAGATCTATTAAGGATTTTCCTATATTGGTTACACCGAAGGATGATGATAAGGTTGTCTATAATGAACCATTATCATGAATTAGAAATTCTAATGTTATGAGCAAGTGGTGGAAACTATGTCATCTAATAAACCATCACTTGAACTATGGCTTGGGAGATTTAAAGAAACTTATTCCTAAGTCCTAAAGGATTACATTAATGCTCTAGACAAGGTACTCTCATCCTTGAAATTCGGTGTTATTAGAGAATATAATCTAGACCTGAAATATCATGTTTATTTTCACTTGGAAGACCATGTTTGATTTCGACTATGTGGGAGATGAACCTAGAGTGTTTGGGTGCCTTAAATAGATTAGTTGTGAGATCAGATTTTATATTAGTTTCAACACTAAGAAATCTCAATAAATGAGGAGGAGGAATCTTGGGCACTAATTGAAAATGAAAGGGGAATTTTAAACATCCAATGGAAATAATGAACCTTCTACTAATGGACCATGATTGAGGATAATGTGTGCAATAATTTATGAGATAGTTGAATGTAAGACTTGGAAACTTAGACTAGATGACCCTGTAAGAGGTAAAACCCATTTCGATTAAGAAGGTTGGGCTAAAGAAATGTAGGGATAATCTAAGTGAAGGACGAATGAAACTTCATTATGAAATAAGGTTACTTACCTATGTTGTTATTAGTGGAATAAATACTAAAAAGGCTAACTAAGTGGAATTCCTTATAATTCTTGGTATCAACTATTAAAGAGAGTTAAGCTAAAGTATCTAGGAGTTATCTCTTACATAGATTGAGAGTTAAGAAGGAAAGGAAGTTAACATGAACATTCAATGATTAACTGTAGGAACATTAAAAAAGATGAGAGAGGGGAACAAGAGAAGAAAAAGAAAGAGATAGAATAGAATGAAACAAATGCTACGAAGAGGGAGAGATTTTAAGATTTATTTGACCTAGGTGCCTAGACTTGCTATAAGTTGATCAAGTGTAACTTGGTCTAGATCTCTTTAGTTGTGGACAAGGGAAGAAGACAGAATATTTAGGTTAGTATGTTATTTGACTGGGGTGGACAAAGAAGAAATAGAATTATGGACAATAAAGGAGGTAGTAACAAAATAAAGACATCTTCTATAGGAAAGTAGTAGGGAAAGACTAGATTCTTATGAAATTTTGAGAAACCAAAGAGGAAGCTATGAGGAAGGATTACCCAACATCAATTGAGTAAGGTATGACTAATTTTAAGGATAAAATTCTTAAAAGGGGGGAGAATGTAACACCCTGAAATTAATTAAGACTAATTATGGTGATTAGGGAGTTGATGTGAATTAATTAGCAAAATCAATTAAGAGAGATTGGTACTTAATCAAGGCCTAATGATTAGTTCAATTATGCTTGAGGCCTAATATCAAAGCTTAATTATACCATGAACTTGGTAGGAAAGCCTAATACTAACTTTCTTGTAAGCCCAACTTAAATTTTTTAGAAGCCCAAAACTTATGAGTGAATTTAAGACAAGAACCCATTTAGCTTTAGCCTAAACTTGGGGAAGTGAGTTCAAATACATGTTCGGCTATTGGATCAACATACTCCATCCCTAACATTAAAAATTTCGCAGCCCAACCTAATGAACCTTGGCCCAATATGTTAAACACTAGCCCACTTGAAATAATGGGCCCATTAGACCAGCCCATCTTCACTAAAACCCTAAGAGGCCTTGTCCCTACCTATTTGGCCGCTAAGACACTTATGTTCTGTAGAATAAGGAAGCCATTTTCGCACTTGAGAAGAGGGACTAAGGTTTTTCTGCATTCTTCCACCATTTCTCACTTCTAGGGGAAGATTTGGCTAAGGTAATCTATATAAAACATGTCCTTCTCATTTTCCTCTTCATTTTGTCCAATTAGTTTCTAGTTTTGGGCATTTTCACCTTCTTCTCAAATCTGAAATTTGGGGTTTAGGTGTTTCCTTGCAAGATTTTTAGAGTTAGAAGTAAAAGGGGTAATTGGGTAAGCATTTCCCACTCATTTTGTGTATTATTTTGTTGAAAAAGATCCCCAAGGATTGATTTTCATAATGGGTTATGCTATTGTGCCAAATTATAAGGAGATGAAGGTGAAACAATGAAATATCTGGGCTTGATAACTCAAATTTGAATTTTAGAATGACCCATGGTGTGCTCTTAGTAGTTGAGGCTTAACCTAGTCCATTTGACCTCTTAGGTGTATGTGTAAATGTTCCCCTTTCTCTTGTGTGGTATATGAACTGAACTTCCATCATTTGGACTGACTTTTGGTGCTTGGCTTTTACATGTGTGAAAATGGAGATGTTAGGAGTAATCCATTGTGAGTTTTTGTTGTTGTGACCTTGAATTGATATAATAGACTCTTAGGAAGCTTAGGTAAGAAGCTCTCAATGAACTCTTATTAACGTTAATTTGTGGATAGGGAAATTCCTAACTAATGATCGTTAAATGATTATGATTATGCTTATGTTAGGCTTAGTATGTTTTGGATCATAGTGGTAGCTAGAGGAAGAATAATTGTCTTCATTGAGGTAATCGGGGTTACTTTTCTTAATTCCATATATATGCTCATGTTAATGTGATATTTGTTACACATGCTTGATTTTGAAATACTAAATGATTGGTTAACTACTTAAATTATGATTATGATTAGACCTTGTGAGTCCATGGTGGAACTGTGATGCGGCTGCCACTCGTGCATGTACTTTGATCGAGCACCAGGTTGTGATTAGACTCCAAATGCACTAAGCCCTAATTGTGTTCATTATGGAGTAGGTGCCATGGACGGACCTCTCCTAGTGTTATTACCTATTAACATGTTGTGTGTGATTATTGGTATAGGACAGTAGTGAGTGGTTTGTCGCGCAACCCTCAAAATAAAACTAGGTTGGTAAAATATGTAGCTAATGGCACAACCTAGGTCATTTCCCTTGGAATTGGAGTTCAATGCCTAATTGAGTTTTCCAAATGTTAAAAGACTCTAAAATTTCTAAACTAAAGGGGGTTTTAATTGAATTAAACTAACCTAAAACTAAATTGAATTAAAATTCCTAAATTCTACTTAATTGGGTGAATTATGGGTGAAAGATGGGCTTGTGACTAGCTTTGGAATTGTCCCTTGGTATCCACTATCCTTATCCTAATCTAATTGTGATTAATTCTGGTCTAAGAGTTCCTAATTGTGTTCATAACAAATTATCTTAGGTAACCACTCAAGACTCAAGAGATTAACGATCTAATGTTGAATTGAAACCTCAACTCCGCATTAAATTGTTAATTCTTGTCTTTAAGATTTTGAACACCTAATTTGATTGATTAACTAATTGATTAGCCTCTGAATCATCCTAAATATTTAATTAACCAACTAAACATTAAGGAATCCTCAAATTAAACATTCAAACAAATAATCTCACTCATGTATTTTATCGAACACCTTCGAAGCACACATGGAAAATTAGATAATATTGAAATTAATCAGATCAATTAATCAACAAAAAGACTTCCTAATTAGTGTCTAACCAGCCACTAATTACAATTACACAAATTCCCTATCAAATATAACTTAACCAAGACAATAAATGAAAGAGAAAAAGTGTAGGAAAAATAGAGAAATTCTTAGCCAAAAATTCTATGTTCATCCATGGATTCAAGCTTCTCTAAGAGCTTCCTCCTAGCTAGCCTCAAGATGGAGATTAGAGCTTCATGGGATGTTGGATGAATGATGGAGTGGTGTGGAGAGTTGAATGATGGAATGTAGATGAATGGATGAATGAATGGATGGAATGAATTAAGAGGATGTATGGAATGCAGCGAATGGGATGAATGGTGAAAGATGGATAAATGCTAGGCTCGACGAATTATATGGAATGGATATATAGGCAAGGATTTCTAAAATTCTGAAGACGTGAATGTGTTGGACTGTGTGAATGGATGAGGCGTGAATGTATCAACTTGTTCGAATCCCTTCCTCATTAAAAGTCACGTGCCCAGCTGTTGTTCCTAATGCCCATAGCTTCTTAAGCTTCTTTATGTAAATTTCAGCATGGTTTCCACGTAAATCTTTCTGCTGCTCCTACATATAACTGGACGTTACTTTTCTCATTCTCATGCACGTTCTGCCTAGTTCAGCGTCCTTCCTTCAGCTGCTTCCAGTACGTTTTCTTCTTCTCGTTCAGCTCGCTTTCCTCCTTTTTTGCAGCTCATCGTCTTAGCATTTTTTTCCATAGCTCCCAGCTTCAGCCCGCTAACATTGTTCTTCATCGTGATACTGTACTTGTTTCTGCATGTGTGTATAGGTGTGGGCTTCGCTGTTTATTTTATTATATTCTACATGAATTCCTTCTACTGTTTCTGCAGCTTCTTCACGTTATCCATGCAGCTCTTCGTTTTTCTCAAGCGGGGGCTGCCTCTTCTTTGAACCAAAACCATAGCCCTTTTCTTTGTGTTTTCCATGCAAGCTTCTTGTTTTAGCTCCTTCAACTCTTCCTTGTCATACAGCAGCTTGTTGCTTCCTTGCTTGATGCATTTTATTCCTTCAAAACCGAATGAGTGTGCTGCTGTTTGCATGAGCAACTCGAGCCTCCTTCTTCCTACTTCTCTTTCATGTTGTAGCCATCACGTCAGCTCCTGCATATTCTCTACGTGACCTTCTCTTTCATTTGTTTCTCCAAATATTTTCCATGTAGTCTTCTCTTCACACAAGTTGTCTCTTTCTCCTTCCTTCTGCTCGTGATATCCAGCCCGAATGAATGAAGAAGCTTCCTTCTTGCTTTCCTTTGTTCTTGAGCCATGCATGTGTGTGATGATCACGAGACTTCATGTAAGTGTGTGGGTTCCATGGAAAGTTCATTCAAGCTTTAATTGTCCATTGAAAATCTTGCACAAAAGAGTGGGAAAAATCAAATAGGAATTTTCACAAAATTATTTAAGATAAATTTATGCATTAAAATCCAATAATTTGTAAATTAATTCCTAAAATGTAGAAAATGGCTATTAAAACCAAATTTCATTTAATTAGACTCCTAAAACCATATTTGGAACTAAAATGTCTAAATTAAGGAGAATAAAATGTATAAAATATCATGCTTATCAAGTAGTCATTGGTAGCTTAACTAGTTCATTTGTAAATTGAACTGATGATTTTAGTATTGACGATATGAAATTGCATTGGATTAGTTAATCTATACATATATATGGAATTTGCCACTTGTTACTGAGATTGTATATCTCACCCTGATTGTAGGCTAACATTTTTAGGGACTGGATCTCTTAGTGTTAAGGAGAAACTGATGGAAGCTTATAATATGATTTGGTAGCATATAGTTTTGGAAACCTTTTCAAATTGTATTGTGTAATTAGATTACTAATTTTATGTAATTGTCGCATTGTATCCTGTATTGCTAAGCATAAGGACTGTAATCATGTGATACATTAGATGTCAACTTAAACTAGTGATATATGGAACTTCTACTAGGATTTATGTTTGAATGGAAATGTAAGTAGTTTATGAACTCTTTATTGTCACTGATCTTTGAACTCTATGGTTTATGGTGGCTAAAGGATTAAGGATCCACATTTGAGTTTTGAATGGGTAATGATAGATGTGTTAGGTAGATCAGGTAAAGGAATGACACTAGACCTTTATAAATTAAGTTAATGTGGCCTAGAGTATTACTAGAGGGAGAATTTAAGTGCATGGGATGAAACCTTATGAGTTATAGGAACATAAAGTAATTGGCTACAGCCAATATTTGTTTAGCCTCAGCCAAAAGGGAAGAAGTTGCCTAAGGAGAGTAACAAAAGGTAATTGGCCATGGCCAAAAGCGATGAAGCTAACCAGGGAGAGTGATAGAGAGTAATTAGCCGCAGCTAAAGGGATAGTTAGCGATAGCCAATATTGAAGAGCAAGTTAGGAAGCTCCAGGAGGTCTTCTAGCCGCAGCGTGAGAGTATTTAGCCACGGCAAAGGTACTCAATTCCTCATAATGACCTGGAAACCTTGGTTTTCTTTTTGGAACTATTAAGGAATAAATTAGGAACTCTTGTAGAAGATTCTTGTAAGTTAGAATTAATGGATGAAAGGATTAAGGGCTTATAATTGTGGGCTTAATTCACTCATATGCATAAATGGTTATGAGTAATTAATTAATGACTCTGTAACATCAAGGTTTAAATTTCTCCACTTTTTCCTAATGTAAGTAATCATAAGGATTTTAAACCTTGATTTAGGACTATTAATTGTGTCTTTAACCTTAATTACCATGATTAGAATTTAGGGTCATCATATTCATTGCCACTTCACTTGAATCAAAACACAAGATTGATCACTTATCATGTCAAAATGAATCCAAGCTATAATTATCTAAACTTGCAACTTTCACATATTTTTTTTTAAATCATATTTTTTTCAAAATTTGTCTCAAAAATTTTTAATTTTTTTTTAACAAAGAGAAGATGAAATGGAATGGCTCTCCCCCCTCCTAACACTTAAATATTGCATTGTCCTCAATGCCAGTACACAATCTAATCAATGGATAAACAGCATAATATAAAGAGTAGAAAGAGAAAGTATACAACTAGATTAAGTTGAAAATGAAGATCTCAAGGGTGGCTCAAATTCCTATGTAGTTGGTTAGCAACCATTTATTACCTACAAAATGAAAACAAAGCAAACAGTAATGTGGAAAAGAAAAGATAACTAAATCCTAAACTAAAAAGGACTCTATCAAAACAACTAATCATACGTATCAAAAACCAAAATCAAAATCAATTTAACAAATTTAAGTCTCACTACTTTAAAACATTTTGATTGATCATTCACTGATGATTCATAGACTTCCTTAACCATCAGTAGTTTTGAAAAGTTAAAGTCAGCATGTTCAGAAGCAGTAAAAGAAGAAAAATCAAATTTAGGACATTCAAAACTAAAGAAACACAATTTGAAATCAAGTTTAAACTTCTGACTTTCTAAATATCTATCTAAGCTAATAAAATCAGCAAGACTCTCATCAATAAGAGTCACTGTATCAACAAAAAAATTTAATTGCACTTTCTCACAGTCTTTTGAGTGAAAATCCTCCAAGGTATCTAGTAGTTGCTTCTTCTCAACTGGGGGAGTATGTTGATTGTTGGGAACTAGCTCACCAACTTCATGAACCTGTTCAAGACTCTCAACAAAAGAAACAATATCCTTCCTGATTAAAGAGACATCAGTAAGCTTACAAGATTCTAAACAATAATCAATAGCTAAATCCGGTCTCTTACTAGTGTCAACAACAGTATAAGTATCAGTCGGCTTTTCAATATTAGCATTATCTCTATGCATGCTTTCATTAATACTAGTATGATTAGTAAAATCAGTTTTATCAATAGTTTCAGTGCAAACAAAGGAAACCATGGACTTAGCAGAATCATGATGATCAGAATATGTGAGAAACTCACTAGTCTTAATGAAAGTATTAATCTGGGAGCATTTATCACATATAGTGGATCCAACATAAACACAATCAAGAGAGTCATTCAGATCAACTATGTCGCATGGTCCAGATGGTATACTATCCCTAAACTCAGAAGATGCATCATCAATAGGCTTACCAACCAATCCCACACTAGGAATAGAATGATCATCACATTCTTAGTCACCCCTACACTTATCTATTATCCTAGACTTAATAAAATTATCATCCACTGGCTCAGAAATGAAATCATCACTATTGTCATAACTAGGAATAGAAAAACCAAGTGCATCAGTACACAAGGATTCATTAACATCAATAAATGTATCACTTTTTTCTCAATGAATTACCACAATTAACCAAATCAAAGGACTTAATAATAATTTCCTCATCCACATCATCATCATCATGTAATTTAGGATTAATAACATCATGTACATTAGTAATCACAGTGCTATCATGCAAACTAGAGTTAGTTCCAATAAAATGCAAAGTATTAGAAGATGGAAGGATATTACCTAATGAATAAGACTCTTCCTCCTCTATACATTCTCTTCTAATTTGCTCTTCTCTCAATTCAGTAGCACTTGAAGTCGATTGATTCATTTGAGCTCCTAAATCCTTCATGAGGTTATCCATCATCTATTGGTTTTGAAGCTGCAACCGTTCATTCTCTTGTTGGAGTTGAAGATTAAAGGCTTTCAGTTGTTACTTCATCCTCTTTTCCCAACTTGGTTCCCAATTAGGTTATTGTTGAATATATTCCTCATGATAGTTGTAATTATGATACTCTAGCTCTTGCATATGGAAATTGTGGTATGGCTCTATGTAACTGGGGTGGACTTCATATGGATGGTGGTAAGGTTGGCTACACGGTTGTTGAACTTGTTGATATTATTGTACTTCTCATTGTCACTCAAGAATGTCATGAAGCATTGATATAACTTCATCCATATTTCATAAAATCTTATCATTTGCACAAGAATCATAGACACCTTGATTAGACATGTAATATAGATCCATTTCTAACAAAGAGTATAAGAAGCACAATTAATTTCAACATAAAGCAAATCACTAACAAACTACAACTAAAATTAACTCTAAATTAAGAAAATAAAAATCCAATAAAGCTAAGAACTTCCTAACAATAAAAAATACTCCAAAATAGAGGACAATCACATAAAATATACTCACAAAAAATAAAGAAATTAAATCTAGAAAAATAAAAAAAATCCTAAAAAATTCAAGAAAATATTAAAAAAATTAGAAAAAGTGCCTTAAACGTTGGAATTTGGCCAAAAAATGGTGCACTTGTTACACAAAGTTTAACAATTTTTTGGGCACATTAAACAAAAATTTCAGCACGTAGGACACTTGTTATGCAACATCGAAATGTCCAAAAACCAAGTTTAAAATAGAGCATAAATTAAACCAAAATAGTGTTAAACTAGAGTAAAAAAATTTAGAAATTCTTTCCAAATAATTGATAATCTAATTTCCCTAGCAACGGAGCCAAATTTTGACAGGTCATGTCGAGCAACCTTCAAAATAAACTAAGTTGAAAAATATATGCAATATAGGGTGCAACCTAGATTGTCTCCCTAGAAAATGGAATTCAATGTTTAATTGGATTTTCCAAGTGTAAAAGAACTCTAAAAAATTGCCTAACTAAAGGGGGATTTTGCCTAAATTTAACTAACTAAAATTAAATTGAATTAAAGTTCTTAATCACTACCTAATTGCATGAACTAATGAGGCAAGTAATGGACTTATGACTAGCTTTAGATTTGTCTCTTAGTATCCACTATCCTTATCTTAATTCAATTGTCATTGGATCAGGTCTACGAGTCCCTATTTGTGTCCATAACAAGTTATCTTAGGTTAACACTCAAGATTCAAGGGACTAGTAATTTAATATTAAATTGAAACCTCAATCTTGCATTAAATCATTAATTCTTGCTTTTAGGATCAATGAACACATAAATTTGATTGATTAATCGATTAATTAGCCTCTGAATTATCACCCTAGGATGTTTAATTAACCAATCAAATTTCAAGGAATCCTCAAATCAAACAATTAATCACACCAATTCTCACATGCATTTCATCAAACACCTTAATTGCACACATTGAAAGCTATAGCACAATGAAAATCCAGCACTAAAATCAATCAAATTCTCTCCTAATCAATGTCTAACCAGCCATCAATCATAAACTACATCAATCTTAATCAATTACAAGCTTAATCAAGCAAGAGCAAGAATAAAAATTGATATAGGAAGAGAGGAAGTAATATGGAATTCTTAGCCAAACTCCCCTTTGCTAATCTTTTATATTCAAGCTTTAACCATGGTCTTCATCCAAGCTAGCCACCAAGTGAAATTAGAACTTCATAAAGGTGGAGAATTGATGGAAAAATGGAGTGGAAGTGCTATGGATGAAGGTGTGTAGAATGGATGAGAAGGGAATGCGTTAGATTCTGGAATGTGTATGGAATGGATGGACAATTAATGTGTTGATTCTCCCCTTTTAGTTTCTGTCCCAGCCTCTCCTCATGTGCTTCTCACATGCATTTCCATGTGCTTTTTCATTTAATCCCTTGCATGCTTCTGGATATGTCTCTCTTAATGAATAATGTGCTATTTTGCTTTTATTCTCGGCGTATGTTGCCTTGCCTGAATGTGTTACTGATCACGTGCTAGTTTCATTTAGCTAATACCACGTGCTTCCCACATGTTGTTTCCATGCCCCAATCTCTTACGTGTTCTTAGTGCATGCTCTATCCACGTGCTTCAGCGTTTCTCCCTAGACTCAAGCTAAAAATGAATTATGTGCCCCATATCTTCATTTGTTACATGTCATCATGCATAAGTGGAAGTTACATGGAGCTGCTCTCTACATCAAAGCCAGTGCCTCCCTTCTACTTCACCTTAATCACATTTTGAACCCCGTCCTCCACTTCTGCCCTTCTAGAACCTAAGACCCTTTCATTTATTCACATCAGTTTCCATTGAATATGTAAAAGAATGCCTCCTGGTAGCTGCTATGCGTGTTTGCTATGTGTCAACCCCTTGCATGAGTGTGCATATGGTTAAAGTGAATCAATGTGGAGAGTGGACCCATGGCTTACAAGGGAATGTGAGGAAGTGCTCTTATAATGTAAAGTGAACTGGTGTATGTGAAGTGCAGACATGGATGATTTGCCAACTGTTTATGTGTAATCTGTGAGAGTGAATGAATTACATCAATGTGAATGTGAAAGGGTGGCTAAAACACATGAGTGAATGTGAATTAGAGAGTAAGATGTGTGTGTATGATGGTTGTGTATGAAATGGAAGCTGTGTGTGGTTTTGTGACTCAACGTGAGTGGAAAACCTCATCCCTAAGCTTCCATGTGAGTTTATGCCATTGTGAAGCTCTTTCTATCATGAATGCCAGCCATGAATCAACGTGGAGTGTAATTATGAAGCTTCTACGTGAGCCCATGCATTGGGTATATGTGTAGAGAGCCTGTGCCAATGTGACCATGTGTGAATGATGGATTGGGCTCGTGTGAGGTAAATGGAATGTGGGCTTCCTGTTGCTAAAAACCATTGTGACCTACTTCAACTCCATCTCTTCTCCAAACAAATGTTCTCCCTTTAAGTTCCATTTTGCCCAATGAAAATCAAATAGGGAATATTTAATAGGAAAAATTCACAAAATTAATTAAAGAATTTATGCATTAAAAACCAATAATTTTGTAAATTATTTCTTAAAGTGCAAGAATGTGTTGGAGATTATGCCCTTAGCCAATCATTATATTGCAAATATTGTACTTTATTAACAAATAAGAGTTTTCTTTTATTACTTTATTATATTGTTTACATGTTCTCTATAATCATATCCTTGGTAAATCATATTGATTATCTTAAACATCCTTAGCCGATCATCATTGTGGGAATAATGATGAATTAAAGCTAGTATGATTTTGATTGATGATTATGTGTTAATCATGTATATAGATACGAATCAAAATCATAGGCATTTTTCAAGGAATAAGATGCTAGATCAACCTATTATGAGATAGCTACATGGATTAAGTCATAAGCGTATCTCATATATAACCATGTCACCGAGCCTTTAGACTTGAGATCACCATAGTTTCCAACATGAGAAACACTATATTTTGGCATAGTCAAAAGTCATCTTTAACCGAGTGATCATAAAGGCTATGATCAAGTATAGTGGAATTCATGTAGAAGAAGATGAATGGTCAAGATAAAATTTGTCCCTCTAATTAATAAAGAGATATCTCTGAGCCCCTCGATGAGTGAGACTGAGAAATGCATGGGTGTGCTTGAATGGAAGGATTTTCCTTTGTACTGTCAGTTTGTACATAGATCGAGAAAGTGATGATCGAGTAAGATAAGAATGACATTTATATGCCTCATACTTGATCTAGATATCATGTGACAAAAAGGATGTGATAAGGTTATATGATAGGTCACATCATATCATCAATTCCTATATGATTTGGGTAGTCAAAATGTCTTGCTGGAGGCCGCTTGTGACTTATGGGTCAAATAGTGTCATTAGTCTACTGTCAACGTCATATGGGCCTCATATACAAGAACAAGTCAACTCGAGCTATAATGTCCAAATTCATTAAATCTAAAATTGGATCTAAATTCAATAAATATTACGTTCAATTTAGGGTGGAAGAATTTTACAAATAAATAAAAATATATATTTGATATATATATGTAGTTTATAAAATTCGAAACATATATATATATTTATATGTTCCAAATATAAATATATATATATCCTTTAATTAGTTTAAATGAATTAGTTTTAAATTTAAGCCTATATAATAAATTTAAAATTTGACTAATATGATAATTTAAATTTAATTTATAAGATAAATTAAATTTAAATTTAGTTCTAAATTTAGATTAAATAATTAGTTAAATTTAATATACTAGATAGACTTAAATTTAAACTAATTTATTTAATTAAAATTTGATTTGATATATAATAATGTATTTTAAATTAATCAAATATATCTAAAACCCTAATGAGATACCTCTATAAAAAAAAGAGGCTAGGGTTTCCTAGAATGACAGAGAAAACTAACTCTGAGGAAGAAAAGAAAAAAAAAAGCCCTAGAGATAGAAAGCATATTGACAATGTACAGACGCCTAGAGAGAGAAAGAGGAGAGTGTTTTCTCTAGTAAGAATGTGCATGGATGTTGGTCAAAGGCGCTATATACCGTTTGAGTTGAGTAACTGTTTATATGGATACTGGTAAAGAGAGTAGATCTGAAGATCAATTCCTGAGATCCAATGGTGAAAAAGGTGTCACATAACAAAGGTAAATATTTTTAGATCTACTCAATTTAAACGATATTGATAGATCCACGAGAAGGAATTCGGGGTTTAAAAATTTTAATTTTCCACTGTGTGTCCCAGAATTCCCAACAGAATGGTTAATAAAATCAAATATTCTCCAATTAAGTCCATTAAGCCATAATTTATCATCAAAATGCCTAATTAAAAGGAAAAAAGTACATAGAAATTAGCAATCATCCCAACTAATCATTTAGCATTCAAAACCATTCATGTACATCAGACATAAGATTAAAGCAGAGATATGTAAGGAATTAAAATTTAACCCCGGTTACCTCACTTAATTGAGTCAAGTTCTGAAGCCAAACATATATTTTCACACTCTAAAAGTCTTATATCAAATCAAAGCATATTCTCATATGTTAATTACAACATAAATCATATACCATAGGATTCAATCATTATGAGCTACCTAGAGAACACTTACCTAACCACCAAGAGACTCTAAATCCAGATTTAGTCTTCCCCATATCAGAAACTTCAAAATAACATCCTAAATTATGGATATTTTAGATTAGAAATAAAGTCCATATCATAAGTCAACTATTAGGGTCTTTAACCAGTAGTAAATACATTAAAATAGACGAAGGATGCTTACTTATTAATCCTTCTAGCCTCAACCTCTAAAAATCAATCATGAAACCACGAAAATAACAATTTTAGATTTGGGAAGAAGATAACAATTCACTAAAGTAAAAGCTATTTAGGTCAAATTGTAGAGGAGAATGAGAGGAATAAGTTTTATATAGATTACCTTAGCTAAATCTTGCTCTAGAAGGGAGAAATAGTGAAAATGTGCTAAAGGAACCCTAGCCTCCCTTGGACCTCTAAATTTCCTTTTGAGTTTCTTATGGTTCTGCAGAATGGGGTAAGGGCAAAAGGGCTTTTAAGGTTTTAGGCTGACTTAAAAGCCCATTTTCCAAGTAGGTCCAGAAATTTGTATATTAGGCTAGGCTAAATGAGTTCATTTGGATTGAGGCTACACAAGATTATAGTTGGGCCTCTAAGAAATGGAATTGAACTTTCTTATGACTAAGACTGGGCTTCTACATTTAACTTAAAGCATAAATAAATTGATCATAAGGCCTAAATTAAATGTCCATCTTCTTTAATTAATTTTACTAATTAAACCTATATTAATCCCTTAATTCATTGTAATTACTCTTAATTAATTTCACGATGCACATCCTAAATTTTGAGGACAAAATTTATTTCAGGGGGTGAAATGTAATAACCAGTTTTTCCAAAAAAACTAAACTAAAAATGATAACTTGATACTGGATTGCCCTAAAGCAAGGAAAATTGAGGCTAATTGAGATTAGGATGTTAATTAGAATATCTAAAAACATGGTTTAGAGTCAACGATAGCGTAGAACTGGAGCAAAATTGGCCAAACAAAAAGATACAAAGGCTAGTAGCAAAATCATAATTTAGAGTAGCATTTTGAAAACTAAAAAAAGGGCACGTTAAATGGGAAATTTGAGTTTTTTGAGGTTCTCAGAGGCCCTAAAAATTATAGGAACCCTTAGAATTGCCAAAACCTCTCAGGTGTATAATTTAAATTATTAGTTGACTGAAACTTTGACTGGATGATTTAGTAAGATTTTAAATGCAATTAGGGCAAAACCAAAGGCATTTTATGAATTAGAGGACCTAAATTTCATGATGAGAAAGACAGTTCTAAAAAAGGAGTTGAAATAAGCTTAAACGAAGGAAACAAATTTCAAGGCAAACTTGGAATATTGAAAAATTATAATACCCTAGCTCCTTCATATAAATAGCCCCCTCCACCTTCTTATCCTTCATTTGCATGAAATTTTCAGCTCTAAACCAAACCTAAAGGACACCCCAAATAGTACCAAAACTTAAGGGTGATTGAAGCCACCTAAGGTAAGGAAACTTAAAGAATTTGCCTATGATGTTCTTATTGGCTAGTTTCCATTCTTTCACCACTTCCTCTCCATGGGTTTGACATCTCAAAGGAAGGTGTTTTGAATCTAAACTCCTGGAGAAAAGGGATTTTAACAAGGAACCAAACATACCAAATTAGCCATCATGAAAAGTCATTTCATTTGATATATGTTTTGGTATGGAAGATTGCTCCTCCTTGCTTCTCCATCATCCTATAGGTTCGACCACCATTGGAGAAACAAGGGAGGGGCTGGTTTTTCATTGAATCATGTTAGAAATTAAGGTTTTGGAATATGAAGATTAAGATTTTGGCATTATAACAAAGTAAAAAGCCATAGAATGCATAGTTAGGAAATTAGGGTTTTGGTTGCACCTTAGAGAACATGAAGCTTTCTAATGATAATTTAACTTATATAAGAGTATAATTCAGTTTATAAAAGACCTAGAAAGCTTCACAAGTGGCATTTCCCTAAGAAAAACAAACAAAACACCATGGGTGGCAAGTTATGTGCATGTCTCGGCCATGGATGATTTCAAGCACCTAGGGAGAGTTTTCTTTGATTCCAAAGATAGAAATAGTCTAGATATAAATTATAAACACCAAAAGAACTATTTTTTTGAATTTAGGAACCATAGTTTGAAAATTGAAAGTTTAGGATTCCATTATTAATAAAGAAGCAACTTAGTGCTAGGCTCCTTAATTTGAGTTGGTGATGGCTCTAATGAGTTTAAATGGAGTCATGTGACTTAAATTGAGTGAGAAATTGAAGCCAAGATAATGAATTATATGAGTTGCTTCATTATACTCTTGAATGGAGCCATATGGATGCCATAAGCTAAAATTAGCTTATGTAGGGTTTATGTGTGGCTAGAGATGGTTCTATTGATATATTTGTGTCTTGTTTGATGTGTCTAAGCCAAGCAAATCAAGCCTCTCCTAAGTGTGCGTGTGAGGCCAAAGCAAGGAAGTAAGAACCAAAGAAAGAACTTGTGCTTCTTGACTCAAGGTAGCTCTTCATCCATTCTTGTATGCATATATTAGTTGTTTGATTGTCATTGATTAATTGAATGTATGTCTGAATCATGAAATATGTCTATTGCTATTTGTTTGATGCTTTGGTACCATTATGTTTCTTAAATTGTATTTGGAATGTGAGATAGCTCTCAATGGGTGAGATTATACGAAAAGTCCCTTATTTTAGGTAAGGTGAGGCCAAAAGTCCTTAAATAAAGGTGAGATAAGGCCAAAAGTCTCAGGAATGGTGAGACTAAGTCAAAAGTCCTTAAAAGTGGGTAAGGCTAATCCAAAAGTCCCAAATAATTAGGTAAGGCTGGACTAAAAGACCTTAGAACTTTTTTTTTTTACCTTGATGGATCCATATGACTTATAAATATGTTTATGTTTGATATTTGGAAGCATTTAATGCATGCTTCCTTTCTTGGATATGATAACATACCATATATGTATGCTTGAAAGGGTGAATGAACTATTAGGATTCTTTGAATCTCACTCTCTCCCATTTTATGTCTAACCTTGTCTAGGGACTTTTCAAGGAATAAAGAATGTAGGCCAAGAAGTTTGAATCATGTTACTTTGACAATAGAATAGGATTTTGTATAATTTGATATCAAAGTATGGTTGTATAAGTAGTTTATGTAATGTAAAATTTCACTCATGTGTAAAAAGTATGGAAATATGATGTATGTACCATATTTAGAGGCAAATGTGCAAGAACATGAGTTTTTAACGTGTATGTGTCTTGTAAAGTGTGTGCATAAATTCAAGTGAGAGAATAATTTTGAGTTCCATGATGCTTTAGACCAGAAATGATAGCTATATATGCTATATTTTATGTGTTAGACGTACTCAAATGGTCACTTGCACAAAGAGAAGCCATTTTGGACCATTTGATACCACTTTAATAACAAAATGAGCCATAATTTTTTCCTGAACCAAAACCAAACCAAATGGATGAATTTTGGCAAGAAATTTGGCAGGTATTTAGATCTTATTTAGAGATTTTTACAAAGTTAAAGAATATAATTTTTAAAGCTATGTATAATTAATTATAATTTTTTAAAGTTGGCTAAATTATGCAGAATTGCCCTGTCATTGTTCCTTTGGTAAGTTTTGGTTTTTTGTGCATTTAACAGGCCAAACAAACTCCAATGCTCATAAAATTTTACAATTATATATTTGGCATTATAAGCTTTCTATAGCCAATAAAATCACTCAATTTAGAGTTATGTAGCGTGAGATATGTATCCTCAAAGTTTTAGGTCTGCATATGGATGAAAATTTGATAGTGGTACTATTCCATTAGAATTTTATGGCCCAAATGAATTTGTTTTGATCTAAAATTGTTCTAGCATGTAGGTTATGTTCTGATCTTTCTAGAAAGTTCTCATTTTCTTAATTTGAAATTTTCTAACTTGAGTTATGAATTTTTGAAGTTGTGACAAAATTATGGATCCATGATGGAATGTTGAAATTGTACTAGTGGGTTAATGCATGTCTTAAACCCAAATTTCATGCTTCTTTTTAGTGATGTTTCTATATGAACATGTGTATTAAGGATGAAAGTTGAGTTTGGTAAGTTGAAATGGCTCATTTTAAGCAGAAATGAAATAATTTAACATTTAAAGACATTATTTTTCGCTGCTAAAAGTGTGGAATATATAAACAATGAGGTTATAAGCACAATGTGATGTAGAATTTGTGCCATATTAATATGGTATTACAATCTGAGCCTTTCTACCATAATTGGCAAGAACCAGTTATCACTAATTTTGTTCCCAAAGGCTCCTCATACTGGACTAGAGTATACATTCTTTTGCACATTCCATTGATCAAAGTAGGGTAAGTCTCAATCTTATAGTTAAGGTTGGTTAGATGGCTTGCCTAGGGCATGTTTGGTGAAAAGGTTAATCATCATTGTTTTCTAAAATATAAAAGGTAGTTGAAAGCTAGAGCTTTATAAAATGAGTTGTTTCCAAAGCATTCAAGTTGGTAGAGCTTGAAACAGGAACTTATTAAAAGGAGTGTTAGTAGATCAACCTAAGGCACATGGTGAAGGTAATTAAAAACAAATCAAAATTCCATCAATAAGAATTCATTTGTTAATTGTTGGCCCACATGCCTTTCATGTTGAAATGAAAAGGGGCATTTTTCTTATGTTAAAGAGTTTTATCCTATGGTGTCTATCATTAAAGAGCCTTTATCCATAAAATATGCTTTCGTAGTGGTCAAATCTAGTAAGAGATTTTTTTACTCCCCCTCTAATATTAGGTTTGGTTAATGATGTGATCCCTTTTCTACCTAATGTTAGTTGACAAGAGATTTTTTTAATGAAAGAAAATAGAGGATTTTGTAAATGTTGCTAAATCTTTATAGGATGTAAAAGTGAAAAGGGATCTAGTAGGCTATTCAATTGAACAAGAATGGTTTTAGTCAACTTTCTATAGTTAATGTTTAATTTCTTTTAGTCTTGTAGTTTTTATGCCTAAAGAATAAGTCCAAAAAGAATGAAGCCCTTACGAAATTTATGCCTATGAAAAGGTCTTCCATCTAAGCCTACAAGATTTTGGCACCTTCGTTTCTACTCAATAATTCATCTAGTTCCTATTATGCATCTTAAATTAGAGTGTATGGTCTAATTATTATCCCTTAGCCTTTAACTTTTAAGCTATGTATTAACATTGCTAAAAAAAGATTATACTCTACACTATAAAGGCTTCACCATAAAATTTTAGTTTTGAATCCTTTCTTCATTTCCATGGCTTAAACCTTGACATTATTCATAATCAATGAAATTTGGACTAAAAATGCTAGTTGTCTTGTGACTACAACTTGACTCGCCATAAACTTACACCTTATTGATCCATAACCCCCTATAAAGAAGATACCTAGCTTAGACCTTTTGATTATGACAACTTAATCACACAATTGATAAATGTAGTAGCTTGCACAATAATGTATAACCTTTTCCTTCCATTGTTAGGGATGACAACAATAATCCAAGTACTCATAAAAGCAGAGAGTCCATATCAAATAAGTAGGTAATTACTAGGATAACAATTGGTAAGTTACCTATATGCATTGCAATTACTTGACTATTTTAGATGTGGGGTATAGAATGAGTCTTATAAAATAAAAAGGAAGCTTGTAAAACTACTTTATATTAAATGGTAATAAAATTGCTTTCTATTAAGAGGAATGAATAATACCACTCAATCTAATCTTTATTTCTATGTCATTAAGAAAAGGTAAGGGTGCCATTGACACTTTAGTCTAGATGAAACTAGATAAAGATAAAAGTTTGAATAGCTTTTCATTCATGAAGCTCGACTCAGCCGCTTTGTTGTTCTTGATAATCACTATATTTCTCGAAGGGAAACTAATGCGATTGTGTTGTGCTACTTTAAAATAAAACTAGGTTGAGTAAAAATTTACAATTCAATATGCAACCTAAATCGTCTCCCTTGGAAATGGATTTCAATGTTTAATTACATTTTTTAAGTGTAAAAGGACTCCAAAAGCTACCTAATTGAAGGGGGGGTTTAATCTAATTAAATTAACTAAAATTAAATTGAAATAAAGTTCTATCTACTACCTAAATGCATGAGTTAATAAGTAACTAATGGACTTGTGACTAGCCTTGGATTCATCCCTTGGTATCCATTATCCTTATCCTAATTCAATTGTCAATGATTTTAGTATAAGAGTCCCTATTTTTGTTCATGGCAAGTGATCTTAAGTTATTGTAATATTCATTTCCCTGAAACGAGAGAAAACGCGAGAAACGTAACGTACAATTTTTCTATAAACGCGCGAAATCCACCTACTACAAAAGGAGGTCCCCCAGATAGAGTGATTTGTGGTTCAATAAAATTAGAATAATATTCTAGACCTCAAATAATGGTGATTCAAGGTCAGAGATGCCTTGAAACTGGAGCCAGAATAGTCAGATAGATTTTTACGAAAAGGTAATGAAACATAATGACATTTTCGTAATTTTAGGCAAATTTTAAAATTCTCACAAGAGGGCTTTTTAAATGAAAGTTTTGAGTTTTTTGAGGTTCTCAGAGGTCCTGAAAACTATGAAAAGCCATGGGACAGTTAAAGCCCCTCCGGTAGACTTTTTTTAATAATAGTGAGCTTGAGCTTTGACTGATTCGTTCGGGAAGGTTTTAGCTCTAATTTGAGTAATTCCAAAAGTATTTTATAAAATTAGGAACCTAAATTTTATGATGGAAAAGACAGTTCTAAAAAAGGAGCTAAAATAAATTAGAAACGAAAATGCCAAAAATGAAGGGCAAAATTGGAATTTTGAGAAAAAGGAAGATTCTTGAGTACTCTTTATTATTCATGTTTCCTCTCCCCCATATCTAGAATGACTCATATCTACCCTCAAACCAGAGAAAAAAAGACAGCTTTTAAGCACACCAAAGGAAGGGATTTTCAAGGGAGAACAAGCAAGAAAAAGGTAAGAAAAGTGTGGAATTTCATGCTCTCCCATTTAGTAAACTCGTTCCTCTCATTCTCCTTTTCATTTCTACTATTTCATTGATGGATTTTTGTGATGTTTTGGGTTTGGTCTAGAGGAGGAATAACAAAATTTGAAGGAGAGGAATTCACCACTTGGAAGAGCACTCAAGAAAAGCTAGTAAATCAAGGTAAATTGTTGTCTTCCATGCTTCTTCTTCCTTGCTCCTCTATGTAAGCATTTCGTCCCATATAGAGCCCAATCAAAGGGTGATAAATTCTGGTCCTAGCAAGGGAGATTCATAGGTTTTGGAGTGTGAGAAGCAAGTAGGTGCAAAGAAATCAAAGAAGGAAGCATGGAAATGCAAGATAGAAAAGTTAGGGATTCATCGAGACATTGTGAAATCTGTTTTGATCCATGAATTCCTTAGCCTAGATTAGTATTTTCTTGAGTTCCTAAGACTCTTAGAGACCTCCCCATATGCATCTCCCATCAAGAAAACAAAGAAAGCTCATTGGTTCCCATTCTTGAAGCTCATTTCGGCCTAGGACAGAACTATAGGTTAGAAGTAGTTTTAATTTCATTAAACTTAGTTTTGCATTATATATGATGGGAGAGTATGAGAGGAAGCCTTAGAAAAATTTTAGAAGCCATAGATAGCGAGATGGAGGTGTAGGTTCCATAATGTAGCATAATGAAGCAACTCTTAGCTAGGCTCCTTAAAATAATTGTGTGATGACTTTAAGTAGTGTAAATGGAGTCAAGAATCATAGATTGAAAGAGAGAAGGGAGCCAAGATCATGAATTCCTGTAGTTGCTTCATTAAGTACCTTATGGAAGCATAATGGAGCCATAGACCAAAGTAGTATTATGTAAAGTGTGTATAATGCCAAGGCTTATTCCCATGAGTAATTCATGTTTCTTTTTGGTGTGTTTAGGCCAAGAGAAGTTAATGCTCCCTAAGCTTTTGGTTAGGCCGAGAAGAAGGAAGGGAAATTTAAAGAAAAACTGTGCTTGTATAACCAAGGTAACTCTCTCCACTTTTTCTCAAGCATGAATGTGTGCTTACCTTATCTTTGAATGTGTGTATGTGGGTTTTAAGTCATGAAAAGTGTTCTGGCATATGCCTTTGTTCCATGGTACCATGATGTTGTAATATATTTTCCAATGATGCCTAGTATGTTTACTTGGGTTTGCCTAAGTGTGGTAAAGCCAAGAACCCTTAGCCATGGTGAAGATGAGCTAAGAACCCTTAAAATTAGTTGAGACAAAGTAAAGAGTCTCCCAAGAGTGAGGTTAAGTCAAAACCTCTTCGAGAAAATGGGTGAGGCAAGTCCAAAATCCATAAGAGAATGGGTGAAGCTAATCCACTTACTTGGCAAGCTTATGTATACTTTGTATGACTTATTCAAATGCCAAGAATGCTTCTTAAATGATCATACATTTTGTTATGCTCATGCATACATTTTTAAGACTTGTATTACATCCTTTATGTGTGATTGAAAGGGAGATGAGCTATTGGGATTCTTTGAATCTCATTCTGTCATCTCTAATGTCTTAACATGCTAGGTGGAGCAAATGAACAAGGTAATGGAAGCCACCAAGTTGGGAGATAAGAGATTGACATCAAAGTGTCTAGAATTGCCTAAAATTACTCATTTTAGCCATACACATGGCATATGATGCAATACTATGATTAAAATGTTGTATAATCATTTGAACATGTGTATTTACTCATATATTTTATGTATGTATGAGGTTTGATGCCATATGAATGATAATGTAGTTTTTGAACCTTAGATGGCAATATGAAGCATATGTAATCTTGTGTATGGCATGGGGTGAGAGAGTGAGTTTTCAATTTATGGGTTTATGCACCTTTGAGACAAGTTTAGAAGGTCATTTTGGTGCATTCCCACATGCTCAAGTGGCCATGATTGCCTTAGAAGCAATTTTGGACCATTTGGACCTCTTTGATGATACAAAATAGACCATTTCACAACCTAATATCAAGATCTGACCAAATAAACGAATTTGCCCATGAAATTTGGCACACATAGATCTTATGTGGAGCTTTTTGGAAATCTAAAGACTAAATTATTTGGAGCTCTGTGGAATTAATTATAAATTTCCAAAGTTGGCATTTTTCTGTTGAACTTATGCAAATACTATTCATATGGTCAATAACTTGGGCTATCATTTGAGGTCCAAATGATGTCCAACGCTTACGAAATTTTACAGGCATAAATTAGATATGATAAGCTTTTTATGGCCACTAAGATCACCCCAATTGGACCTCTGAGTAGCAAGATATGAATTTTTGAATTTGGAGGACAATATTAGTAATAACAATCAACCTTTGGTACTGTTCTATCAATTTCTAGTGGCCATCAGCCTCTGTGGTAGCCTGAATTTATTTTTAACATAAAGTAGACTTCTATGGATTTTAGAATGGTAAAGTATGCATGATTTTAATTTTTCTAGAATTAGTTATGATTTTTCAAATTTTATGATAATAAGCTAGAAATTCTGGCCAAAGTTGCACCTAGTGTTTTTTATGTATTCCATCCACTTGCACGAGTTCTAGGCCACTTCTTAAGATGGTTTTGAGTTGTATCTGTGTATTTAAATATGAGAATGAGATGGATGAGTCCATATGGTTCACGAGACACTGAATGAAAATTGTACTTATGACGCAACACAATTTAATGAATATTTTTAATGTTTTTTCCTTAGCAAACTTGTATGATCCAAGGAAGAGAACTTAGAAATGAGGTAAGATGAGTTTAGTAAATATAGTGTTACAATGACCACTTAATATTTAAGAGACTAGCAATTTGATATTAATTAAGACCTTAACTCCCATTAAATTACTAATTCTTATGATTAAGATTGTTGAACACTTAAATGAGTGATTAATCAATCAATTAGCCTCTGAATTTTAACCTTAGAATATTTAATTAACCAACCAAACTCTAAGGAAATCTCAACTTAAACATTCAAACACTCAATCTCTCACATACATTTCATCAAACACCTTAATTGCAAACATGGATAATTGTAGAAAATTGAAAATCTAGCACTTAATTCAATCAATTAATCATTCAAATACTCTCCTAATTAATGTCTAACCAACTATCAATTATAAACTACATCAATCTCAGTCAATTACAAACTCAACCAAGCAAATTCAAGAGCAAAAATTGATGTAGAAAGATAGAAAATAAGATGGAAATTTTAGCCCAAAATCCCTTGCTAATCCAAAAAGATTCAAGCTTCAATCTAAGGTTGTTATAACATCATAAATTTCTAGCTTGTCTCATGCTATCTCCATGTCTCATACCATGTATTCCATGAAGAAGCAAGAAAAATGGCATTAAAATAATTAATATAATTATGTTGTGTAGCGTATAAAATTTTCATTCGATGTCTCGTGGACTATATGAACTTACTCAACTCATTCTAATATTTAATTACACAAATACAACTCAAAACCATCTCACAAAGTGGCCTAGAACTCATGCAAATGGATGGAATACACAAAAATACTAGGTGCAGCCTCAGGTAGGAATTCCAGCTTTCTGTCATAAACTTTGAAATATCATAACTAATTCTAGAAAAATTGAAATCAGGCATTCTTTACTATTCTGGAAAGCTACAGATGTCTATGCTACAAATATATGTAGATCTCAACAAGGGCTGCTAGCCACCAAAATTTGATAGGAACAGTACCAAAGATTGACTGTCATCCCTAGTACTAATCTTTAACTTTAAAAATTTATATCTCCTTACTCAGAGGTCCAATTGGGGTGATCTCAGTGGCCTTGGAAATATTATCATGTCTAGTTTAGGACTATAAAATTTCATGAGGATTGGACATCATTTGGCCCACAAATGATATGGCTCACATTTCTGACCATATGAATAGTACCTGTATTAGTTCAACAGAAAAATGCCAACTTTAAAAAATCATAATTAATGCCATAGAGCTCCAAATAATCTAGCCTTTAACTTCTCAAAAATCTCTAGATAATATCTATATGTGTGCCAAATGTCATGGGCAAATTTGTTCATTTGGTCATATCTTAATATTAGGTTGCAAAATGGCTCATTTTGTGTCATCAAAGGGGTCCAAATGGTCCATTTTGAGTTCCTAAGCAACCATGACTACTTGTGTAACATCTGGTTTTCTAAAAATTCAAGAAAACGTAAGGAAATGCGAGAAACATAACATATGGTTTCTCCGTCAACGTACGAAATTCACCGGATATGAAAGGAAGTCCCCCAAATAAAATAAATTAAGGTCTAATAAAATTAGAATGATATTCTAGACCACAAATAATGATGAGTCAAGGGCAGAGGTGCCCTAAAATTGGGGCTAAGATAGAAAAAAAAAAGAGATCAGAAAAAGGTCCCGAAAAGCCTCCAAAGTCAAGTATGAAGGAGCCAGGGACTAAAATGCAAAGAAAAGTTATATGCTGGGCAAAATGTATAAATTGCCCGAAAGTTCAGGGAACCCTAGTTTCACCCTCTATTCGTGGCTTTATGCTCGAATATCAAAAAATTGAGCAAGAATCTAAAAAATCTGTGACCCACGGTTAAACTCAGTTTGATGATACGGGTCCAATGATGCCAAGTTATCCGGATGGCCGGGCGGGATCCAGTCCGGGATCTGGTTATCCTAATCAGTAGTCATGAGCAAAATGGAAAAAAGAAGTTGTAAGAACTATAGAAATAAAAATAGCTAAAGGGCTAAGAAACCCTGAAGGAGTTTCAGGGATAGAATTACAGTAAATGAAAAGTTTAGAACACAATCATAATATAGAACGGTGAAAATTACAAGTATAGACTCAGGTGTTTGATTGACACCGAAATTTATGAGGATTGAGGTTAAGGGCCCCTGACCAATGTTTGAAGCTTAATATGGCCAGAAAGTAGAGGAAATAATGTTCATAAATTTTAAAAAGTCTAAAGGTGTGTATTGTACTGTAAAACCTTAATTGGGCTTAGACATTGATTTTTAGACTGCTGTAAGGCCTAATAGTTGATTTTAAAGGCCCGATAAGAGAAGAAAAGATATGATTAAGGTTTTAGAGAAGATGAAACCTAAATATAAATATAGAATGAAAGGAAAAGAAGAAAAAGATTTTAGTTATTTTAAAGAATTAACCATGGTTAAGTTAGAAACAAACTATGGTTGAGTTAAAAGTTGACCATGGTTGAGTTAAGAAATTAACCATGGTTACTCTCCATAACTTAAGGGCTAAGGCAAGGCTTCCAAGTGTGTGGCCAAGGATTTTTGAAAGAAGATATTTAGTTATGAAATTAGAAAATCAAAAGAAAAAGGAATGGAAGGCTATAATTTGATCTTGAAAAGGTTGATCCAAGGGTCCAAATTTAGTATGACCATTTAACTTCATCCTAATTCATCTCCTTCACCTCCATTCCACCATTTTCATGCCACATACAAGGGAGGAGGAGAGAAAAACGTGAAGAGAGAGGGGGAGGGAGAAAAAGTGGAAGATGAAGTGAAACTAAGCAAAACTACCACCATTCTTCACCAAATTTCTTCATCTTCTCCATCCTCCAACCATTTCCTCCAAAGGGTAGCTGCATATTCATCTTTTCTTCAAGGTGAAATGTTGCTCTAAGTGGGAAGAGAAAGGATTTTAGTGTGAGAAAAGCAAAGGAAGCAAGGCTTAAGCTTAAAGAGTAAGTTTTCTCCATCTTATACTTGTAAATCACATGTTTAAGCTAGTTTTGTTAAACCCTAGCTATGAGTTATTTTTGGACAGCATATGAATCATTAGAAATGGAGTTTATATGTTGAATCTGAAGGCCTTGAAATGATGTTTATATGTTGAACATGAAAGCCATATGAGCTTAGTTATTGTTGTTCTATGCTGAGACTTTGGAAAACACAAAGACTGTAATTTTTTGGGAAAATAGAAAGCATGGGGAGATGCTGTCCGAATTTTCCCAAATTTTTATGGTGTTTTATTTATGTCTTAAAGTCATGTATACCAAATTTCAAGTCCTAAAACATAAAGGAAAAGGCTATGGAATTTTTAGAACTAAAGAAACGCACTTTGAGCCTAAAACGGAGCTAGATTATGTGATGACCAAAACGTGATGTTGGGGCTGGAATTTGATGATTTTATCCATTCCAATGGATTCAAAAGAGTGTTTTAGCTAGGAATACCCATGGGAAAGCCCCCAAAATGCATGGGATAAAATTCCTAAATTTTGGCCAAGAAATGCATACTATTCGGCCATAGTGAATGGGGATGGAAGGAGTTAAATTTTTCCAATTCCAATGGTCCCATTAAGTTTAAAATGGGTCATCCTACTTTAGAAGTTAAGTTTTATGTGTTGATTGTAATGAATTATCATTATGATTATAGGGTTTGATGTTGCTTTGGGAACTCCAAAAGCAAGTAAACCAAGTCCTAAGTATTGAGGAGCAAAGTTTGCTAAGGTAATAGTTTTCCTCTCTCTTTCTTTAAGCTTGTATATTTGTATAATGATGAATGTTATGCTATATCAAGTTGTCACTTATGCTATAAGATGAGACATGTATGCTTAGATTGTGCTTGGCCTTGTATGAAATTCCTTGTATTGCTATGCGATACGTGGCATCTTGACTGGCATTATGTTGTGTACTTACATGATTGCTTATGAATGAGATTGGTTTACTACTACTAAGATTTCATAATCTCACCCTAAATATAACCCATGCTAGGTCTGAGTTCAAGCAAAGAAAGAGCAAAAAATTTGGAGACATAAATCGAGGACCTTACTTTTATGTACCACGTTTTGTTATGTAATTAAATATTTTAGATTACTGTGTATATGAGTTATATTATGACACTGTAAGGTACTCAGGTATGAAATGGAAAGCCATGTATATACCCAATCCTGAAGTAAAAAGAGTATGACTATCGTGCATAAGATGCAAGAATTCCTGTGTCTATATAAAGGCATAATAATAATAATAATATGACCAATGAGGGGTAAAACTACCCAGTTTGTCATAGGGACAACTTTATATGAATATATATCTGCTCCGCTAAGTAAGTATTTTTCCCATGTAAAAGGCTTAGAGAGCTTGAAGTAGAGCCCCGAACCGACCTCATACGATTTTTCTATAACTAATTATGTATTTTCAAAGTTAGATAAGAAATTGGAAATGACCAAATGAATAGTAAAATTGTATGAGGAAGCTTTTAAAAGGAAAAAAAATTAATTAGTTCAAGTTTCTATTGACTCCTCTAAGTTTTATGAGGCAATTGTAGTAGAAAAAGTGTTATAAAATAAGGTATTACAACTTGAACACTTGGGAATGCACCAAAATGACATTCTAAACTTGTCTCAAATGTGCATAAACCCATAATTTCAAAACTCACTTTCTCACCCCATGCCATACACAAGAACATACAAGGCTAGTCTTGCCATTCCATACCCAAAATGCACCATACCATTCATATAACATTAAATCTCATTTGTACATGATATATTTACATAATTACAAATGTTCATAAGGTCATAGGATATATACAATAATGGACTACAATATTTGCCACTCATATGGCCATAAAGAAGCCAAATCAAGACACTTTGTTGTCATACTTTCATCTTCCAACTTGATGGCTTCCATTACCTTGCTCACTTAGTCCACTTAGCATGTTAGAACATTAGAGAGGAGGGAATGAGATTAAAAGAATTCCAATAGCTTATCTTCCATTTCAACCATACATAAAGTATGCAAAACAAGTTTTGAAAATGCATGCATGGACATATTGAAATGTATAAGCATTCAAAAAATGTCCTTGGCATTTGAATAAGTCATACATAGCATACATAGGCTTACCAAGTAAGTGGATTAGCCTCATCTATTCACTTATGGATTTTGGACTTGCCTTATATAACATCGGTTCCCTGAAAACCAAAGGAAACGTGATAAACGTAACGTATAGTTTCTCCGTTAACGAACGAAACTTACTGGATACAAAAGGAAGTCCCCCCAAGATGATGGAGTTAAGGTCATTCTAGACTCCCAAATATTAGAATCCTAGGCTCAGACGGAAAGAAAAACGAAGCTAGAATGAAGAAACAATTTCTCACGAAAAGCCTACGAAATGTAATGGCATTTTTGTAATTTCGACCAATTTTTGGAATTCACACTGGAGGGCTTTTTAAATGAAAGTTTTGAGTTCTCCGGGGTTCTCAGAGGCCCTAAAAACCATGGGAAGCCCCGAGACAGTTAAATCCCCTCCGGTGGACGTTTTCCAACGTCGGTGTGCCCGAACTTTGACGAATCCGTTCGGGAAGGTTTTAGCTCCAATTTGAGTGATTCCAAAGGCATTTTACTAAATTGGGAACCTAAATTTTATAATGGAAAAGAAGGTTTTCAAAAAGGAGCTAAAACAAAGGAGAAACGGAAATGCCAAGAACAAAGGGCAAAATGGAAAATTTTGAAAAGTGTAACTTCCTTCTATATATATGATGAGCCCTTCTTCTCCCCTCATTATGCATGACCAAGTTCAGCCCAAAACCAGAGGAAAACCCTAGGGAGAGTGGCGCATAAGAGGAAGGCAAAGAGGAGGAGAAATCAAAGGCTTAAGGTATGGAAATTAGTAGTTTTTCATGCTCTTTCTCTTTCAAATCTCTTCTCCTCCATTCTCCTTTGTTTTCTATGATTATCATGAAGTCTATAAATCTATTTTAAGGGAGAAATTGAGAGGAAAATTCGGATTTAAAGAGAGGAGCTCAAAGAACACAAGATTCAAGTGAGAAAAAGCAAGAAAACAAGGTAATTTCTCTTCCTATGGTTGTCATTTTTGGTGCCTTTCTCCACCATTTCGCCCCACTTGAGAAAACCCTAGGAGGAGATGATTTTTAGGCAGAACCAAGCATGAATCTAAGGAAAAAGGGTGTGGAGATTAAGAATATGCAAAGGGAATTATCAAAAAACCATTAGATTTCAAGATGCAAGTTCTAGGGTTTCAATTGCACCTTGTAAAATCTGATTTTGTATGATGATTCCTAGGCCTAAGTAAGAGTTTAAATGAGCTCCCAATACCCCTAAGAGTCTCCCCATATGCTTCTTCCCTTGAGAAAACAAAGAAAGCTCCATGGAACCCAATATGCTTCATAGCCTCGGCCTAGATGGGTTCTCCTAGCTAGGGAGAGTTTTAAATTTTTCTAAGGCCATTTTTGAGTCATATTTGATGAATGAAAATGAGGGGAGGCCTTGGAAAAAATTTAGAACTCATAGAAAGTGATTTGGTGCCTTAGGTTCCATATTATGACCTAAAGAAGTAACATGATGTTAGGCTCTTTGTTTTAATTGTGTGATGACTCCAAGAGGCTTAAAAGGAGTCAAGAATCATATTTGAGAGGAAAGAATGGAGCCTAGAAATTGTTTGAGGGGTGTTGCTTCATTAGGTGCATTTATGGACCATAATGGAGCCTATAGAGCAATCTAGTATCTAAGCAAGTTGTATGACTTTAGAGTTTGTTTCATGAACCTAATTGGCTCCCATAAATTGTATCTAGGCCAAGAGAAACCATCTCCACCAAATTGTGGGTGTGTGGCCAAGAGAGGAGGCTTGAAAGCTAAGGAAAAAGTGTGTGAAATTGTGCAAGGTAGCTCTCTCCATCTTCTCTCATGCATGAATGTGTGTCTAGCTTGTTTTTGAATGTGTGTATGTATATTTTCAGGCTTTGGAAAGTATGCTAGCATGCTTTTATATTCCATGATCCTTGATGCCATGTTATGTTTTAAATGAATCTATAATGTTTGTATGAGTTTGCTTGAGTGAGGAGAGGCCAAGAACTCTTCTCTTTGAGTGAGGATGAGCCAAGAACCCTCGAGCTTGGTTGAGACAAAGCAAAGAGTCTCCCAAAAGCAAAGTGGGCTCCCAAGAGTATGGTTAAGTCCAAAATACTCATGAATGGGTGAGGCAAGTCCAAAATCCATGAGGAGAAGTGTGAGGCCATTCCAAATACTTGGTGAGCTCTTGAATGATTTGTATGAGTTGTTTACATGCCAAGTTTGCTTTAAAATGTCCATGGCTTTTATTTTCTCCATGCATGCATTTGTAAAGCTTGCTTTGCACATATTATGTGTGATTGAATGGGAGATGAGCTATTGGGATTCTTTGAATCTCATCCCCTCCTCTCCAATGATCTAACATGCTAGGTGGACCAAGTAATTATGGTGAAGGGAGCCAATAACCATGAAGAGCAAGGATTGACAAGCCTAAGTGTTATTTTGCCCATTTTGAAACCATAATGATAGTTCATAATGTATATGATGTTATATATGTACCATGAACCATAAGACATGTGAAAATATATTATTATGTGATGTTTAGATGTATGAAAATGATATATGACCTATAGCACTTATTTTGAGTATGGAAGGCCAAGGTGTGCAATATGGGATTTTGATGAATGTATGCATAAGTGTGGGTTGAATGGCCAAAATGAGATGCATGAGATTTGGAATCATTTGGGCAGCTCACTTAAGTCTCAAATGTACTTTTGGACTTGCTCAAAAGGTGCCACCACCAAGGGAAGGCCATTTGGCAATTTTGGTACCTCATATGGAGCCAAAATTGACCAATATGGAACCCTATGTCACTTTTTGGCCAAATGAGTTAGTCTTGGTCTAAAATCTGGCATGCAATTAGGTCTCATTGAGAGATTTCTGGGAAGCTAAAGATCATAATTTTTGGAGGTCTATAGAATATTTGAGGATTTTTCAAAGTTGGCAAAATTTATGTTTCTGGTTTGCTGCACTATTCATTTGGTCCGAAATTGTTTTCTGTCACCCGAAATTCAAATGATGTCCAATTGCCACGAAATTTTGTACAGAGAAACTAGATAATCACAGTGACTCATGCCAACTGGAAGCACCTCATTTCAAGTCTAGAGAGGGAGATATGAATTTTTGAAATTTCTGTCCAGTATTAGTAACCTAGCCCGACCAGAAGTACTGTTCTATCAATTTTTGAGATCTGGGCCTCATGAACTGATCTGGAGATATTTTTTTCCTCTAGTTAACATCCACAGATTTCTAGATTGGTATCATTTTCATGGATTGGATTTTTGTGGAATTAATTGGATATTTTTGAAGTTCATATCAGTAAACTGTGATAGCATCAGAACCCAGTCCAACCTCTGGACTATTTCGCATGTCAAACGCCCTGTGTGTAGGATTTTATGATTTGTACATACTTTTATCATGAAGTAGACATCCCACACCTTCCAAAATGACCAATATTGCATGTTTTTTATTTTTCTAGATTTAGTTATGATTTTCCAAAGTTTGTGACAGCAAAAAGGAAATTCTGGCCGAAAATGCAAACATGGATTTTATGTGCTCCTTTGCTTTCCACGAGTTGTAGGCCAAATTTGATGATGGAAATGAGTTATATTCATGTGTTTAAGTATGAGAACGTGATAGATGCTTTCATATGACCTATAGGACTTTGAAAGAAAAATTTTACCTGTAGAGAAATGCATTTTATTCATAACTCCCTATGCCACTATATTGTTTCCATAGAACAAATATGAGATGAGGCATGGGAATTGTATGGATTGAGTCCTAGAGGTATGGTGTTACACCTTACCCATTTTCTGTAGGAGGTTTTGGCTCAACCTCACTCTTAAGAGACACTTTGCTTGGTCTTAACCATTTTTAAGGGTTCTTGGCTTATTTTTATCATGGTTAAGAGTTCTTGACTTCTCTACACTTAAGCATACCCAAGCAAACATGTTAAATATCATTTGAAAGCATAATGTAACATCATGGCACCATGGAATAAAAGTTCAAGCTAGAATACTTTTCATAGCTTAAAACACACATACACACATTTAAAGACAAGTGAAGCATACATTCATGCATGAGAGAAAGAGGAGTGAGCTACCTTTATTGCAACCACACACTTTTCCTCTTAAAAATACTCTCCCTTCCTTGGCCTCACACACAAAGGTGTTGGATAGGTTTCTCTTGGCCTAAACACAATATATTGAAGTCAATTAGGTTCTTAGAATCATTTCTAAGGCCACACATCTACTTGGAACTCTAGTTTTGTCCTATGGTTCCTAAACACACCTAACAAAGTAACACCTATCAAATGAGTTTTAGACTCTATTCTTTCTTTTCATATATGATTCTTAACTCCTTTTAAGCCTCTTAGAGTCATCACACAATTAAAACAAAGAACCTAACCATATGTTGCTTCCTTATGCCATATTATAGAACCTATGACACTAATTCATTCTCTAGGCCTTCTAAACTTTTCCTAAGGTTTCCCCTCATCTTCACTCATCATATATGACTCAAAAATGGGCTTATAAAAATTTAAAATTATCCTTAGGTATCTTAACCCCTCTAAGCCAAAACCATGCACTTTCTTGGTCTCCATGGAGTTTGCTTTGTTTTCTTAATGGAGATGCATATGGGGAGACTTCTAGGGATCTTAGGAGTTCATTTAAACATTCATTTAGGCCTAGGAATCATGGTATCAAATCAGATTTTTCAAGGAACACTAAAAACCCTAGACTTGCCATCTTGAATTTCCATGGTTCTTTCTTAAATCCCTTTGCATATTGTTATTCTCCACACTCTTTTTCTTAAGATTCACCCTTGGTTCTGCCCAAAATCTAAGCCCTCTTGTAGCTTCTCATGTTGGACGAACCAAGGAGGAAAGGGGAGAAGAAGTGGCTACCATGGGATGGAGATTTTACCTTATTTTTCCTTGTTTTCTTGGTTGTTTCTTCCTTTCCTTGGCCTCCTCTCTTCAAATACGAATTTTTTCCTCTATTCATCCCTCAAAATAGATCCAAAAACTTCAATAAATGAAAAGAAAAGAAAGGGGAAATGGAGGAGAAGAGGTTTGCTAACGAGAAAGCATGAAAAAAATAAGAAAATTCAAACCTTTTGCCTTGTCTTTCTCCTTTTCTTCCTCTCCCTCTCGTGTGCCTCACTCTTAGGGTTCCTTCTCTAGTTTAGGGTAGAAGCATATGTGACTAAGTGAATGAGGAGGTGGGGTATATATAGGGAGGTTAAGAAAGACTTTTCAAAAATCTCAATTTTGCCCTTTTGTTTTGGCATTTTCATTTTTAGTCCATTTTAGCTCCTTTTTTAGAATCATCTTTTCTATTATAAAATTTAGGTTCCCAATTTAGTAAAATGCCTTTGGAATCACTCAAATCAGTGCTAAAACTTTTCCAAACAAATCTGTCAAAATTTAGTTTCACTGTCATTAGAAAATGTTCACTATAGGGGTTTTAACTGTCTCGGGGCTTCCCATAGTTTTTAGGGCCTCTGAGAACTACAGAGAACTCAAAACTTTCATTTAAAAAGCCCTCCTATGATAATTCTAAAATTTACTCAAAATTACAAAAATACCATTACGTTTCGTCAACCTTTCGTTCAATTTTGTTTCTTTATTCTAACTCTAATTTTCTTTCTGTCTAAGCCTGTGATTCTCATTTTTAGGAGTCTAGAATGCTAGTCAAATTTTTTCAGACCTTAACTAATTCATTTCAAGGGACTTGCTTTGGAAACACATTTGTTTCCATTGTTTAACAAAAATTAGATGTTGCAATTGTCATCCAAGCTAGCCACAAGATGGAGTTAATGATTCATGGAATGGAGAATGGTGGAAGAGAATGGCGATGGAAGAGCCACAGCTAAAGGGGATGAAAATTGGAGTGAATGGAAAGACGTGCTCTCTGGATCGTGGATGGATTGATGGATTGTGTCATATTATTCTTCGTTAATGAATGATGTCCAAGTCTTTTATTAAATCATGTGCCTTCCATTTACTCTACTCACATGTTTTGGATGGTGGAATGAATGAATTAGATGATGTGAAGTATGTGTTGATGAATGGATGAGATGGATGGAGCATTCTGCTACTACCCAAGCTTACTCTTCTTCACTTTAATCACGTGCTCCTCTTAGATGAATGGATATGGATGATTGAAATGTGAATGTGTGGATGGGATCCTCCCTTTTCAATTCTGCCTAAGTATGTTAATCCTTTTCCCCCTCACGTGCTTTTTTTTCCTTTCTTTTAATGATCACATGTGTTGCTCTTCTCAGCTGGACATTACATGCTCTCTCTTTTCATTCTCCAGCCTAAGATTCATCCTCCACTTTTCTTTGTTCTACTCATGTCTTCTTCTCTGTTTTGCTCCACGTTCTCAAGCCCCTTCATGTGAAAGTTTATTCTCATTCTTAGCTTCATCTTCCTATAAACTCGAGCATACAGAGAGTGGCTTCTTAATCATGTTCTACTCGAGTCTCTTATACTCATTTCCACATGAGAATCTTCCTTCTCTTCTCTTCACATTCTATTTCTTCTTTGTTGTCTATGTTTGAGCTTGTTCTCACATGTTTTTCTCCTTCATTTCCATATCAAAATTTGCATGTATATTTCTTCTTATAATATGTAGCTTATTCTAGCCTCTTTCACGTGTCTCACATGTAGCATCGTTCATAAACCTCATGCAGAACCTTCCACTTGAGCTGCTTGAGTGTTTCCATGTGCTTCTTTTTCCTGCTCTAGACCTCACAACCCGTGGCTTCTGTCTATGTGATTTAGTGAAGCTTCTATTTGCATGAGTGAGCTGGAGCCATGGCAAAGTGTTGGTGTAATACCTTATATTTCTAATTCATTTCATATATATTTGCATGCTCATATGATACATCCCATGAAGGAAGTGAGAAAAGTCCATTAAAATAATATATTTCTTTGTATTGCGTTGCGTATAAAAATTTCATTAAGTATCACGTGGACCATATGAGCTTATACATCACATTGTCATATTTAATTACATGAATAAAACTCATTTGCATCATCAAATGTGGCCTACATCTCAAGGAACTCGAAGGGAAGCATGAAATATACATACATATTTTTAGACAGATTTTTTCACTTTTCTGTCACAACTTTGGAAAATCATAACTAATTCTAGAAAAATCAAAATCATGTATTCTTGACTATTCTGGGCAGCTACAGATGTCTACTTCATAAAAATATTTCCAAACCATAACATCCAACACAACGGACGTTTGACATGCGAAATTGTCCAGAGGTCAAGCTATCCAATGGTGCTATTACAAATTTCTACAGCAAATTTTGAAAATGTCCAATTAATTCCATAAAAATCCAATCCATGTAAATGATACCAATTTGGAAATTTGTGGATGTTAGCTAGAGGAGAAAAATAACTTCAGACTATCTTAGGGACACATAGACCTTGAAATCCAATCAAACAGTAACAGAGGTAGATTAGAATTCCTAATACTGGACAGAATCTTTAAAAGTTCATATCTCCCTCTCTAGATATCCAAATGAGGTGCTTTCAGTTGGTAAAAGTCACTGTGAATGTCTAGTTTCTATCTAAAATTTCATAAAAATTGGACATCATTTGAGCCCTATGTGACAAATTTCATTTTCAGACCAGTATGAACAATGACATGACCAAAATCAGAAAATTTCTCAATTTTAAAAATTTATCAAATATTCTTTAGACCTCCAAAAATTTTGTTCTTTGGCTTCTTAAGATTTCTCAACAAGCTCCAATTGTATGCCAAATATCAGATCAAGAAGAGCTTATTTGGATAAAAAGTGACATAAGGTTTCGATATGGTCAATTTTGGCTCCATATAGGATACCAAAATGTCCAAATGGCTTTCCTTGGAGTTTGGCACCTCTTAGGTAAGTCCAAAAGCATAATTAGGACTTGTGTGAGCTATCCAAATGGTCTCAACCCTCATGCATCTCATTTTGGCCATCTCATCCACACATATGCAAAATTCCATAAACTAATTCAAGAAGCTACATTGCCCATACATACTCAATTTGCATACTAGTGGTCACATAATACATTCTCCCATTTAAACATAACATATTATCATAATTACATATGTTCCAAAGGCTATAGACCATTTACAATAATAATTTACATCATTAGACATCATTATGGCTTCAAAAAGGAAAAACCATGCATATTGGTATCAATCTCTTCTCTTCAAAGTGGTTGGCTTCCATTATCTTGTCCACTTAGTCCAACTAGTATGTTAGATCATTGGAGAGAAGGGAATGAGATTCAAATAATCCCAATAGCTCATCTCCTATTCAATTATACGTAATGGATGCAAACAAGTCTTATAAATGCATGTATGGTCATGTTGATATGTACAAACATTCAAGAAGTATTTTGATCATTTAAGAATGTCATCCATAGCATACAAAGGCTTGCCAAGAAAGTGGATTGGCCTCACCCAATTTCTTATGGATATTGGACTTGCCTCACCCATTCTTTAAGAGATTCTTAGACCCAACCATACTCTTGAAAGCCTATCTTGCTTTTGGGAGACTCTTTGCTTTATCTCAACCAATCATAAGGGTTCTTGGCTCATCCTCACTATGGTTAAGGGTTCTTGGTCTCACCACACTTAAGCAAACTCAAACACACATAAAAAATATCATATGAGAGCATATTGTAACATCATGGCACCATGTAATTAAAGTCATACTAGAACACTTTCATGGCTTAAAAATACACATACATACATTCAAGACAAGCTAAGCACACATCCATGCATGAAAGAAGGTAGAGAGAGCTACCTTATACATAATTACACACTTTTCCTTTGAATCCAAGCTCCTCATTTCGGCCACACACACACAAAAGTGTGGGAAAGTTTTCTCTTGGCCTAAACACAATTTATGGAAGCCAATTAGGTTCATGAATTCAATTCTAAAGCCATACAATTTGCTTGGACGCTAGGTTTGCTTATAACCTCATTATGGTTCCATAATTATACCTAATGAAGCAATACCCCTCAATTAAATTCTAGGCTCTATCCTTTCCTTTCACATATGATTTTTGACTCCTTTTAAGCCTCTTGGAGTCATCACACAATCAAAACCAAGAACTTAACTATATGTTGCTTCTTTAAGTCTCATTATGGAACATAAAGCACTAACTCACTTTCTATGGTTTCTAAATTTCTCCCAAGGCTTCCTTTCATATTCATTCAACATATATGACTCAAAAATAGGTTTAGAAAAATTTAAAACTCTCCCTAGCTACACAAACCCCTTTAGGCCTAGGCTATGGAAGAAATGGGGCTTTTTGGAGTTTGCCTTGTTTTATCAAGGGAGGATGCATATGGGGAGCCTCTTAGGGATCTTGGGAACTCATTTAAACTCTTATTTAGGTTTAGGAATCATCATACAAAATCAAATTTTACAAGGTGCATTTGAAACCCTAGGTTTTACACCTTGAAATTCCATGGCCTTTCTTGAATTTCCTTGCATATTCTTACTCTCCTCCCTTAAATTCATGGAATTCATCCTTGGTTCCCCTCAAAATTCTAGCCTTCTAGTATCTACATACATGGGGAAAAATATGGAGAAGAAGGGGGGAGTAGCTACCATGGGATGCAAGATTTACCTTGTTTTCTTGTTTTTTCTCACTTGAATCTTGTGTTCTTTGAGCTCCTCTCTTCAAATCCGAATTTTCCCCTTAATTTCTCCTTTAAAAAAGATCCATATGCTTCATTATAGTCATAGAAAATAAAGGAGAATGAAGGAGAAGAGGTTTGGAAGAGAAATAGCATGAAAAACTACTAAATTTTCATACTTTAAGCCTTTGATTTCTCCTTCTCTTTGCCTCACTCTTGTGCACCACTCTCCCTAGGGATTTCCTCTAGTTTTTGGAAAAACTTGGTCTTGGAAAATGAAGGGAGAAGTGTAACACCATACTTCTAGGGCTCAATTCATACAATTCCCATGCCTCATCTTATGTTTGTTCTATGGAAACAATATAGTGGCATAGGGAGTTATGAATAAAAATACATTTCTCTACAGGTAAAATTTTTCTTTCAAAGTCCCGTAGGCCATATGAAAGCATCTATCACATTTTCATACTTAAACACATGAATATAACTCATTTACATCATTAAATTTGGACTACAACTCGTGGAAAGCAAAGGAACACATAAAATCCAAGTTTGCATTTTCAGCCAGAATTTCCTCTTTGCTGTCACAAACTTTGGAAAATCATAAGTAAATCTATAAAAATAAAAAACCTTCAATCTTGATCATTATGGAAACCTTAGGATGTCTACTTCACACTAAAAATATGCCCAGGTCATAAAATTCATCACACAGGACGTTTGACATCCAAAAAGCTACAGAGTCACTGGCTGCCTGGGCTGTTGTTCAGTTTACTGATACAAATTTTTGAAATTCATAACTAATTCTATAAAAATTTAAATCACACAAATTCAGTCATTCTAGAAAGCTACAAATGTTAACTTGATAGTAAAAATAATTCTAGAATGAAACAGATACTTTTAGTCAGTTGGACCCTATGGAATAGTAACCGAACTTATAGGGCTACTGATATTGATAGTTAACTTTAAACATGCATAACTCACTGCTCAGACCTCCAAATGAGGTGATCTCGGTGGCCACAGAAAGCTTATAACCTCTAGTTTATTTATGAAAAATTTCATAAGCATTGGACACCATTTAGCCATCAGGTGACACAGAATTCAAAACTGCCAGTATGAACAGTACCCATACCAGAATCCATGAAAAATCTCAACTTTGAAAATTCATCAAATATTCTCTAGGTCTCTGAAAATTATGATCTTTATCTTCCCAAAAATCTCTTAATGAGACCTAATTTTATGCCAAATGTTAGGGCAAGACTAACTCATTTGGCCAAAAAATAGCATAGGGTTCCATTATAGTCAATTTTAGCTCTATATTGGGTACCAAAATTGCCAAATGGATTTCCCTTAGTCTTGGCACCTTTTAGGCAAGTTTAAAAGCATATTTAAGACTTGTGTGAGCTGCCCAAATGGTCCCAAACCTCATGCACCTCATTTTGGTCATTCAACCCACATTTATACACATATTCATCAAACTTCCATATTGCACACTTTGGCCTTACATACTCAAAATAAGTGCTACAGGTCATATATCATTTTCATACATCTAAACATCACATAATAGTATATTTACACATGTCTCAAGGTTCATGGTACATATACAACATCATATACACTATGAACCATCATTATGGTTCCAAAATGGGCAAAATAACACTTAGGCTTGTCAATCCTTGCTCTTCATGGTTGTTGGCTCCCTTCACCATAATTACTTGGTCCACCTAACATGTTAGATCATTGGAGAGGAGGGGATGAGATTCAAAGAATAACAATAGCTCATCTCCCATTCAATCACACATAATATGTGTAAAGCAAGCTTTACAAATGTATGCATGGAGAAAATAAAAGTCATAGACATTTTAAAAGCAATCTTGGCATGTGAATCAATCATACGAGACATTCAAGAGCTCACTAAGTGTTTGGATTGGTCTCACACTTCTCCTCATGGATTTTGGACTTGCCTCACCCATTCTTGAGCATTTTGGATCAACCATACTCTTGGGAGCCCACTTTGCTTTTGGGAGACTCTTTGCTTTGTCTCAACCAAGCTCGAGGGTTCTTGGCTCATCCTCACCCAAAGGAAGAGTTCTTGGCCTCTCCACACTCAAGTAAACTCATACAACATCATGCACTCATTAGCAAACATAACATGGCATCAAGGATCATAACATATAAAGGAATGCTAGCATACTTTTCATAGCTTGAAATTATACATACACACATTCTAAAAAAAGCTAAACACACATTCATGCATGAGAGAAGATGGAGAGAGCTACCTTGTATACAAGCACACACTTTTTCCTTAGCTTTCAAGCCTCCTCTTTTGACCACACACCCACAATTTGGTGGAGATGGTTTCTCTTGGCCTAGATACAATTTATGGGAGCCAATTAGGTTCATGAAAGAAACTCTAAGGTCATACAACTTGCTTAGATACTAGATTGCTCTATAGGCTCCATTATGGTCCATAAATGCACCTAATGAAGCAACACCCCTCAAACAATTTCTAGGCTCCATTCTTTCCTCTCAAATATGATTCTTGACTCCTTTTAAGCCTCTTGGAGTCATCAAACAATTAAAACAAAGAGCCTAACATCATGTTGCTTCTTTAGGTCATAATATGGAACCTAAGGCACCAAATCACTTTCTATGAGTTCTAAATTTTTTCCAAGGCCTCCCCTCATTTTCATTCATCAAATATGACTCAAAAATGGCCTTAGAAAAATTTAAAACTCTCCCTAGCTAGGAGAACCCATCTAGGCCGAGGCTATGAAGCATATTGGGTTCCATGGAGCTTTCTTTGTTTTCTCAAGGGAAGAAGCATATGGGGAGACTCTTAGGGATCTTGGGAGCTCATTTAAACTCTTACTTAGGCCTAGGAATCATCATACAAAATCAGATTTTACAAGGTACAATTGAAACCCTAGAACTTGCATCTTGAAATCTAATGGTTATTTTGTTGTTTTCTTTGCATATTCTTATTCCTCTCCATCAAATACCTAAGAATCATGCTTGGTTGGGCTTGAAATTTAACTCCTTAGGGCAGAACACATGTGGGGCGAAATGGAGAAGAAAGGCCATGGAAGGTATCAACCATAGGATGCATTTTTACCTTGTTTCCTTGCTTAGTTTGGCTTGAATCTTGATTTCTCCAAGCTCCTCTCTTCAAATCCGAACTTTCCCTTGAATATCTCCCTTGAATCAGATTTATAAACCTCATTTTAATCTAAGGAAAGAAAGGAGAATGAAGGAGAGGTGGTGGAGGTGGAGAAAAGCAAGGAAAATTACCATGAAAACATACCTTAAGCTTGGATTTCTTCCTCCTTCTTCTTCCTCTCTTGGGCGCCTCTCCCTTAGGGTTTTTCTTCTGATTTGGGGCTGGAAAATCTGAAGTGAAATGAGGGCAAGTGTGAGGCCCCACCCATATATAGCTATGGTAAAAGGACTTAAAAATTTCCATTTTGCCCTTTATACTTTGCATTTTTGTTTCTCCTTCGTTTTAGCTCCTTTTTTAGAACTGTCTTTTCCATTACAAAATTTAGGTCCTCAATTAAGTAAAATGCCTTTGGAATCACTCAAATTGGAGCTAAAACCTTCTCGAACAGATTCATCAAAGTTCAGGCACATCGATGTTGGAAAACATCCACCGGAGGGGATTTAACTGTCCCGGGGCTTCCCATGGTTTTTAGGGCCTCTGAGAACCCCAGAGAACTCAAAACTTTCATTTAGAAAGCCTTCTTGTGTGAATTCCAAAAATTGCTCGAAATTACGAAAATGCCATTACGTTTCGTAGGCTTTTCGTGAGAAATTGTTTCTTCATTCTAGCTTCGTTTTTCTTTCTGTCTAAGCCTGGGATTCTCATATTTAGGAGTCTAGAATGCTTCCCAAATTTTTTTAGACCTTAACTCCATCATCTTGGGGGACTTCCTTTTGTATTTGGTAAGTTTCGTTTGTTAACGAAGAAACTGTACGTTATGTTTCTCACGTTTCCTTTGGTTTTCAGGGAACCAGATGTCATAAGAAGAAGGGCGCATCATATATATAGGTGGGAGGAGGTTACACTTTTCAAAATTTTCCATTTTGCCCTTTGTTCTTGGTATTTTTTATTTCTCCTTCATTTTAGCTCCTTTTAGAGAACTATTTTCTCCATTATGAAATTTAGGTTCTCAATTTAGTAAAATTCCTTTGGAATCACTCAAATCAGAGCTGAAACCTTCCCGAACAAATTTGTTAAAGTTTAGGTACACCAACATTGAAAAATGTCCACTAGAGGGGTTTTGGCTGTTCCGAGGCTTTCCATGGTTTTCAGAGCCTCTAAGAACCTCAGAGAACTCAAAACTTTCATTTAAAATGCCCTCCTATGTGAATTCCAAAATTTACTCAAAACTACAAAAATGCCATTACATTTTGTAAGCTTTTCGTAAGAAATTATTTATTCATTCTAGTTCCATTTTTCTTTCTGTCTGAATATGAGATTCTCATTTTTAGGAGTCTAGAATGCTTCCCAAATTTTTTGAGACCTTAACTATCTCATTTCGGGGGACTTCCTTTTGTATCTAATGAATTTCGTTTGTTTACGAAGAAACTATATGTTACGTTTCTCATGTTTTCTTTGATTTTCAAATAATCAAATGTTATAGTTAGTGTGATGCTGTGACTACCCTTACATGTATCTCGTGCTTTGGTTGCTAAATATTATGGCCTCCTTCTCTGTTCACATTTCTTTGCATGTGTTTATGAATGAGAAAGGCTGTACATGTTTCTATTCTGCTCTCCAAAACCATGACATGTGGGTGTGTAGCTACAAGTATGACCTACCCTCCACATGAGACTTAGTGAACCCGTATGTGTTCGTGCTATGCATGAAATGTGACTCATGCCTCTCATGCGTTCTGGACTTATGAATGGAGTGAGCTGTGTGTGTGTAATCATGTGGTGAAGCTGCCTATGTGGATGTTTATGACTTCATGTGAGTGTGTTGTATGATAAAGAGTGTGAGAAGGCTGTGAATAGGTAAGTTGAATGGGTGCATAATTTTGTCTCGAGTCATGGGTGAATATTCCATGCAGTAATGTGTTAGTGTGTGCTTTCCCATAAGTCTCCCTCCTCCAATAAACTGTAGCTTCACATGAATGTGCAAATGAATATGTTGCAACGTGAGCTTCCATGTGAGTGAGAGCCATGTGTATGCAATAGATGATGGGTGACATTAGGTGAGGGGAAGAGCCATCCACATGAGCTTCATTCTCCCATTTTTCATTCATTTTTTTTCCAAAATTTCATTAGAAATGTGAACCATTATTTCTTCTTTGAACTTGTACACTTGAAGCTTCGTCTCTTCTTCAAATCAATTTCCCATTCAAGCTCTAATTACCATTGAAAATCTGTACAAATAATAAGAAATATTCAATAGGAAAAATTCACAAAATTATTAAAAGAAATTTATGCATTAAAATTCAAAAATTTTGTAAATTAATTCTTAGAATGCAGAAATGGCCAATAAACTCAATTATCCTCCAATTGAAATACTTTAAGCCTTAATTCATTATTAAAATGCCTAAGTTAAGGAAAATAGAATATATAAAATATGGCAATTATCAATGACCATTTTGCTTAGGACTTCATTCTTAAAAGATAGGCATCTAAGGACAAGCCTTTAGATAAAGAGTTTGCAATTTCCTCTAACTATGCATCAAAGCACCCTTGTGAATAGTTTATTTCTCTATTTATTCCTAAGAGCAGTCTACTAACTTACCAAAACATATCGCTTAAAACTTTATAGCTACAAACTTTCTTGCATGAATTCTCACCGTTCCTTACAATACAACAAAATAAAAAAAGCTTGCCAAACCAAGTCTTATACTATAAAGATAGAAAGATAAGGACTCACATCCACTACCAAACAAAATAAAAGACTAAACATGGACCAAGGAGTGAGGCATGAATTGGTCCCTCTCAAAAAGGCTAACTTCCCTCCTGTAGCTCACTAGGCTCTTTGTGGTGCAAAGTGTGTTGTAATGGTCAATTTATAGCTTTCTACATGTTAAAACACATTTTAACTGGATTGATTCCTTGATGGCCCAAGATACCCTGTCATTTGAAGCTAATTTTGACCCTCTTAGTAGCAAAGGAACCAGTAATATAGACTTCTATTGCCTACTTCATTTGCTATTTAGCTAAGAATAATATTGATACATGTAAGCTCTAATCATAGTGAAGGTCATTATTATTAGTATTTTAAAGTAGAGATAGGAAATGTAACACCATAATCATTAAGCTTATCTCACATCATTACTAGACTCATTTCCTTGGATTACACAAAGTTCCCAAAGAAAAGACATTAAGATATTCAATTAAATTACATTACATCGTGGATAAATTTTTCATTCTATATCCTGTGGACCATATGAAGTCATCAATCTCATTCTCATATTTAAATACAAAAATAAAACACAAAACCATCTCAAGAAGTGGCTAGAAACTCGAGCTCATGAAGTATAACCACAAAAATTACATGTGCAGCCTTGGGTTCATGGTCCAACTGTCTATCATGAATTTTAAAAAATCATAATTAATTCTAGAAAAATTGAAATCAAGCATACTATACCATTCTAGAAAGTTACAAATGTCTACTTTATGTTAAAAATAATTTTAGATGAAACGAAGACATCTATCTACTAGAAATCGATAGAACCATAAACAGGATTGCTTGGCGTTATTAGTACTGTTATAGAACTTTAAAAATTCTTATCTCCCTGCTCAGACATCCAATTAAGGTGATCTCAGTGGCTATAAAAAGCTTATCATGTCTATTTTATGCCTAAATTTCATGAGCATTTGACATTATTTGACCCTCGAATGACACAAGAGAAGAAACTGACCATATGACCAGTAATCATACCAGAACAACTGAAATTTGGCAACTTTGAAAAATTATAATTAATTCCATAGAGCTCTAAATAATCTGACCTTTAGCTTCCCAAAAATCTATGGATGAGATCTATATACATGCCAAATTTCATGGGTAAATTCCTTCATTTGGTCAGATTTTGACATTGGATTCTAAAATAGTGAATTTGGTGCCTTCTAAGGGTCTCAAATGGTTCACATTGGCTTCCAAGACATCCATGGCCACTTGAACATGTGAGAAAGCACCAAAATGGTCCACTAAATATATCTCAAAGGTGCACAAACCCAAATTTCACAAACTCATACTCTCACCCCAAGGTATACACAAGAATACATATGTTTCATCTTGCCATTCAATGTCCAAAAATGGCTATGTCATACACATGGCATCAAATTTCATACATACATAATATATCCATATATTTATAAGTGTTCATGAGCTTATACATCATATACAACATTGGATTACATCATATGTCACTTATATGGCTACAAAATGAACATTTTCACACACTTTGTTGTCAAACTCTCTTCTTTAAACTTGGTGGCTCCCATTTCTTGGTTCACTTGGTCCACCTAGTCATATTAGACAATGGGCAGGAAAGGATGAGATTCTAGGAATTCCAATAGCTCTTCTCCCTTTCAACCACACATAAACGATGCTCATACAAGTCTAAAAATGTATGCATGGATAATAACACGGAATACATAATCATTCTTGAAACATTTCTTCCATTCAAAAGGTCACACAAAACATACATAGATTTGACAAGCAAGTGGTTTAGACTTACTCATTCTCTTTGGGAATTTTGGACTTGCCTTACCCATTTTCTTAAAAGATTTTTTACTAAGCCTCACTCTTTAGAGACTTTTGACTTTGTCTTACCCATTCTTAGGGATTTTTGGCTCATCCTCACCATTACTAAAGGACTTTTGGCTTTATGATACTTAAACAAACTAAAACATGTTCATAAAATATCATTCAAGTACATAACAAAGCTTTATGGTGTGTATCTATATGAACATGCTAAGACCTCTTTCATAGCTTAAAACATACACACACATTCAAGACAAGATAAACATCCACTCATGCATGAGAAAAAGAAGAGAGAGCTATCTTGAAGCAAAATTTCAACACTTTTTCCTTAGGTATTCCTCCCCCTGTTTGGCCACACACTTGCAGTGAGATGAGGCTTGGTTCTCTTGACCTAAACACATTAAATAGGACACAATTACATTATGGAAGTAAGTTTTATCATCACTCACTCACTATGGAAGCTTACTTTATTCTATGGTTGCATAATGGTGTCATATATGACCTAATAAAGCAAGTGCTAGCATTCAAGGTCTTGGCTCCATTTTCTCCTTCCATCTAGGTCTCTTGATCCCATTTAAGCCTTTTGGAGTCATCATAATTTCATTCTCAAGAGCTTAGACCTAAATTGCTTCTTTAAGCTTTATTATGGAGCATACACTTCCATCACACCAACCAAGGTTTCTACATTTTTTCTAAGCCTTTCTTTGATGTTCTCTTATGATGTCTAGTCCCTTTCTACCCTTAGAAAAATTTTAAATTCTCCCTAGGCACAAAACCAAGCTTCGTCGAGACATATGCTAGGTTTTGGACCCATGAAGCTAGCTTTGTTTTCTTGAAAGAAATGACACATGTGAGGTTGGCATCTCAAGAACCCATATGCACTCATAGACAATTAAAAATATCACTAGAAAGGTTCATACACACTAAGGTGCAAAGGAAACCCTACGTCTTGAAAACTTAAAAACTAATGGTTCTTTTTGGAATTTCTTTGCATCTACTTGTTCCTCAGCCTTAAAGACCTAGGTTTCATGCTTGGTTTAGGTCAAATTTTCCTTTCTCTTACTTGTTCTATATGAGGCTGAAAATGAGCTATGGAGAAACAAGAAGGAGGAAGCAAGGAAAGCCATGGAAATACCTTGATTCCTGAGTCTTTTTAAGAGTTTTCTCCCTTGTCTTCACTCCTCCTTGAAATTTCAAACTTCTCCCCTCTGAATAGGACTCAAAATAGATCCAAAACATGCATCAAAACCATGGAAAGAAAGGGGAGAAGAAGGAGAGCAAGTTCAAGGAAGGAAGGAGCATGAAATTCCTTGATTTTCCTTACATTTTCTTAGGTTTTTCTTCTCCTTTGATGCTCCTCCTTGTGCACCACTTTTTGTAGAACTTCTCCCTGGTCTTGGATAGAATTTAGGTCAGCTAAATGTGAAGGATAAGTGGGGTGCCACCTATATATAGCTAGGGATGCTTAAGGAGCTTTTTAAAATGCCAATTTTGTCCTTCATTCTTAACTTTCTTGTTTAAGGCTCATTTCAACTTATTTTCAAAAATCACCTTTTCCATCATAAAATTTAGGTTCTTTAACCTATAAATAGCCTTTGGAATCACTCAAATTGGGTCTAAAACCTTTTTGAACAAAAAGATCAAAGTTTGGGATCACTAACATTCTAAAACGTAAACCGGAGGGGTTTTAACTGTTTTAAGGGTTCCTATGGTTTTCAGGACCTCTAAGAACCCTAGGAACCTTAATTTTTTCATTCAAAGATCCTTTCTTTGAGTTTTCTAAAAGTTGCTCAAAATTATAAAAATATCACTACATTTCATCAAAATTTCTTTAGCCATTCTAGCCTTAGTTTTTGGGCAGCTTAAGCCTTGATTCCCTATTTTTTAATATTTTAAATCTTATGCAAATTTTATCTGGCCTTATTTGATTCATTTTAGGGGACTCTCTTTTATATCTGGTCTATTTCTATCATTTTTACAAAAATCGGGTGTTACAGGAAAGGTCCTTCATTAGTTAGTGAATTATGGTTCAGGCCTATCCATATCAATTAAGTGTTAAGGTAAACAAAACTAGCATATATAAGATAAGTAAATAGATCAATCTACATATTTATATTTTTCCTATAGACAAGTTTCTTTCTTGACTAGATCTTGATCTTGTAATGGTAGCTTTGTCTAGTGCCCTTGAAAGATAAAATGTAACATCACTTACATTGCTAAAGGTACATTAACAGTGATAAGTAAGTACCTAAGCAAGATATAAAACCTTAAACCTTAAAATGGAGCCTTTTTATAGCTTTAAGCAAAAGCTAAATTCAATCCCAACGGTCTTATCTATTGCAATATATTATTGAAAAATAATGATAGTATTTATGAAGGACTTTATTTACATTATTTTGTTAAATGAGAAGTTTGTAGGCATGGAAAAAAGACTTATACTATGGCGTCTCTTATAATTTTCATTTATAAAGTGTATAGCTATAACAATTGATGGATAAAAAATCCAAGTTGGGAAAGATTTTTTATGATGCCTTGAATATGGGCTAATCCTTTGAATATATTCTATCACCAAGAATGGATCACTGTAAAGTCCCACATTGGATAGGAAGGTCCTGGGGCTAGTGCATATAAGTGGAAGCGAAGCTCCTCTTTCATGAGGCGCCTTTCCCGTGAGCTAAGCGGGAGGGGACAAAACCCCACTGAACCAGAAAGTCAGGGCCACAGACCCACGAACTGGGAAGGCAGGGGACAATACCTCGTGGAGCTCTATGTGTGGTGGTATCAGAGTCGGCCTAGCCGCATGTGCAATCTGAGGACGGGTTGGCCTCAAGGGGGTGGAATGTAAAGTCCCACATCGGATAAGAAGGTCCTGACGCTAGTGCATATAAGTGGGGGCGAAGCTCCTCCTTCATGAGGCACCTTTTCTCGTGAGCTAAGCAGGAGGGGATAAAACCCCACTGAACCGAGAAGGCAGGATCACAGACCCACGAACCAAGAAGGCAGGGGACAATACCTCGTGGAGCTCTATGTGTGGTGGTATCAGAGCTGGCCTAGCCGCATATGCAACCCAAGGATGGTTGGCCCCAAGGGGGGTGGAATGTAAAGTCCCACATTGGATAGAAAGGTCTTGGGGCTAGTGCATATAAGTGGGGGTGAAGCTCCTCCTTCACGAGGCACCTTTTCCTGTGAGCTAAGTGAGAGGGGACAAAACCCCACTAAACTAGGAAGGCAGGGGACAATACCTCGTGGAGCTCTGTGTGTAGTGGTATCAAAGCTGGCCTAGTTGCATGTGCAACCCGAGGATGGGTTGGCCCCAAGGGGGGTGCAATATAAAGTCCCACATCGGATAGGAAGGTCCTGGGGCTAGTGCATATAAGTGGGGGTGAAGCTCCTCCTTCACGAGGCGCCTTTTCCCGCGAGCTAAGCAGGAGGGGACAACGACCCACGAACCAGGAAGGAAGGGACAATACCTTGGTGGCTCTGTATGGGGTGGTATCAAAGCTGGCGTAGCCGCATGTGCAACCCGAGGATGGGTTGGCCCCAAGGGAGATGGAATGTAAAGTCCCACATTGGATAGGAAGGTCCTGGGGCTAGTGCATATAAGTAGGGACGATGCTCCTCCTTCACGAGGTACCTTTTCCTGTGAGCTAAGCGAGAGGGGACAAAACCCCATTGAACCGGGAAGGCAGGGGACAATACCTCGTGGAGCTCTGTGTGTGGTTGGGTTTTGTCCCCTCCCCCTTAGCTCACGGGAAAAATGCGTTCATGAAGGGGAGGATTCTCCCCACTTATATGGGCCATTCCCAGGACTTTCCTATCCAATGTGGGACTTTACATTGTACCCCCTTGGGGCCAACCCGTCCTTAGGTTGCACATGCGGCTAGGCCGGCTCTAATACGACCATACACAGAGCTCCATGAGGTATTGTCCTTTGCCTTCCTAGTTCGTGGGTTTGTGACCCTACCTTCTCGGTTCAGTGGGGTTTTGTCCCCTCCCGCTTAGCTCACGGGAAAAGGCACCTCGTGAAGGAGGAGCTTCGCCCCCACTTATATGCACTAGCCCCAGGACCTTTCTATCAGATGTGGCACTTTACATTCCACCCCCTTGGGGCTAACCCATCTTCAGGTTGCACATGCGGCTAGGGCGGCTCTGATACCACCATATATAGAGCTCCATAAGGTATTATCCCCTGCCTTCTCGATTCGTGAGTCTGTGACCCTGCCTTCTCGGTTTAGTGGGGTTTTGTCCCCTCTTGCTTAGCTCACGGGAAAAGGAGCCTCATAAAGGAGGAGCTTCGCCCCCACTTATATGTACTAGCCCCAGGACTTTCCTATCCAATGTGAGACTTTACATTCCACCCCCTTTAGGGCCAAATCGTCCTCAGGTTGCACATGCGGCTAAGTCGGCTCTGATACTACCACACACAGAGCTCCACGAGGTATTGTCCCCTGCCTTCCCGGTTTGTGGGTCTATGACCCTACCTTTCCAGTTCAGTGGAGTTTTGTCCTCTCCCACTTAGCTCACGGGAAAAGGCGCCTCATGAAGGGAGAGCTTTGCTCCCACTTATAAGGACCTAGCCCAGGACCTTCCTATCTGATGTGGGACCTTACAATCACAATCATTGAAAGGTGAACCTAATCTTTATATTTATTTAATAAGGATGTGCATTCATTGATCTATAGAGCAAGCCAAAACTGTCCATATGGATGTTATTATTGCTTCACCAACATGGCAATAACGGGTTACATTGTAACAACACCATCCAAAAGCAAAGTTGCTAACCAACTATTGTGTAATTTACTAAGGAGTAATAATGCTTGCAACACCATCTGAATAGATTATTCACAAAGCTTTGCATCTTGTTCTGTGTCACTTCTAATTTAAAAGCTTCCTAAAATAAGGGTTAACTTGCTTTTGATCTACTCCTATAATTCACTAACACTAACTTGAAAGGCTTTCACCTTCACCTATCTCATGAACGAACTAACTTTCGAATGCTTAACTCTGATATTTCTTAACATGATAGGTGAAGCAAGTGAGCAAAGTAATGGAAGCCACCAAACCTAAAAGAAAGAGATTGACATCAAAGTGTATGAAAATGCCTAGTTTTGTCTCTTTTATAGCCACACATATGGCATATGATGTAATACCATGATGAAATTGTTATGTTGTCATATGAACATATGTAATTACCCAAATGTTTGATGTATGTATGAGATTTAACGCCATGATGAAATTGTTATGTAGTCATATAAACATATGTAATTACCTAAATATTTGATGTATGTATGAGATTTAATGCCATATGTGTGATATAGTGCATTTTGGACATTAGATGGCAAGCTTTGACATGTATGCTCTTATGTATAACTTGGGGTGGATGAGTGAGTTTGAGAAATATGGGTTTGTGCACCTTTGAGACAAGTAGAATGTCATTTTGGTACATTCCCCCGTGCTCAAGTGGTCACACAAGTTTCGGAAGTAAAATTGAACATTTTGATGCTAGTAGAAACCATAAAAATGACCAAACTAGAACTCTATGGCACAAACTGACTAAATCGATAAATCTTCCCATGAAATTTGGCAAACATGTAGAAGTCATTGAGATCTTTTTGGGAAGCTAAAGTGTAGGAAAATCATAGCTCTATAGAATTAATTATGAATTTTCAAAGTTAGGATTTTCTGCTGCTCTGGTGAATGTACTGTTCATATGGTCAGTTTTGTGTTCTATGTCATCCAAGGGTCAAATGGTGTGCAATACCTGTGAAATTTTACATGCATAAACTAATGGTTATAATATTTTTGTGGCTACCAAGATCATTGTAACACCATTTATTTCTAGCTCATTTCATGCCTTCGAATAACTCATTTCTAAGAATAATGTAAATTCTCAAAGAAAAAAGCATTAAAATAATGACTTTTCTAGCATTGCGTCGCATATAAAAATTTCATTCGGTGTCACGTAGATCATGTGAGCTCATACATCATATTCTCATATTTAATTACATGATTACAACTCATTTGAATTATCAAAAGTGGCTTACATCTCAAGAAACTAGAAAGGAAACATGAAACATGCATATTCATTTTCGGCCAAATTTGTCCTCATTTCTATCACAAATTTAAAAAATCATAACTAATTCTAGCAAATTAGAAATCATGCATTCTTGGCTATTCTGGAAAGCTACACATGTGTAATTTATTCTATAAATATGTCCAGACCATAACATCCAACATAAAGGATGTTTGACATTCAAAATGGTTCAAAGGTCAGCCTATCCACTGGTGCTGTCATAGAATTCTGCAGCAAACTTTAAAAATGTCCAATTAATTCTAAAGATATACAATCCATGAATTCTGCAGCAAACTTCAAAAATGTCCAATTAATTCTAAAGATATCCAATCCATGAAACTAATACCAATATAGAAAGTTGTGGATGTTAGCTAGAGGAAAAAAATAACTCCAAACCAGTTTAGGTATGACTAGGTATCGAAAATTAATCAAACAACACATGAGGTTAGTTGGAGTTCCTGATACTGGATAGAATACTTAAAAATTCATATCTTCCCCTCTAGACATCCAAATGGGGTGCTTCTAGTTGTCACAAGTAATTGGAAATGTCTAGTTTCATTGTATAAAATTTGGTAGCAATTGGACATTATTTGAGCCCTGTGTGATAGATTTTATTTTTAGACCAGTATGAACAATGACATGACCAAAACTACAAAATTTCCAACTTTAAAATTTCATCAAATATTCTCTAGACCTCTGAAAATTTTATTCTTTAGCTTCCCAAAAAGCTCTCAAAAGCTCTAATTGCATGCCAAATCTTAGATTAAGAAGAGCTCATTTGGACAAAAAGTGACATAGGGTTTCATTATGGTCAATTGTGGCTCCATATAGGATATCAAAATGTCCAAATGGCTTTCCTTAGGGTTTGGCACCTCTTGGGTAAGTCTAAAAGCATAATTAGGACTTGTGTGAGCTACCCAAATGGTCCTAAACTCCATGCATTTGATTTTGGCTATCTCACCCACACTTATACACATTTCCATAATGTCATCCAAGAAGCCCATTTGCCAAAACATGTTCATATCATATTCTATGGGTCACATAACATGTTCTCTCATTCATACATGACATATTATCATAATTACATGTGTTTATGACATCATAATAAATATACATCTATGGATTACAACATATACCATTCTTATGGCCTTAAAGTAACAAAATTCCCACATTTTAATGTCATTCCTTCATCTTTCATGTGGTTGGCTCCCATTGCCTTGCTCTTTGGGTCCACCTAGCATATTAGAACATTGGAGAGGAGGGGATGAGATTCAAAGAATTCCAATAGCTTATCTCCCATTCAATCACACATAAAATATGCAAAGCAAGTCTTGAAAATGCATGCATGGACATAATAGATGACATGAACATTCAAAAAGCAAGCTTAGCATGTGAATAAGTCATACAAGGCATTCAAAGGCTTGCCAAGTGGATGGATTGGCCTCACCCTTTTCCTCATGGATTTTAGACTTGCCTCACCTATTCTTTAAGAGATTCTTGGACTTAACCTTACTTTTGGGAGTCCATCTCATTTTGGGAGACTTTTTCACTTTGTCTCAACCAATTCTAAGAGTTCTTGGCTCATCCTCACCATGGCTGAGAGTTCTTGGCCTCTCCACACTCAAGCAAACATCATAACATCATTTAGAAACATAATATGTCATCATGAAACCATGGCACATGAAATCATGCTAGCATACTTTTTATGGCTTGAAAATACACATACACACATCCTAAGACAAGCTAAGCACACATCCATGCATGAGAGAAGGTGGAGAGAGCTACCTTTATCACATTTGCATATTTTCTTCCTTTGGACTTAATTCCTCTCCCACGGCCACACTCTCACAAGGAGGTGGAGATCATCTCTTTTGGCCTAGACACATCATATGGAAGCCAATTAGGTTTATGAAATTAATTCTAGGGCCACACATCTTCTTTAAACACTAACTTGTTCTAATGACCCCTTTATGGCTCCAAAATGAACCTAATAAAGCAACACCTATCAAATAAATTCTAAACTCCATTCTTTCCTTTCAAATATAATTCTTAACTCCTTTTAAGCCTCTTGGAGTCATCACACAATCAAAACCAAGAGCCTAACTACATGTTGCTTTTTTAGGTCATATTATGGAACATAAGGCACCATCTCACATTCTATGCTTTCTAAATTTTTTCCAAGGCTTCCTCTCATATTCATTTATTCATATATGACTCAAAAATAGGCTTAGAAAAATTTAAAACTCTCCCTAGCTACTCAAACCCCTTTAGACCTAGGCTTTGGAGGAATTAAAGCTTCATGGACTTTGCTTTATTTTTTTGATGGAAGAAGCACATGGGGAGACTTATAGGAATCTTAGGAGGTCAATTAAACTATTATTTAGACCTAGGAATCATTGTACAAAATCAGATTTTACAAGGTGCAATTTAAACCCTAGGAATTGCATCTTGAAATCTAATGGCTTTTTGTTAATTCCATTTGTATATTGTTAATCTCCACACCCTTTTTCCTTAGAATCACCCTTGGTTCTGCCTAAAAATCAAACCCTCTTAGGTCTTCTCAAGTGGGGCAAAATGGTGGAGAAGGGAAAGAAAGGATATCAACCATGGAAGAAAAAATTACCTTATTTTCTTGTTTTTTCTCACTTAAATCTTGCTTTCTCTAGGCTCCTCTCTTCAAATCTGAAATTTTCCCTAAGTTTCTCCCTTAAAATAGATTTGTAAACTTCATTTTAATTAAAGGAAATAAAGGACAATGAAGGAGAGGAGGTTTGGATGGAAGAAAGCATGAAAAACTACTAAATTTCCTTACCTTTTAGCTTGAACTTCTCCCCCTTTTCTTCCTCCTCTTGTACGCCTCATCCCCTAGGGTTTTCTCTAGTTTTTGGGCAGAGCTTGGTCGACCAAAATGAAGGGGGAAGAAGGGCGCTATTTTTTATATAAAGGAGGAAGAAGAACTTTTCAAAAATTTTTATTTTTCCTTTTGTTTTTGGCATTTTCATTTCTACTTCATTTTAGCTCCTTTTTTAGAACCGTATTTTCCATTATAAAATTTAGGTTCCTAATGTACTAAAGTGCCTTTGGAATCACTCAAATCGGAGCTAAAACCTTCCCAAACAAATCTGTCGAAGTTTGGGTACACCGATATTAGAAAACGTCCATCGGAGAGATTTTAACTGTCCTGAGGCTTTTTGTGGTTTTTAGCTCCTCTGAAAACTCTGAAGAACTCAAAACTTTCATTTAAAAAGCCCTCCTGTGTGAATTCCAAAATTTGCTCAAAATTATGAAAATGCCATTACGTTTCGTAAGTTTTGTATAAGAAATTATTTCTTCATTCTAGCTCTATTTTTCTTTCCTTTTGTGCTTGGGATTCTTATTTTTAGGAGTCTAGAATGCTTCTCAAATTTTTTGAGACCTTAACTATCTCATTTTAGGGGACTTTCCTTTTACATCCGATGAATTTTGTTCATTTACAGAGAAACTGTACGTTACGTTTCTCGCATTTTTTCTTGTTTTCAGAGAACCGAATGTTACAATCACCCCATTTAGAGGTTTGAGCAAAGAGTTATGAATGTTTGAAGTTTAATGTCAGTACCAGTAGTGCCACTTGACCTCCTATACTATTCTATCATAATTCAGTTTCTAAATGAACTTGGCATGGTCTGGAGATATTTTTACCTTAGATTTAACATTTGTAGCTTCTCAGAATGACCAAATTTGCAGGATTGGATTTTTTAGAATTAGTTATGAAGTTTCAAAATTTATGATAGTAACCTGTGATAGTAGCCCAGATAGCTGAGACCTTGGGTGGTTTTTGAATGTCAAACATCTTCCACTTGATGTTTTGTGACTAGAAATATCAGGATTTTAAAAGCTATTTCAAGTCCTTTACCATTTACCATTGACTAGAAATACCAAGCACACTTTTTCCTTGAGCCTTGAATCCTCTCCCTTGACTTCACATGAACAAGGAGGTGGAGATCATTTCTCTTAGCCTAGACACAACATATGGAAGCCAATTATACTCTTGTATCAAATTCTAAGGCCATACATTCACTAAAAAAGCTAGGTGGTTCATATAACCCTTTTATGGTTCTATAATACACTTAATGAAGTAACTTTAAGAAAATATCATCTTGGCTTCATTCCCTCCATCTATTTATGATTCTTAACTCTATTTAAACCTCTTGGAGTCATTACACAATCAAATCAAGGAGCCTAGCTAGGTATTGCTTCTTTAAGCCATAATATGAAGCCTATGATACCATCTCACTATCCATGGCTTCTAAAATTTTTCTAAGGCTTCCTCTTATCCTCTTCCATCATATATGACTTAAAAGTAAGCTTGGAACAAATTTAAACTCCCTCTTGGTACTCTTTCTAGCCTAGGCCAAAACTATGCTCCATATGAGTACCAAGTGGATTTGCTTCATTTTCTTGATGGAAGATGCATATGATGAGCCTTCTAGGGATCTCAAGAGCTCATCTAAATACTCATTTATTCCTAGGAACAATTACATCATATCATATTTTCAAGGAAGTGCTTAAATCCCTAAGGGGTACATCTTGTTCTTTAATGCTTTTTACTTGATTCCAATTTTATATTCTTAATCCTTGCACTCTAAAACCCTTAGTTCCTCTTTGGTTTGGATAGGATTCATCCCCTAGGGATTGGGCTCCATGGTGGACAAACCATACAAGAAAGAGGGGAGGAAGAAGCTACTATAAAAGTGAGATTTTACCTTGTTTCCTTGATTCTTCTTGTTGTTTCTCACCTTTCTTGGCTTCCTCACCTCAAACACGAAATTCCTCTCTCTATTCTGCCCCCAAAATAGCACCCAGACTTCATTAAAACCATGGAAAGGAAGCTTGAGAGAAGAGAAACAAGTTTGGAAGAAGAAGGGGCATGAAAATCCATGGAATTCCTTACCTTTTTCTTGCCTTTTCTTCTCCTTTTGTAACACCATAATCTCTAACTCATTTCTATCACCTTTGCATGCTCATATGATACATTCCATGAGGAAAATAAGAAAAAGGCATTAAAATAATAAATTTTCTAGGATTATGTTATGTATAAAAATTCCATTCGATGTCAAGTGGACCATGCAAGAAACTTGAAGGGAAGCATAAAATAAACACATATATTTTCGACTAGTTTTTGCCCCTTTTCTATCCAAAATTTGAAAAATCATAACTAATTCTAAAAAAATCAAAATCATGCAATCTTTGCCATTCTGGAAAGCTATACATGTATACTTCATGTTAAAAATATGTCCAGACCATAATATCTAACACATAGGATGTTTGACATATGAAAAGGTTCAGAGGTCAGGCTGTCCACTGGTGCTATCACAAAATTCTACAGCAAACTTCAAAAATGTCCAATTAATTCCAAAAAAATCCAATCTATGCAAATGATACCAATCTGGAAAGGTGTGGGCTAGACGGAAAAAAATAACTCCAGACTAGTTCAAGCACGCCTAGACCTAAAAAATTAATCAAACAGTACCTGAAGTCAGCTTAAGGGTCTAATACTGGCAGTATTTTCAAAAATTCATATCTCCTTCTCTAGACATCCAAATGAGGTGCTTCTAGTTGACACAAGTCATTGGAAATATCTAGTTTTTTGGTATAAACTTTTGTGATAGTTGGACATTATTTGAGGCCTGTGTGACAGATTTCATATTCAGACTAGAGTGAACAGTACCATTACCAAAACTAGAATTTTGGCCAACTTTGGAAATTCCTCAAATATTTTGTAGACCTCCGAAAATTCCATAATTTAGCTTCCCAAAAATATCTCAACAAGCTCTAAATGCATGCCAAATCTTAAATCAAGAAAAGTTTATTTGGATAAAAGTGACATAAGGTTCTAAAATAGCAAATTTATGCCTTATATAGGGTACCAAAATGTCCAAATGGCTTCTCTCAATGTTTGACACCTCTTAGGCAAGTCTAAAAGTATGAATATGACTTGTTTGAACTTTCCAAGTGGTCCCCAAACCTCATGCATCTCAATTTGGCTATGCCACTTCCACATATACACTAGTGCGTCAAACTTTCAAGAAGCAAAAATGGCCATTTCATACTCATTTTACATTCTAGTATTAACATGCCATAATCTCTCATTCATACATGATACATCAACATATTTATACATATTCATAACCTCATAGAACATATACAACCATGGATTACAAAATTTTCCATTCATATGGCTTTAAAGTAGCCAATTCCATGCACTTTAATGTCCTACTCTCTTCTCCCAAGGGGTTGGCTTCCATTACCTTGCTCTCTTGGTCTACCTAGCATGTTAGAACATTGGAGAGGAGGGGATGAGATTCAAAGAATCCTAATAGCTAATCTCCCATTCAATCATACATAATGGATGCAAACAAGTCTCATAAATGCATGTATGGTCATGTTAACATGTGCAAATATTCAAGAAGTATTTTCATCATTTGAGAACGTCATACATAGCATACAAAGGCTTGCCAAGCAAGTGGATTAGCCTCACCTAATTTCTTATGGATATTGGACTTGCCTTACCCATTCTTTTCTTTTACTTGGCATATACTAATTTAATATCTCAAACATGCAAGTATAGCATCATATAACATTCTTCTCTTTTACTTGGCATATACTAATTTAGTTCTCCACTGCTTGGTCTCCTAACGCAAAGACTAGAAAGCTAATAATATGTACTTTCTATAGTAAAAATTTTAGATTTAATTGAATTCATTTAATTCCCTAAAAAAGGAAAAAAGGTGCCTAGTTTTTGCTACAACACAGTTTTCTAATGCTAATTTTGAAAATTCACAACTTTGGCTATGAGTGTCCAAATTGGGAAAACTAAGACTCATTGGAAAGCTCTTGATATTCCTTAGTAACTATAGAAATTTTAAGTTAAAACAAATCTATTTGGCTCCTTAAAGAATATGAGAAATATGGCTTTACCAAAGAACAAAACTAATATAAGGCAGCTTTACTATGGCAACTTAGAAAATTCGTAAAATATTTAGTACAAATTCAAAAATTACAAGCTTTAACTTATATGAAACATTAGGATGTCTTTTAAATTCTATCAATTTTCATGTCTAAATTCGTCCATTAAGGCCTCCACGGGCAAAGATGCATTTTTCAGACTCATTATAGGTCTATTTTAGTTATTCATAGTTCTAAACTTGCCATATTAGCTACTCATGCAATTTTCTTCTTTTGAACAAATTTCTTAACTAGTAACTAACTCATTTAATTAGATCTGATATAAAATATGACCTACATCAAAATATAAGAATACCACTTGTTTAATTTGCCTAAACTTTTATCCTACCATCTTGCACTTTTGGTGGCCATATTGTGTTTTGTCATAACATATTACATATAGCTATTTTAGGACATTTCCATTTCTGCAGTAATAAAATACTACCATTGTAATGCTTTAGGTGTAACACCATATCTATCTAACTTATCTCATGTCATTTCTAGTCATATTCCCTTAGATAACTTAACTTCTCAAGAAAACTCAAATAAAATAATAGATTCTTTTGCTTTGCATAACAGATAAAAATTTCATTTCATGTCTTGTGGACCATACAAAATTATCCATCTCATTATCTTATTTAAATACATTCATACAACTCAAAACCATCTTAAAAATTTGCCAAAAAATCGAGCTTATAGCATACATATACAAAATAATGCAAGGCTGTCTCGGGTTCTAACTGCCAGATTTTTGGTGCCAACTTTGAAAATTTATAACTAAATCTAGAAAAATCAAAATCATGAAAACTATACCATTCTAGAAATATACAGATGTTAACTTTATGATAAAAATAAGTCCAGATGAAAACGAGAACTTCTATCTACTAGAAATTGGTAGAACAATACCAAAGGTACTGCTACATTACTGGTACTCCGACTCCAATTTTCAAAAATTCATATCTCTCTACTCAAACATCCAATTGGGGTGATCGTAGTGGCCATAGAAAGATTATCATGTCTAATTTATGCTTGTACAATTTTATGAACATTGGATACCATTTGGCCCTCGAATGATACAGGAGAAGAAACTAATCATATGAATAGTAACCATATCATAATAGTAGAAATTTGGCAATTTTGAAAATTCATAATTAATTCCATAGAGCTCCAAATAATATAGTCTTTAACTTTATAAAAATATCTAGATGATATCTATAAGAATGCTAAATTTCATGAAAAAATTCGTCCATTTGGTCAGTTTGTGATGTTGGGTTTCAAAATGGCATTTTTCAAGTTTCATTAGGGGTCAAAAGGGACCAAATTGGCTTCTAGCATTTATAGTGCCACTTGAGCACGTGGGAAAGTATTAAAATAGCCTATTAAACATGTCTCAAAGGTCCACAAGCCCATATCTCACAAACTCACTCTCCCACTTGATGATATACACAAGAGCACACAAAAGCAATTCTTGCCATTCATTGTTAAAGATTTGCTATATCATTCAATTGGTGCCAATTCTCATATATACATCAAGTATCCATATAATTATGCATGTTCAAAAGGGTTTACATCATATTCATCATAAGGTTACATCATATGACATAACATTTCCATGCCAATCCTCTTTCTTTAAGTTTGGTGGCTTCCATTCCTTTGTTCACTTGGTCCACCTAGACATGTTAGGTAATAGAGAGGAAAGAATGAGATTCTAAGAATCTCAATAACTCTTCTCCCTTTCAAGAATACATAATGGATACAATTTCAAGTCTAAAAATGCATGCATGGTTATCTTGAAATGCATAAACATACATAGAACTTTTTCTTCATTTAATAAGTCACATATATCATATATAGCCTTCCCAAAACAATGGTTTAGCCTCACTCATTCTCTTTGGGACTTTTAGACTTGCCTCGCCTAATTTCTTAAGGGATTTTTTACTAAGTCTCACTTTTTTAGAGACTTTTGGCTCATCCTCACCTTAGTTAATGGACTTTTGGCTTCACCACACTCAAGCAAGCCATTCATGTTCATAAAAATATCATTCAAGTGCATAAGTAAAGCTTTATGGTACTATGGCATATAAATATATGCTCAAAACATCTTTCATGGGTTAAACATATAAATACATGCTAGAAATATCTTTTATGGCTTAAACACACACACATACATTTAAAGACAAGAAAACATTCAAAGATGTATAAGAGAAAGAAGAGAGAGCTACCTTGATTGCAAAAGCACACTTTCTTCCTTGGAAAATCTTCCTTTCCCTCAGCCAAACACTCACAAGGAGGTGGAGCTTGATTTCTTTGGCCTAACCACAATAAATTGGATCTAGTTATGCTCTTGGCACAAATTCTAATGTCACACATACACTAGAAAAGCTAGATGGCTCATATGATTTAATTATGGTTCCATAAGGCACCTAATGAAGTAACCTTGGGAAAATATGATCTTGGTTCCATTCTCTCCCTTAATCTATGACTCTTGACTCCATTTAAACTCCTTGGAGCCATCACACATTCATTTCAAAGAGCCTATCTATGTGTTGCTTCATTATGCTACAATATAGAACTTATACCTCTATCTCATTATCCATGAATTATAAAATTTTTTCAAGGCTTCCTCTCATACTCTTCCATCATATATAATGCAAAACCAAGCTTGCAAGAAATTGAAACACTCCTTAGGTGTCACATCTCTTCTTGGCTGAGACTATGCCTCCTTTAGACACCAATAGAGTTATTTTAATTTATTTGATGGGAAAAGCATATAAGAGACTTCCTTGATGTCTTAAGAACTCATATAAACTCTTAAACACCTTAATTTATGGCTAAGACTCATCTTACAAACCAAGGTGCAACTAAAACCCTAGGTTATACATCTTAGAAACTCATGGTTCTTTCTTTGTTTCCTTTGCATATCCATACTCTAATTCCTAAGATTCATCCTTGGTTTGGTTCAAAATATAATCCCTCTTGGCTGTCCATACATGGGAGAAACACACAAGAAGAAGAACAAGGAAGGAGAAGCATGGAAACTAGGGATTTTACCTTGAATTCAAGCTTTTCTCAAGAACTTTTCCTTTTACCTTTGCCCTCCTCTCAAATTTTAACCTTCCCCTCTAGTCTAGGCTTAAAATAGACCCAAAAACTTCAATAAAACTATAGGAAGAAGGAGGAAAAGGAGGAGATTAAGTTTACTAAAGGAAAGACTAAGAAAATCCATGAATTTCCATACTTTTCACTTGGTTTTTCTTCCCCTTTTTCCTCTTCTATTGTGCAGCTTTCTCTCTAGGTCTCCCTCTCTATTTTTGGCTGAAGTAAAGTCAGTCAAGTGAGGGAGAGAAAGGGGACGCATCATATAAAGGAGAAGGAATTAAAATTGTTCACTAAAAATTCTCATTATATCCTGTAAATTTGGCATTTTGGTTTCTAGTTTGTTTTAAATCCCTTTAAAGAATTGTATTTTCTATCATAAAATTTAAGTTCTCAATGTTAGAAAATGCCTTTGGAATCACTCAATTTGGAGCTAAAACCTTCTCAAACAAAAGGGTCAAAGTTCAGGTCAACCGTCATTAGAAAATGTACACCAAAGGAGTTTTAACTATCCTAGGGCTTCCCATGATTTTAGGGTCTCTGAGAACCCCAAAGAGTTCAAATTTTCTATTTAAAAAGCCTTCCTATGAGTATTCTAAAAATTACCCAAAATTACAAAAATACTATTACGTTACATAACCATTTCATTAAATTTCGTCTGGATTTTTTGGCTTCTGATTCAGGGCACCTTTGGCCTCCTATTTTTATTACTTAAGGTTTAGATTATTATTCTAATTTTTCTGGGCCTTAACCAACTCATTTAAGAGGACTTACTCTTAAAGCATATCCGTTTCCGTCATTTTTACGAAAACTGGACGTTACTTTAGCCAGTAGTTTACATAATAAATTGAACTATAGGGTCAAAATTTGAATTCCTTTTCTTTTTCACTCATGGCTATTATAGACAAGTTTATTTTGATCCACAAAACCAAAGTATAAGACCCATTTGCATATGGAAACTATATAGCCCATTTTTTTCCCTTTCGACTGTGAACACCATATTTTGTCCGAGCAAGTTATAAAAATAGCAACAAATCAAATTAATAAAATACATGTAAAATAATATAATAATAATAAAATAACACCCAGGAGAAAGAAAAAAAATCAAATCAAATAGATCCTTTTAACCGAACAAAATCCAAAAAAAAGGGGGAAAACAAAATAAATTAAAAAAATAGAACGTCTGTTAACCTCAAAATCGGAACAAAAAGGAATAATAGAAATCGAAAAAAAATGAAAAAATAGACTAGGAAAAGGAAAAAGAAAATGAAAAATGAAAAAAAAAGTAAAAACTCATAAAGAAGAAAAATCATATTGAGGGAAAAATCAAATTGAGAAAAAGCAAGTCAATTAAAAAATAAAAAAGTCATCATAAGAAATAATAATAATAATATAAATAAATAAAAATTAAAAATAAAAATAATTATCATTCTGGGTACTAAAAAATATGCATGAAAAAAAATAATAATAAATAAAATAAAATAAAATAAGAACATACCAAAAAAAAAGAGAAAAAAGAGAAAAGAAAAGAGCCCAAATCAAAATAAAGGTGCTGTTTTTGTTCGACTCTTAAAGGCTAGACCTCCAGTTTATTGGGCCAGAAATAAGGAAATTACCCAAAGAAAGGAGGCCCGTTTGCTCAGTCTATGAAGCCTTGGGCCTCCAACTTCTCTAACCCGAACCTCAATAACCCGAATAATGCATTGGGAGCCCTTAAAACCGAAAGGGGAAGAAACCTTAGACGCACTGGTCCCCCCCTTTCTGTCTACTCTGGCTGGCCTCTCGTGCAACGTCTGCAAAGGCAAGATAACGCGATGGTATGAGAGGGATGCACGGAGAGTAAACGCTGGAGGCTAGTGGAGCAGAGGGGAGTACGGAGATGGGGGGACCATGTGGATCGTCTATAAAAGCAGAGGGGTAGAGGAGGTTCAACGGGGGGGATTTTCGGTTTTTTTTCGAGAGGGAGAAATTGGAGAGACGAAAGGGTCGAGTGAAATTGCCGCAGGATTTTCGGTCTGGACTGAGAGATTCAGAGGTGTGGAGGAAGAAGACATATCGAAAAGGAAAAAGGGACCAGGTGAGTGTGATGGTTGGCTTCTGGAGGAGCGTTTCATTTCCCCTCCGAAGGCTATTGAGGGGTCAGAAACAGTGGAAACAGAGAATTTCAAAGGGGAGAGGGAGCTCGAGGGATAGGCCTTCTGGTTTGGGGATTTCTGATCGAAGGAATTCGGGATTTGGGTCCAGCGAAAGGAGGGGATTCGGAGGTTGAAGAGGAACGCACAGACAGACATAGATTGAAAGAGATACTCGCGCATAAGGACGGAGGTATTACTTTCTCTCCACAGCTCAACTACTGATTTCCTATATGGATGAACATGTCTCTAGTGAGAATCTAAGTTCAGTAATTTTACTTACCAAATTTGGATTCTAATTGCCTTTCCTTACAATAGTTTTGCTCTGGCATTCATCATAGGCTGGATAAAGTTTTTGGCATTTCACGATGGTCCTTGAGTTTTGTTGATATTTTACTGATGTAGAAAAATCATTAGGCTCAACGTGTTCTATTTCTTTGAGTTCTGTTGATATTTTCACTGGTGTAGTAAGATTGTTCTGATCAATCTGTTCTGTTGTTGTGTTGTACCTCTGTATGTGTATGCTTCGATAAGGGCCTCTACTGGTTTGAGTTGATTCTATTGTATGGACTGAATTGAAAATCAACATGCAGAATATATCTGTCTAGAGTAATTCCCATGAACTTCCATATTCCCCTTTTTTTTTTGTCCTGATGAAGTTGTTAGGACAAATTGGTTGTCTGTTTCTAATTCAATTTGCTTGTCTGGCTATTTCATTATATGGCTGTTTTGTCTCGTGATGATTAGGGGTAGATGGACTTTCTTAGATTCATAGCTAGGCAAATTTTATTTGGCTTGTTCCCTTCGCTGTCCTGTTTATTTGTTTTTGACAGTGAGTAGGGAACGAAAATGAACTTCAGATCCTTATCCCATTTACTGTATGATAGGCATTATCTTTGTTTTTTTTTTCTTTAGTTCATCTGTGCCTGCTGCTCCGACACGCCAATGGAGTGCTATGTGCAAGGCTTATTTCTTGAAGCAAGAGGGAGGCTCTGTGATTTAATCTAAGGACATGTCACAATGAGTCTGTAGATATGCATATATTTCTTTTTTTTTTCTTTTTACTTTCCGCTCCTTTTCATACTGTAAATGTACCCAAGAATGATATAGTGACCCTGGTTGGACACCTAGCACACACATACAAGCTATTATTTTAGTTCGTTAATTTTTTTAGACAATGCTGTGTGGGATTTCATATCCTCTTAGGCAACTAGGGCAGACCAAAAGGCTATGTGTGGCAATAAGCTTCCATGATGCCTTTTAGGTTTTGAATGGGTTTAATGTTTTTAGGCTCCAACGGCCCCAACAAATAATGTTTCAAAAAAAAACACTTTTCGTAAAAAAGGAAAAAAAAGGGATTAGATAACTCTTAGTGAGAACAAAAATGAATTTCAAACACTTGTTTATTCCTCCCCTATTGGTTATTTTTTACACATGGTCGAAAAATAATGTTTGTAAGGATCCTAAGATAAATTTTCTTTTAGGGATTTATGAAAAATGAGAAGTAAAAAATAAAATTCTTTGTAAACGGTAAATAGGAATTAAAGTTTTCTGATGCTTAGGTGTTTAATATCACAAAACAACATAAAAAAATAATAAGATTAAAAAAAATGATGAACCAAATAATAGCAATAGTAATAATAATAATAAAACAAAACAAAACACAATAAAACCAAACAAAATATAATACAACACAAACTAACAAAAGTGTAAAAAAAAAAGGGGGGGCGAATAAAACAGAAAAGAAAAACAACAAACAAACAAATAACAAAAAAAATATAAAACAAAAATTAATAAATAAAACAAAAACGCAAATTACAAACTCACAAAAGCCAAAATAATAATAATAAAACAACAACAAAAAATCAATCAAAATAAAAAAAACAAAAAATTAAAAAGAATGAAAGATTAACAAAAGGCAAAAAAAAATGGTGATAAAAAAAAAGGAGAAGTAAAAAATTTAGAATGCTAGGAAAGAAATTATATTTACCTTTAATAAATCAAATACATCAACTCCTTTCTAAATTTATTTTAGGAGAAAATAATTTCTGTTTCCGTTGTCTTCTTACCAAAAATATGTGGAAATTGGATTATATAAAATTAAAAAAAATAGTAATAAACAAAAAAAACTACAAAAATAAACAAACATAAAAAAAATAATAAAATAATAAAGAAAAAACACAAACAAAATGAAAAAAATAAAAAATAAAAACATAAGAAACAAAAAGAAAAAACCAAAATAAAAAAATAAAACAAAAAAGACATAGAAAGAGAATTAAAAAAAAAGAGAAAACAAAGGATGATAAAAAGGAAAAAATTAAAAAGATGAAAGAAAAGTAAGATTACATTTACTCTTAACAAATTAAAACACATCGATCAATTTCAAAATCGTTTTATTTGTTAAAAGGAAAAGTAAGTTTTATTTTCTTTGTCTTTTCAACAAAAAAAAAACACACACACAAAATAAATAATAAAAATATAATAATAAAAAAAACAAAATAAAAAAAACAAACAGAAATATTAAAAAAATAAAACAAAACAAAACAAACAAAACAAACAAAAATATTAAAAAAAAAGAGAAAAAAAAAAAGAGAAAAAAAAACAAAAACAAAAACAAAAACAAAACAAAACAAAAAAACAAAACAAAACATCAACCAAATCTCAAGTCGAACTACGTGGACTTTGATCCTTCTCAAAGGGTACGTAGGCCCTAGGCTTTTATCCTAGGTCAAGTCCGCCCTTGTAAATAAACATTTTTCTTTTAATTTTATTCAGTTCCTTCTTGTTGTAATCCTTGAATTTCTTTTGGTTTTATTTTAATATTGGTTTCCTTTCTTTTCCTTTTTTTAACTTGATTTCTTTTAATTTCTTTAATCCTATTTTATGCGTGATTTGTTAAGGAGAATTGAAATAAAATTTCGGCCATTTTATTTTTGCATAATTGACTTAGGGTAACCGTTCTTAGTAACGGGTGTAGTGGGGTGCCTAACACCTTCCTCACTCACAATTGACTCCCGAATCTATTTTCTGGTTCGTAGACCATTTTCCAAAATAAAAAGGCTTTTCCAAAGTTTTGCCTTTTAAAATTTAAAATTTTGGTGGCGACTCCTGAACCTTACTCACACTTATTTTAACTTCTATTTCAATTTTCAATTTCAAAGTGAAAATTGAATTTTCTTATTTTTATTTGAAAAAGGCGCCACGCGGTTGCATTTTCGGGTGTGACAGTTTGGCGACTTCACTGGGGATGTTTGAGAGTCAAGCCCAATTTAAGTTAGTTGTGCAAAATATTATGACTTCCTCTTATTATGATTCTCCTTTTGTTTGTTGTTTGTCTTATATGGTTAGGGTAGATGACGTGTCTTTCACATGCTTGTTTTATACGTTTTAGTTTCTTGTTTATGTATATAATATGTGTAGGATAGGTAACATGAGGAAGAAACCTTAGGATAGATGACCATGTTTTTATCTTACTTTTTATTTCTGTCTATATATATGTTTTTGTCTCTTATTCTGTTTCTGTCTTTTATTCTGTCAATCTGCTTAGCAGATGAGGGTTGGGTAGTCCATAGGATAAAAAGGTAAATGCTCTCCTCACACACGCCACTGCGACACCATATATCACACACATTATGGGCCCTATACCTGGGTCTGAGTGTTCCTAGATTAGTAGAGGTTTATATTGATTTCCCTATGAAGCCTTGTGCTTCCTGAGGCTATCATGAAGACCTTGCCTAAATTGTAACTTGTTATATGGATTGGACCTGCGTAGGATCTTTTTCCTCTCAAGGTCAAGTTCATATAATGAGATCCTCATCTCACGATGGGGACAATTTGGGGACCAATGATTGGGGGTTGTAGATCCACCATAAAAATTTGCACTGATAGTCAAGCCATAGATGCTTCCTAAATAGATAGAGCCAGATCTCTACAAACCAACAACCTAGGATCCATCCATATTAGGACAAAGGAGGGTGTTTTCAATCGCTTATACATTACATCCATGCATCCAATGATATCCATAGGAAAAGTGACACATCGTCGCTATTTACTGGAATAATTAATGATATGTCATTGCAAAATTAGACATACATTAACTATGATGAAAGTACGCATTAGCTAAATCGACCCTTACCTAGTGGGTTTCTGACCTCGGAAAGGCCATAATCGCATTCCTTAATCCCACAAAAGGGAACTCATTCAGCATACATTTATTCTCTTCATATATTCATAACATACAATAAAAGGAGGTAAGATAAGCTAATAAACAACGCCTAATATATCCTTATTAAAACAAATCTCCACGAAACAACGAACTTCCAATAGAAAATGAGTATGTTCAAACTTTGGATGATCATAAAACCCATAGGTTTTATATCACCAACACCCGGATGTGGTGTTTTAATTAGGGATTTGAATCTTTTTTTTAGGCATCAAATCGTGTAGAAAGGCATATTTCTTTCGATTTAATTGCTGTCTCTTTTCTTTTATGGAGCAATAAGCTCCTCAAGAAAGAGTGCAACGTTTTCTGTTATTTCTCGTGTCGAAATATTACATCCAACGTCATAGTATGAATGTTAGTGGATCGTTATATTAACTTGCTGGACATCTCAATGTCAATTACATAGGGAGTAATTCCTTCTTAAATTGATCCTCACGCCTTATTCTCTATGGGATAATAAATTCCTTGAGAATTGGGTAAGCTGTCAAGTTAATAGTAATGATACACCAACTAATGAATTTTGAACATCTTTGAAACAGTGAACGATTATCCGAATTGATTGGCATAATAGTGGTAATGGAACCTTTGGGCAATGGGCGGTATCTAGATTCAAAGCAGACTGGCTTGGTTGCAACAGGAGTAAAGCTTAAAATCAAGGCAGAAGCTGAATCAGTCGAAAGTTTAATTGCCTTGAGTGGGAAATTGAATGGAAGGCATATCCATAATTTCCAAAGGGATTATGGGGATATTCTAGACTTGCTACGAATACAGGTCCAGCCAGAAGCACTTTCTGCCTTGACCCAGTATTGGGATAGCTCACTAAGATGTTTCACGTTCCCGACGTTCCAGATTACACCCACTCTAGAAGAATATGGGAGCTTTGTGAATACACCAGTGGGAAAGGATACTTCAGTTTATTACTATCTTGGGCATTTGCCATCGAAGCGTACAGTGGCCCAAATCTTAGGGGAAGATCCTAGTAAGGTCCAACTTCATCAGAGAGGACAAACTGAGGGTCTTTCAAGAAAGTATGTGGAAAAGCATTTGGAGATCTTAGCTGAAAAGGAAGATTGGGTGACTTTTAAGAGGGTCCTTGCTTTAGCCATATATAAAGTAGTGTTATTTCCATCGGCCGTGGGAATAATCGATTTGGCGGCCGTGAGTGTCCTATGGATGGTGGAAAACCACCGTATAAATCCAGTGCCCGCAGTTTTAGCAGAAACGCTCCTGACGTTGAGTTTTTGTCAACTAGAAAAGGGAGGGAAATTAAAGTGTTGCTTACAGCTCCTCACAGTTTAGGTGTTCAATCATGTTTATGGGAGGAAGTATCAATTGGGTCGACGGCATGACACCATCCACCACTCGGTTAGGGATTTCCTTAATCGTGAAGGTTCTATTCTGTCATCTTCAAGAATGACTCGTGATGATTGGGCTCAATCCCTCAGTCAATTGGACGAAAACACGGTCTGGTGGAAGCTTGCTTGGTGGGAAAGCGAAGAAATCATATACTGTTGCGGGGAATTCCTGAACGTACCTCTCATAAGCCATCGAGGATGCATCAATTACAACCCATTGATTGTTCATCAACAGTTTGCATACAAACAAGACGTTCTATCTGAAGAGGCAACGCGATTGGTTCACTTCTATCATAATGATCCAGAAGCTAAGACACTTTGTCAAAAAATAAAGAATGCGTGGAACCAAGTGATATGTAAAGGGAAATGTGAACTGGGCAAGTGAATTGTAGCTACAACCAAAGAATATCAAGCATGGTTGAAGGAGAGAACAAAAGGGGCTAATACTTCTTTTGGACCAACGGATCCCATGCTCGGCAACGACCTGCATGCAATTGATGAATAATTAGCGAGGCAAGTCGAAGAAAAAAAGGAAAAATTGAAGGGTTTAAAGGAAAAAAGACAAGAGCGCCTGAGGAGTTTGAACCAGATAAGAAATGAATGTGCAGTATTGCGAGAAGAAGTAGATAGGGTGAAGAGATATAAAGGAAGTATGGGGACTGTCGAGATGAAAAGACTGAAAGAAGAAAATACAAGATTAAAAAGTATGATCGAGGAAGCTCAACAGTGGGTGACCGAAAATGAAAAGAAGATATGCATCGGTAAGGCTCAGCTGATGAAGGTCCTTAAAGAAAATGATGTACTAGAGAGGCAAATGCAGAAACTTGAATCCGGGGGGAATAGGCATGAACTGGATATGTTGGCCAAGAAATTGGAGCAGAAAATGAATGAAATATCCCTCATTAGAAGTGATAACACTGCAGTAGTGCAAAACTTAGTCGAACAACTTAATCAGCAAGCCGAGACAATGGAGATGTGGAAGACACTCCATGCAGAGCAAGCCGCAGAAAAAGAAAGGTTCCGGTCCTGGTTCAGAAAATTGATTCTCTTGGCTGATGAGATCCTCCCTAGTTTCACAAGCACACTGAAAGCAGCTGAAGGTTTAACTAACCCACTGAGTACACCAAAGGAAATGACAGAGTTTTTTATGTTATGCAATGACATTGTAAATGAGTTGAAATACCTCAATAGTTGTTAAGTTTCAAAAAATGCTGATGTAATGTATCCCTTGATACTGTGGTCTAAAAAGCAAGAATTGTATTTTCCTTATGATTTAGATGTGTCTCAAATGAATACAAAGACCTGAGCGTGTAGGGTCTTTAATTCCCTCTCGTGTTAAGTGTCAACTTTGATATTCTTATATGGGTTAATGAAATCCTTTGAGAATCAGAGGGCCGATGTTCCTTCGCCAATTATGCCAAAACGGTTAATTGAAATCAAATTAAATATACATATATTAATGACAATAATAATAAAATAAGAGAAGTATTTTTCAATATCACTAAATTTGTTTTCTCTTTACAGAAAAAAAAATAGTAAGGGTCAAATACAGAAAGATAATATTGCGCCTCCGAAACGTGTCCCATCTAACCAGACTCGTCCCACTAGGATATACGGCACACGTTCAAGAGCTAGGCTTGTAGAGGAACATCAAAGGGAAGGCAGTCAGAGAGTTGAGGAGGACACAGTCGCATTGAATAATTGCATTACAACCATGGAGAACCAGATGGCTCAAATGATCGAGATAATGAAAATGTTGTTGGAAGCCTTCAAAGGAAAAGGCATTGATAACTCCCCTAGCACCTCTAGTCATCCACCCTTACTGTGCAAGTGGGGGGAGTTCACCTGGAGTGGTTATAACTAAGGCACATTCTAATCGAGTGCCAGGTCCTGTATTGTAGCAGAAGAGTACACAACATGCTCCTATGACGGCGGCTGATAAACAGTTTCTCCACGATGAGGCAAAGGATATGCAAGAGTTCCCTGGATATGATGACACATACACCTTCCAAATCCCTACGGTGGATGACAAAGGGAAAAATAATGACGCCAAGGAAGACTAGGAAAGAGAATTAAGAGAAGTCAGGGACCAACTGCGTGATTTACAAGGTCCAACCACATGGGGGTCATTGGATATAGAAGAGTTGTGCTTAACTCCCGGAGTGTCCATTCCAAAGAAGTTCAAAGTTCCCGACTTCAACAAGTATGATGGCTCCGGCAACCCAATCTACCACCTTAAGTCATACTGCACAAAAATGACTGTTTGGTCAAGGGACGAAAAGTTTCTAATAAATTTCTTCTCTGAGAGTTTGACCGGGTCTACCTTACTATGGTATATGCAATTAGACCATTCCAAAATTCGCAAGCGGAGAGATCTCACAAATGCTTTCATGAAGCAATACAAATTCAACCTTGACACTGCTCCAACTAGGGAGCAACTGAAAAGAATGAGTAAAAAGCCAACTAAGTCATTCAAAGAGTATGCCTAAAGATGGAGATTAATGGCTTCTCAAGTTCAGCCTTCGATGATTGGGTCCGAATTCTACTCATATTTTATTCGGACACTATTCGATCCATTTTACAAAATCATGTTAGGAACTCACGTTACCGACTTTACTGACTTAATCGAGGTTAGGGAGAGAATTGATGCAGACATTCAAAACGGAAAGCTCGCATCCCCTTTGACGGAGGGCGGATTTAGGAAGGGTCAAGGTACGAAGAAGAAGGAGGGGGAGATAAGCTACGTTCAACCTACAAGACCATTCTAGCACCAACCTGTGTCCTACCAGATTGGTAGGGGAGGTGAAGGCCAAAATCAATATAACCAGTTATGAATGGACCTAGGCAACAAGAAAGGGGAGTTAATGTACGGCCAAAGGATAATCGTCTATGGCCTAATTTCAGCTCAACCAATGCGGAGTTGTACCAGAAGTTGTTAGAAGCAAAACTTATAGGGCCACGGTACGTGAAGGCATTACAACCGCCATACCCAACTTGGTATAACCCCAATGTCTCTTGTGAGTATCATATGGGAGTTCCAGGTCACTCAATCGAGAATTACATGACTTTTAAGAGGAATGTGTTGGATTTGATCGAGTCCAACCATATCCAGCTTAAGTCTGGAGAAAATTCAACAATCGCTACCAATCCCCTGCCTAGTCATGAGCGACAAGTGAACGTTATCGAAGGTGAGTCAGGATTTTCCAAGAGCCCCGATACCATTGAGTTACCCTTGAAGACTCTGATAGTCAACCTCCGATTAGCTGGGTACATGTTGGAATTGCCATCAGAAGAGTACGTCACTGGGCCGCAGGCCATATTTTGTGATTACCACCAGTAAAATACAGATCATGACATCAAGAACTATGTAGAGTTCCAAAAGGCATTGAAAGAATTGATGATCTTAGGTGTTGTGGTTGTGGGAAAGTCTGAAGAAGAAATTTGTGTAACAGATGAGAAATATGTTAATATTGTCATCCCTACTAAACAGTTGAGAACAGTTACTTTAACAGTCAATGAGCCTTTTTCGACAATAGTCCCTTTCATTCCAAAACAATCACTAGTGATTATTAACATGCCAGCCCCTTTTCCATATGAAAGTGACCGGGTTGTACCTTGGAGATATAAGGAGAGCATCGAGCTACCTTCGCATCAAACGATGATCGCTAAAGCGGAGGGAGAACCCGTCACCAACATAGCTAAGGATAGGAGGGTCACTCGAAGTGGTAGAGTCTATGTCCTACAAATGCTGACCAATGCCTAAAGGGAAAGGACATTGATGTTAATAATCAGAGAGAGGAAAGAGAAGATAGTGCTGACGAGGAATTCTTAAAGATCATGAAGCATAGCGAATACAACGTAGTAGAACAATTGAAGAAAACCCCAGCTCGAATTTCGATGTGGTCCTCAGTCATGAGTTCATAAGTGAATCGTCGGGCTCTGCAGAAAGTATTGGAGGAAGCGTATATGCAACCTGATATTACCCCAGAAAAGGTCGCTAGCATGATGAATATAGTTAAAACCACCTCTGCCATCTCATCTTCTGAAGAAGAAATTGTGGGGACATCTGCTAACCAACCTCAGGCCTTACACATAACTTTGAAATGCAATGGTTTTGTAGTCGCAAAGGTCTTAATTGATGGCGGGTCGGCACTCAATGTTCTGCTGTTGATTACTTTTGAGCAATTAGCAATAGGGACCTCACACGTTGAAAAAAGTGATATGGTGGTCAGAGCGTTCGATGGTTCTAAAAGAGCGATGATTGGCACTATCTGCCTGCCTCTGGAAATTGGACCAAAGCTCTTTACAGTGGATTTTCAGGTAATGGACATTGATCCATCTTACACGATGCTGCTTGGGAGGCCGTGGATCCACTCTGCCCGTGCTGTCCCTTCGACTGTTCATCAAAGGGTCAAATTCATTGACGAAGGGAAGATAATCACCGTTAAGGGAGAATAGGAGATAATATTAAGTAAACCCAGTTCACTGCCATATATCGAAGCTGCTGAACAAGAAATGGGAATACCATTTCAAAGCCTGGAAATGGATGGACCCGAGCCTACTGCCGGAAATGTTAATCAGATCATGATGAAAATGTTGAAAAGGAATGGGTTCTAATCTGGAAAGGGACTGGGGATATAGCTGCAAGGAATTAAACGGCCTATTACTCTCCCAAAAAATCCTAAGCGTCAAGGACTAGGGTATGAAACTCTATTGCTAAACCAACTGAGAGTACAACTAAGCATAAAGGGGAGCAAAGGGCAAGAGAAGCAGAAAATTCCTCATATTAGGGAAACTTTTCCAAGTCCTTCAGAGGTCATGAATCGCCTGAGCATTTCAATGGTTGACGACGGTGTCGTGCAAGGAGTTAAGGCTTGGATAGTGGTCGATGACTCCGGGGAAAGACTGGATAACTGGGAAATCGAGGATATCACTGATGTCGTAACTTTAGAGTAATTGTTATGATCGCGTTGTTCCTTTGTTTTAATTTATTTAAGACATTTCTCTTTGCAATTTCAATCAGTACTTTATGAATGATAGCGGTATTTTGTGAATGAATTTAAAGTCCTTGGATATCCTACCTTTTCTTTCTCCTCATTTTCTGGCTTGTTCATTTTCCTTTTTATTTCTTCCCCCAGGAAATCGTTTTCTTCGGGACTCCTGTCCAACGCAGAAGTCCCCGAGCCCTCGCTACATTATTTATACGTTACTACAGATATGCATGATTCCAAATCTGATAATGAAGAATTAACCCAAATCTTTGAGAAAATGCTTGATTCTGAAGATAAAGGAATATGCCCACATGAAGAAATAGTTGAAAATATTAACTTAGGGACAGAGGAAGATAAAAGGGAGGTTAAAATGGTGGATAATCCAGAAAAGAAGGAAATGGTTCAGCTTTTTAGGAAATACATGGACGTCTTTGCATGGTCTTATTAAGACATGCCTGGACTTGACACAGAGATTGCCTCTCATGAGATTCCTTTATTCCCGAATGTTGAGCCAAAAAAGCAAAAATTGAGGAGAATAAGCCCCGACATGTCTTTAAAAATCAAAGAAGAGGTTATGAAACAATTAGAGGCAGGATTCCTCCAAGTGTCCACATACCCTCAGTCGGTGGCAAACATCATACCGGTCCCGAAAAAAGATGGAAGAGTTTGCATGTGTGTTGATTATAGGGATTTGAACAAGGCAAGTCCGAAGGATGATTTTCCGTTACCCCACATTGATGTGTTAGTTGATAATACGGCACGCGCCTATCGGTATTCCTTCATGGATGGTTACTCAGGGTACAATCAATCCCTATGCACAAAGATCACAAAGAGAAGACTACCTTTATTACACCATAGGGAACATATTGTTATAGAGTGATGCCATTTGGATTAAAGAATGCAGGAGCAACTTATCAACGGGCCATGATGGCATTCTTCCATGATATGATGCATAAGGATGTTGAAGTGTATGTTGATGATATGGTGGCTAAATCTGGCGAAAGGGAAAGCCACGTGGCAGTTTTGAGAAAACTATTTGAAAGGTTGCATGAATACAAACTCTGCTTAAACCCCAATAAATGTATCTTTGGGGCTTTGACTGAAAAATTGTTGGGTTTCATGGTAAGCCAAAAAGGGATAGAGGTGGATCCCGATAAAGTAAAGGCGATTCAAGAAGTGCCATCTCCCAGAACAGAAAAAGAAGTCCGAAGTTTTCTGGGTCGGCTAAATTACATAGCAAGATTCATCGCCAACTTAACTGCAACCTGTGAGCCAATTTTTAAGTTGCTAAAAAAGAATTACACTGGAGGATGGGATAGTAACTGTCAACGAGCTTTTGACAGAATTAAAGAGTATCTGTCAAATCCCCCAATTCTTGTTCCACCTGCACAAGGACGGCCGTTGATCCTTTATTTAACCATCTTGCCGAGATCGATGGAGGCGGTATTGGGACAACATGATGCCTCTAGAAAGAAAGAGCAAGCAATTTATTACTTAAGTAAAAAGTTTAATGAATGTGAGGCCTGCTACCCATTGATTGAGAAGACTTGTTGTGGGTTAGCATGGACCACTAGGCATTTGCGGCAGTACATGCTCTATTTTACCACTTGGCTAATTTCTCGGATGGATCCCATCAAATATATTTTTGAAAGCCCGTATGTTTCTGGGAGGGTTTCGAAATGGCAAGTGATTCTATCAGAGTATGATGTCAAGTATATGACGCAAAAGTTTGTGAAAGGTAGTGTTATAGTGGATCACTTAGCTGAAAATCCTTTGAATGAGTACCAACCATTGAATTTCCATTTCCCCGACGAGGACATATTGGCTATTGAGGATGATAAAGATGAAGGAGGTGATGATGATGGGCAGTGGAAGATGTATTTTGATGGGGCTGTAAACATGTACGGCCACGGTATTGGGGTAGTAATCATATCCCCTGAAGGAAAGCAGTTCCCAGTGGCCATTAAGTTGGAGTTTGAATGCACTAATAATGTAGCTGAATATGAAGCTTGCATTAATGGACTAAATGCCGCTGTAACTTTGGGTATAAAAAGTCTCGAGGTTTATGGTGACTCGGCTCTTATAATTCATCAAGTGACCTGTGAATGGCAAACTAGGGATTCAAAATTGATTCCATATCAGAAATTTCTGGCCCAGTTAATCAAGCAATTTGAAGAAATCAATTTTCATCATGTCACCAGAGACAAGAATCAATTCACGGATGCTTTAGCCACTTTAGCAGTGATGATCCGACTCGAGTATGGAGTCCAAGTCCAACCACTCTGCATGGAAGCCAGAGATTTACCAGTATATTGCTTAAACATAAAAGAAGAGCATGACGAGCGACCTTGCTATCATGACATTAAAACTTACATGGTAAGTAGGGAATACCCAGTTGAGGCTACCGAAAGTGATAAAAAAAAGCTATCTGACGCCTAGCTATGAATTTCTTCATCAGCAATGGGACCCTATACAAGAGAAGTCATGATGGCACACTGTTACGGTGTGTGGATGCAAGGGAAGCCCAGAAGATAGTCATGGAGGTGCACGAAGGAATATGTGATACACATACCAACGGGCTCATGTTGGCCAAAAAAATCCAGATATGTGGATATTTTTGGTTAACGATGGAGAAGGATTGCATTGATTATGTTCGAAAGTGTCACAAATGCCAAGTATACTCGGACAAAATCAACGCACCACCAGTTTCGTTACATAATCTGGTGGCACCTTGGCCATTCTCCATGTGGGGCATTGATGTAATTGGCCCGATCAATCCCAAGGCTTCAAATGGATATCGTTTCATTTTGGTTGCTATTGATTATTTTACCAAGTGGATAGAAGCTAATTCCTTTGCCAGTGTTACTCAAAAGGCTTTCTGCAAGTTCCTCAAAACAAACATCATTTGCTGTTATGGGATACCTGAAAAGATTATCACAAATAATGCTGCTAACCTAAATGGAACAGAAATCTCTAAACTCTATGAGCAGTTTAAGATCAAACACCATAATTCAGCACCGTATCGACCACGGATGAATGGAGCAGTGGAAGCGGCAAATAAGAATATAAAGAAGATCATTGCTAAAATGACAATCACTTATAAAGATTGGCATGATATGCTTTCGTACGCATTGCATGGTTATCGCACGACTGTGCGTACATCGACTGGGGCAACTCCATACTCTTTGGTTTATGGAATGGAAGCTGTCATGCCTACTGAGGTTGAAATCCCGACGTTGCGGGTATTAATTGAATCCAATTTAAACAAAAATGATTGGGTGAAGGCTCGGTATGAACAATTGAATATGATAGAGGGGCGAAGACTTACTGCTATATGCCATGGGCAGTTGTATCAAAAGAGGGTGGCATGAGCTTTCGACAAGAAGCTTCGTCCTAGAGAGTTCAAGGCTAGTGAATTAGTTCTTAAAAGAATCTTGCCAAATTAGGATGATACTTGGGGAAAATGGGCACCTACCTATGAAGGGCCTTACATTGTGAAGCATGCTTTCTCAGGAGGGGCATTAGTTTTGATGGATATGGACGGTCATGAATTGCCTAAGCCTTTCAACTCCGATGCAATGAAAAAATATTTTGCGTAAGAAAGAGAGGGAGGCTCGCTAGGCTGAAAACCCAAATGGGCGGCCTAAGCAAAAGTTAGAGCATAATAAAAGCTCGCTAGGTTGAAAACCCAAATAGGCGGCCTAAGCAAAAGTTAGAGCACAATAAAAGCTCGCTAGGTTGAAAACCCAAATGGGGGGCCTAGGTAAAAATTAGAGCAAAAAAAAAAGAGAAGGAGAAAAGAAAAAAGGAAAAAAGAAAAGAAAAACAGAGGAGGAAGGGAAAGACCGCTAAGTAATATGAGAAAATGCTTAGGTAAAAGGTAAGGAAGAATCTGAAGTTCAAGTCGGGATGAAGTGCAGAAGTCACGGGCTTCATGTTAGATTCGGCAGAATGCATATCTCGTATAACGTTAAGAATCACCTTGCAGGGGGCAGACGGGGCTAATTGTAGAAGACATTCCTCGAAATACTTCTCAATCTTTGTCTTTTTCTTTTCTTTTTTTCATATCTCAAATTACCTGTTACATGCTTAATAAACTTCTAATTGGATCTTGTTCTTCCAACAATTTCTATTTTAGCTACAAGTCATGGTTCATTTATATTGCAACCACTACATTCATGTTTTTCTACAAATGAATTAATGACTAAGGAATGACATTTGTCAAAGCAATTATTTGATATGTCAGTGTTACAATCCTCTTTGAACTAATTGTCTTAATCAATACTGGGAAGATAGACTAGAATCAAATATCAAATGACCTTCATTGACATGCCATTTTCATCTCAAACTTGATCATTGAGACATGTGTGGATTATGTGATGATTTCTTTTCCAAAAGACAAACGACAAGGACAACTGCAATTTCCAAGATAAAAGTACGCAATACCATGTTGGTGGAACTCCAGGCATTCCCAATTGGATGTGAACCGAAATACCCTGAGTTCAGTTAAATAGGTAGCGTTTTGAATAAACAATATGCCTTGGCTACACCAGCATTTTTCTAAAAAAAATGTGTAAATAAATAAAAAAAAGATATAATAATAAAGTGTATATTTCACTCATCAATTCAAAATAATAATAATAATAATAATAATAATAATAATAAATCCAAAAAATCAAAGATTCCCAATCAAGTCAAAGTCATAAAGAAAAATGATAATAATAAATAAAAGGAAGAAAGAGCAACTTACATTTTATATGCTTCACATATCACATTAAACTAAGCTCACATTGGGGCAAACAAAAGGAACGTTTGCATCTCATAAAAAATAGTATCACATGTTTTCTCTATCCTCACACTTGCCTACATCATGTAGCCTCTCGTTTACACTGGGGCAAGCACAAAGAAGATTTGCAGTTTATAACATAAAGCATAACATGTTCCATGCACTTTACATTTGCATACATTACATAAACCATAGTTCACACTGGGGCAAGTAAAAACAAATATTTGACATTTTATTAAGCGTCTTAAGTCCTACGAAGAACAGGCACCCAAAGTTCTACGAAGAATAGGCACCCAAAGTCCTGCGAAGAACAGGCACCTTAAGTCCTACGAAGAATAGGCACCCAAAGTCCTGTGAAGAACAGGCACCCAAAGTCCTGCGAAGAACAGGCACCTTAAGTCCTACGAAGAATAGGCACCCAAAGTCCTGCGAAGAACAGGCATCTAAAGTCTTGCGAAGAACAGGCACCTTAAGTCCTACGAAGAATAGGCACCCAAAGTCCTGCGAAGAACAGGCATCTAAAGTCCTGCGAAGAACAGACACCTTAAGTCCTACAAAGAATAGGCGCCCAAAGTCCTGTGAAGAACAGGCACCCAAAGTCCTGCGAAGAACAGGCACCTTAAGTCCTACGAAGAATAGGCACCCAAAATCCTGCGAAGAACAGGCATCTAAAGTCCTGCGAAGAACAGGCACCTTAAGTCCTACGAAGAATAGGCACCAAAAATCCTATGTAGAATAGGCACCAATAAAACCCCTGCCAGACCAGGAACTCCAAAATCTTGCATAAATTGAGCCCACTTGCAAGTGCTAGCACCTCCAGGTAAGTTAACTCTCCTTAGCCCCCAAACAAAACATATGTTTCCATCTTTACTTCTTCTTAAGCTAAGGATACAAAAATTGTATTTTCGATATCCTTGCTTAAGAAATAAGTAAAGAGGGGCAGCTTGTAAACATCATATTTTGTTTGGGTCGCTCCTTACTCTTACAGGTTGCCAAAAAATAATCAAATCGCCCTAGACAAAATACACGTTCTTATCTTTACTTATTTCTTATGCAAAATATATTAAAAATTATATTTTTTATTTCTTTGCTCAAGAAACAAGTAAAGAGGGGTAACTGTGAACACCGTATTTTGTCCGAGAAAGTTATAAAAATAGCAACAAAATCAAATTAATAAAATACATGTAAAATAATAATAATAATAAAATAACACCCAGGAGAAAGAAAAAAAATCAAATCAAATAGATCCTTTTAACCGAACAAAATCCAAAAAAAAGTGGAAAACAAAATAAATTAAAAAATAGAAGGTCTGTTAACCTCAAAATCGGAACAAAAAGGAATAATAGAAATCCGAAAAAAAAATGAAAAAAAGAGACTAGGAAAAGGAAAAGAAAAATAAAAATGAAAAAAAAAAGTAAAACTCATAAAGAAGAAAAATCAGATTGAGGAAAAATCAAATTGAGTAAAAGCAAGTCAATTAAAAAATAAAAAAAGTCATCATAAGAATAAATAATAAAAATAAATAAAAATAAAAATAAAAATAATTATCATTCAGGGTACTAAAAAATATGCATGAAAAAATAATAATAATAAATAAAATAAAATAAAAAGAACATACAAAAAAAGAGAAAAGAGAGAAAAGAAAAGAGCCCAAATCAAAATAAAGGTTGCTGTTTTTGTTCGACTCTCAAAGGTTGGACCTCCAGTTTATTAGGCCAGAAATAAGGAAATTGCCCAAAGAAAGGAGGCCCGTTTTGCTCAGTCTATGAAGCTTGGGCCTCCAGCTTCTCTAACTAGAACTCCATAACCCGAATAATGCATCAGGAGCCCTTGAAACCGAAGGGGAAGAAACCCTAGACGCACAGGTCCCCCCCTTTCTGTCTACTCTGGCTGCCTCTCGCGCAATGTCTGCAGAGGCAAGACTACGTGATGGTACGAGAGGGACGCGCGAGCGTAAACGCTGAGGTTAGTGGAGCAGAGGGGAGTACGGAGATAGGGGGACCATGTAGATCATCTATAAAAGTATAGGGTAGAGGAGGTTCAACGGGGGGATTTTTTATTTTCTTTTTAGAGGGAGAAATCAAAGAGACGAAAGGGTCGAGTGAAATTGCCGCGGGATTTTCGGTCTGGGACTGAGAGATTCAGAGGTGTGGAGGAAGAAGACAATCGAAAAGGAAAAAGGGACCGGGTGAGTGTGACGGTGGCTTCTAGAGGAGCGTTTCATTTCTCCTCTGAAGGCTGTTGAGGGGTCAGAAACAGTGGAAGCAGAGAGTTTCGAAGGGGAGAGGGAGCTCGAGGGATAGGCCTTCTGATTTGGGGATTTCTGATCGAAGGAATTCGGGATTTGGGGTCCAGCGAAAGGAGGGGATTCGGAGGTTGAAGAGGAACGCACAGACAGACAGAGATTGAAGGAGATACTCGCGTATAAAGACGGAGGTATTACTTTCTCTCCACAGCTCAACTACTGATTTCCTGTATGGATGAACATGTCTCTAGTGAGAATCTAAGTTCAGTAATTTTGCTTGCCAAATTTGGATTCTAATTGCCTTTCCTTACAATAGTTTCGCTCTGGCATTCATCATAGGCTGGATAAAGTTTTTGGCATTTCACGATGGTCCTTGAGTTTTGTTGATATTTTACTGATGTAGAAAAATCATTAGGCTCAACGTGTTCTATTTCTTTGAGTTCTGTTGATATTTTCACTGGTGTAGTAAGATTGTTCTGATCAATCTGTTCTGTTGCTGTGTTGTACCTCTGTATGTGTATGCTTCGGTAAGGGCCTCTACTGGTTTGGGTTGATTCTATTGTATGGACCGAATTGAAAATCAACATGCAGAATATATCTGTCTGGAGTAATTCCCATGAACTTCCATATTCCCCTTTTTTTTGTCCTGATGAAGTTGTTAGGACAATTTGGTAGGATGACAAAGCCAGGAACAGCAAGGGGCAGTGTACAGCGAGCTCAACTGAGGTAGTGACCAAAACAGTAGGAGTTTAGGGGCTATCCCTGGGAATTCTTGAAAACTGTTTCTGTGGCTTATAATTAACATAATGAGGGGTCACTCTGCCAATTTTTACGATTTTTGGAGGTCATTTAGTGGAGGAAAGAAATTTCACAAAAATAGGTCCGAAAATGTAGTTAAATTGAGACTGTGGTAGTTTTCATTCTTTTGTTGTTGTAGTGTGACTTTACATGGAAAATTGAGAATCCAGCTTGAAAATAAGGGCTAAGGACTTAGCTTTATAGAACTGGACCACACATGAATAACTTAGATAGTAACTAATGAATGAGAAGGAAAGGAAAGCAAAGATGTGATTGTTTATAATTGGGAATTCCAATAGTTAACTAGCAAAAGGGATTTAGGAATTTCGTATGGGGGGATTAGTAATTTAATTGCAATGTAAATATTAACCATGACTCATTCTTAATTAGTACAATGCATGATTGAAAATTGAGAATCCAGCTTGAAAATAAGGGCTAAGGACTTAGCTTTATAGAACTGGACCACACATGAATAACTTAGATAGTAACTAATGAATGAGAAGGAATGAGAATGTGCTGCTATGGTAGCCTAACGAATGAGAATGTGCTGCTGCCTAGCCTAACGAATGAGAACATGCTGCTACCTAGATATTACATGCTCCAACACCGAAGTATGCATCGAATGTATCCTGGATAGTAATCCGTGCTATATTTATATATGTGTTTCTTGAGTACATTGTTAGCTACTGAGATCTTATCTCACTATAAATTGACTATTTTACAGGTGTTAGCTATGCTACGAATGGAGCCAGACAAATAGAGAATGAACAAACTGACCAATAGATTACATACTGACTGTAATTAGTTTATGAATCCTTTGAACAAGGGTTGAATGTAAAGTTTAACTCCAGGGAGGATGTAACATTGCAGTATTAATCTCTCTTTGATTTGTATAAATATTATACATGAGATATCTACTGTAAGTTAACTGTGATGTTTATTAGGGCTACCAAACTTCCGGCACAAGTAAACTCCTATGTTTGCATTACATGAAATTGATTATGATAACCATGGGATTGGTTCTAGCACATTAGCATCATCAACTTATGGTTTTCTTGTAAAAATGATGAAGGTTGTCTAGGTATGACAATTATCTTTTTAGGTCTAGGATCTTGTTGACAGGATTTTGAACTCCACACTAAGGAAATTAAAGACCTTGTCGACAGGATCTTGGATTTCGCCTTGTAAAACATAAGACCTTGTCAACAAGGTCTTCTGTTAGTAGTACAAGATCCCTTCATATGATAAGTTATAGTGTATGTAAAGTATAGGTGTGACAGTGGGTTTCAAGAAAAAAGTTTTAAATTATTCTACTCTAATTGGTCCTCGAAACCTAACACCATGCACAACCATTGAACCATTAGAAACATCTCTCCTTGAATGAATTTCAAACAAACTAACGTTCAAGGTAAATTTTCCAATAGGATCTAAAGTTTTCATTAAACTAAAAGAAGGTCCATTCATGTTCAATGAAAATTGTAGTGTGTAACACCATAGATTTCAAACTCGTCTTATGCAATTCTCATGCCCATTGCCATGCATTTCATAAAAGAGGCAAGAAAATGGCATTAAAAAGTGAGTAAATTTGCATTGCACTATGCATAAATTTTTCTTTTAGAGTCCCGTGGACCATATGGACTCATATATCACATTCTTATATTTAATTACATAGATACAACTCAAATACAACACCAAGAGTGGCCTAAAACTCGTGCAAAGCAAGGGGACACACAAAATTCATAGTTGCATTTTGGCTAGAATTTTTCCTTTTCTGTCACAACTTTGAAAAATCATAACTAATTCTAGAAAAATTAAAATTATGCATTCTTTACCATTGTGGAAATCTACAGATTTCTACATTATGATAAAAATATTTTCAGGCCATAAAACATCACATAGAACACTTTTGACATTTGAAAAGGTACAGAGGTCCGACTGGTCACTGGTACTAATACAGATTTCTACTATGAATTTCAAAAATGTCCAATTAATTTCAAAAAAATCCAATCCATGCAAATGATACCAATCTAGAAAGCTACAGATGTTATCTAGAGGAAAATAATAACTTAAAACTAATTTAGGTACTTCCAAGACTTGAAAACTAATCAAACAATAACTTAGGTAAGTCTAGACGCCTGATACTAGACAAAATTTTCAAAAATTCATATCTCCTTCTCTAGACATCCAAATGGGGTGATTTTGGTTGGAACAAGTCACTAGGAATGTCTACTTTCTCTATGTAAAGTTTCATGGCAATTGGACACCATTTGCCCCCTAAGTGATAGAATTTAATTTCGGACCTAAGTGACTAGTGCCCTGAACCAAAACCAGAAAATTTTTCAATTTTAAAAATTCATCAAATATTCCATAGACCTCCAAACATTCTGCAATTTATCTCCCCAAAAAGCTCTCAACAAGCTCTAATTGTATGTCAAATTTCAAATCAAAAAGAGTTCATTTGGATAAAAAGTGGTATAGGTTTCCAATATGGTCAATTTTGGTCCATATTAGATACCAAATGTGCACAAATGGTCTTTCTTGATATTTGGCACCTCTTGGATAAGTTTAAAAGCATGAATATGACTTGTATTAACTTCCCAAGTGGTCCCAAATCTCATGTATCTCAATTTGGCTATTCCACTTCTATTTATACATGCATTTCCATAATACTAGTTTGTCATAACATGTCCAAGATGCACATTTTCATATATATAATCTTAAATCTCATTGATACATGATACCTTAGCATAATTATACATGTTCATAACATCATAAGACATATGAAATAATAGATTACAATATTTTTCACTTATATGGCCTTAAAAAAATAAAATCCATGCACTTTGATGTCATGCTCTCATCTCTCAAGTGGTTGGCTCCTATTTCCTTGTTCTCTTAGTCCACCTAACATGTTAGAACATTGGAGAAGAGGGAATGAGATTCAAAGAATCCCAATAGCTCATCTCCCTTTCAATCACACATAAAAGATGCAAAACAAGTCTTAAAAATGCATGCATGATATCGTAGAGTGTGCAATCATTCAAAAGGCATTCTTGGCATTTGAACAAGTCATACATAGCATACATAGGCTTGTCAAGTAAGTGGATTAACCTCACCTATTTACTTGTGGATTTTGGACTTGCCTTACTTATTTCTTAAGAGGTTTTTGACTCAATCTTACTCTTGAGAGTCAACCTCACTCTTTGGAGACTCTTTACTTTATTTCAACCAATTCTAAGGGTTCTTAGCTCATCCTCACCATGGCTAAGGGTTCTTGACTTCACCACACTCAAACAAACCCAAGTATCTATAATAAATATCATATGAAAGCATATAGTAATATCATGGCACCATGGAATAAAAGTCATGCTAGAATACTTTTCATGGCTTAAAATTACACATACACATCTAAAGACAAGCCAAGCATACATTCATGCATGAGAGAAGGAGGAGTGAGCTACCTTGGAAGCAGCTACACACTTTTCTCCTTGAAACAATGATCCCTTCCTCGACCTCACACACACAAGGGTGTGGAATTGGTTTCCTTGGTTTAAACACAATTTATGGAAGCCAATTAGGTTCATGGAATTAATTCTAAGGCCATACATCTTCCTTAAATACTAACTTAGTCTATTAACCCCTTTATGGTTCCAAGAATGCACCAAATGAAGCAACACCCATCAAATAAATTCTAGGCTCCATTCTTTCCTTTCATATATGATTCTTGACTCCATTTAAACCTCTTGGAGTCATCACACCATCAATTCTAGGAGCCTAACTAGGTGTTGCTTCTTTAAGCCATATTATGGAACATATAAAGCTATGTCACTATCTATGATTTCTAAATTTTTTCCAAGAGTTCCTCCAAAATTCTACCATCATATGAAGTCCCAAATCAAGGCTAGAACAATTTAAAACACTTCCTAACCTATTTAACTAGCCTAGACTAAAACATAAAATAGAGGAAGAGTTCATAGACTTCTTGATTTTTTCTTGATGGGAGACACACTTAAGAGGCTTCCTAGAGGTCTTAAAAGCTCAAATAAACACTCACACATTAAAGAAAATTTATATATTAAATCAGTTTTTACATGCCATTCAAGAGCTTCACACTTTCCATTCTTGTATTTCATTGATCTTCCTTCCAATTTTTTTGCATATTCTAAATTTCCACACCTTAATTCATGTGATTCATTATTGGTTCTTACCAAAAACACTCTCCCTTTGGCTAGCTATAGGGAGGATGAATTGCATACAAGAAGGCTAAGAGAAGTGAAGCATGGAGACTAAGATTTTTACCTTGATTTCAAGCTTTCCTTGAATGCTTTCCCTTTTCTTCTAGCTCTCCTCTCCAAATCCAAATTTTCTATCTCTGTTCTGCCCTCCATATAGACCCAAAAATATCATCAAATCTATGAAAATAAAGAGGAGAAGAAGGAAGAGCAACTTGCAAGAGAAAAAGCTTGAATTTTCATAAATTTTCTTACCTTTTCCTTACTTCTTCTCTCTTCAAAATCTCCTCTCCTTGTGCGCCTAAGAGAGCTAGCTTCCTTCTCTATTTTTGGGGTAGAAACAAATCATGGAATGAGGAGCTGCTGGAACATGGATAAGAAGAAGAAGCTAAAAGTCACTTTATGCAACTTTTTACTTTTGCATTTTAGTCCCTTTTCTTGGCTTTTTCATTTTAAGCTCATTTTAACTCCTTTTTTAAATCCATCTTTTTCATCATAATATTTAGGCTTTCTAACTTATAAAATGCCTTTGGAACTACTCAAATTAGATTTAAAACTATTCTGAATCATTTGGTCAAAGTTTTGGTCAACCAATGGCCGAAATTGCTCACCAGAGGGGTTTCAATCGTTCTAGGGGTTCCCATGGTTTTCAAGGCCTCTGAGAATCCTGGAAAGCTCAAATTTTCAGCTTAAAAAGCCCTCCTGTGAGTTTTCAAAATTTTCCAAAAATTACAAAAATGCCCCTACTTTCTTCAGCAAATTTTCTGAGCTATTCTGGCTTTGGTTTTTGGGCATCTTAAACCTCAAATCCTCATTTTTTAATATTTATAATTTTATCCTAATTTTAGTTGGCCCCAAATCCTTTTTATTTTGGGAACTTTCTTTTATATATATCCCATTTCTGATGTTTACAGAGAAATCAAACATCACGTTTCTCACGTTTACGGAGGGACTGGATGTTACATAGTGGAATAATTCTAGAACCAAAAATTAAATTCCCATAAAAGCTTGAAAAGGTATTTTCTAAATCCATGACAAATCTAGTACTTAGAATAAGTATACATGTTCCTACAACCTCTATTTATGAACCAATTTGATTTTCAGAAAAAACCCTTTATTCACTTAGACTTAGTTTTCTTTGATTGAAAATATCCTGCATGGTATTAACAATATATATTGTTGATCATGAGTTAATACACATTGTCTCATGACATATTTCAACCATATTAGATCAAAAACACACAAGAGATATGAGATTACCATTCTTTTATAGCTAAGCATTGCTTATGTGACAATCCTTCCTTATATGTTCATTCTTCTTACAAAAAAAGCAACGTGCTACATCCTTGTCTTTTCTAGTGATAAGAGAAATACATTTGTTTTTGCCTTTTTTGCTTTCCTTTGTGGCCTTACTTTTTGGGATTTGCAATCACATGAGCCTCACAAGACACCTCTCCCATCTCTAGATTCAACCTTTCTTCCTCTTGTACACACATGGCTAATAATTCATTTATTAACTACTTCCCTTTATGTGTATTATAAGAGATTTTAACAAGCCCATAAACAACAATTTCTAACATAAATTAGCCATAAAACTCATTGTTTCATAGCCAAAAAAAATTAATTAGCACTTATATGCTATTTTATATTAGAAAACCAGCATCATATTGTTATCATTTTACACACAAAATAGCACCTTAGAATTAATAGTTATGCTTGAAAACTAGCATCTAAAAGTCCAAATTCATGCTCTGAAAATCATATGTAGAAACTAGTGGCCCATAAACCAAAGTATCATATTACAATCAAAACTAGATGCCTTAAACTCTTAAACCTATCTATAGCAACTTAGAATTCAAATAATGCAATTCAATCAAATATGCATACCAAAAACTCTATGTCCAAGCTTAGCATCACTACAAAGGATGAGAGAAAAGATAACAGAACACCAATCAACACTTTATATGGCAACTTGGGCTAAAGAAAATGCCTCAATTGTTACAAAATTAAACCCAAATCAACATGGAAATGTAATCAAAATAGTACCTACCCTTAAAGTTAAAATTCAATTTATTTCATCAGTAAAGAAAATGTAAATTATCAAAGGTTAGAAGTCAAAGCACACTGTCAACATGTATGAAATAGAGATTAAGTCTAATGAAGAAACCAATATTATCATATCCCAATTTCTAAACAAGGTTGTGGTCAAGATCCAGCAAAAACAAGAAAGGAAGACAAATAAGTAGATAAATAACCTTGATGTTGTCGTTGTTGCTACACACTGAACTTGATTCCATGTCTTGTTTTAATGAGACTAAATGGTTCATCTAGCAAATGTAATGAGGAACAAATAACATTCTCAATATTACAAACAACCTCTACCAAGTGACCTGTATTTATTTATAGTCATAACTAATATAACTATAAACATATATTTTGGTCTTTCAACTTCCTTCCATACTCAAAGTTACATGAAAATGTCTAGATTATGCATTCTACTTGTAAAACTTCCTTACTTATAAGCCACATTGTCACGCCCTACTCAAACCCCCTATTGTGTGTTTATGTGAATCTCTTGTGTGACTACTATAAGTGGATTTGCATAGCCTTTGTAGATCATTATCCTCTTTCCTTTTTTGCTTCAATTTACTAGCAATATAACATTCCATTTACAATACTCCATTTTTTATCACTTTAATGTAACTCTAAATCTAGGTTCTTTTTCTCCAAAATATGTAGTTTGTTTCAAATTACCAATAAAAAAAAGGTAAAGATTTTTTCTTAACTAAACAAAAACAAAAAATTTAGACCATACACTTGCAGTATACAATCCCAAATGGAAGTCCCATAAACCAAGAAAGACAGAGTAACAAAAACAAGCTTAGTTCCATCTAGCATAATGAAAACTAGCAAGAAAATTATATTTATTCCATAGATGTTCACCCAATTGACTAACATGAAAACCAAATATTAAAACCCACTTGTTAAAATTGTTTATCCTTAAACTTTTAGAGATGTTAGATTGTTCAATTATCGACTATTGAATTGATAAAACTCTTAATAAAAAATAGCCTTTGCTTCAAAATCTGATGCTTTATTTTCAACAAGTGGAAGTTCACTTTATAAAATGAGAAGCAAAACAATATATACTTGAAAAGCTAAGATAAAGAAAAAGTTGGTCTTAAACATTGGATCCAGTTTTATCATTAAAGTTACTACAGTCAATGGTTAAAGTTGACTTTTCCTATTCATCAAGGAAGTATCCAAGATATTTTAATACTACACGCTCAAATCTTATGAGGATCCTACTCTGACTCATCATAGTGATCTTTCTCTCGAGGGTTTGTAATTCTTTCATCTTCTATACCATTCTTGCTCTAATTATGATTCATTTGTATTTCCATGTATTACAATGCAACAAGACCTATGTTCTAATAATAAGTTTTAACATGTTACAAATAGAGAATCTAATGCCTTATTTTGTAATTATCCCACAAGGAAGCAATAATCACTATCTCACATAGAATGGTTTAATATGAAAACAACAAATATAAACTAATATAAAGCACGAAGCAAATAATCCTTTAAGAAACAAATCCATAAAAGTAGAGGAAATTCAATGTTGAAGAGTTTTTATTGCATGATAAGTCTCTAAAAGTATCAATTTTTAATAATAAATTAAGAAATTTACAAAAGGTTTTTAAATAATTCTTGATTCTTTTACACTTATTTTTTCTATAAATTTGCAATTATGTTCACTTTGGTGCAATTTAGAGTTTTTGTAAAAAGTCTCCAAAATAGGACTAAATTGAAAGAATTTTGAAATTTTGTTTTTACTTGTAAATAGGTTTTTGTAAAAATTAATATTTTTCCATGGAAGGCCTTAGTATATTCTTGTAAATAATTAGTTTAGTTTTAATTTTATAGTTTAAATTTTTATATTTTTCATTTTAATGATTGTTTTGTAGGGACTTAGTTGTAAATAAATAAATTTTGCACATTCTAGAGGTGTTTATGAGGAGCTCAAGAATTGGAATACAATTTCTTTCCCAAAAAAAGCCTACTTAAACTTCTCATCATGACAACAAAGACCATATTCAAATTTTGTTGTGATATATTACCATTGTAACGATCAGTGTATTTTAAGTTTTTCTTAAATAAATTTTCTCTAATGTATGAATTTGTAGATTTTTATTACATTTCTTACATCTAGACCATTATCCCTCTACTAATTTAATATTTAGGAGCATTTTTAAGGAGGACTATGGATCCAAATAATCTTTAAAGGTATATTTTAATATTCCTACTATAAAATTGCCTTATAATGATATGTATTTTGTATTCTACGATGATCTAATTTGTATTGCTTTAGTTTTTCATTTGTATTTTGTTGTTTCATGATTAATTTCACCTATTAAATTCTATTTTATGTCAATTAATTACATGTGGTGATGATTTCCTTTCAATCAATATATGGTTTATGGTGTAATTGTATGTGCTCATTACTCCTATCAATGTTTCTTGTATCTAATCCATTGATTGACAGTTGAATGATATGGAAATGAATTTAGGAGTTATTTAATTAGGTGATATTAATTGAAAATCAATTAGGTTAAGATTGGTGAGTGTTAACAAAGCAACACATTATACAATTACTTGTTAGTTTGCACTTGAAGTGTTCACTTAATTGAGGCCTAGGCAATTAGTATGGGATGCAACATGATAACAAACTACTATACTAGTTAGTCTAGCAATTCATAGGGTGTAATTCACATATCTTAGCCAACCATAGTATGTAATGTCATGTTAGGATATTGTAGAATTGTTATCTCAATAAATGTAGATAAACAACAATAATAAGCATTAGCCTACCATAATGAGAACATTGTCAAGAATGACCTTTGTTCCCTAAGATCCATAAAAGTGGAATTTATCTAGTATTTTTATATGTCTAAAGTTTAGGTTAGAGAGTCTTCAATTACATACACATTAGTTAAGATTATATTTATGATAATGGCAGTCCTTTCTCCTAATAATTACTAGTGACTAGACTTATCCTAGGACACTTGTTAGTTTACCTAATATAATTTAGGCTAATCTATGATTAGAAATGTAACTGAATTTGTCATTTAGATATACATTTCTATGGTATCAACTTAATATTCAAGAAATTATATTACTTAGAACAATTAGTATATTTGTTAGTGCAAGGCTTGCTAATGTAATTAATTAATTTCACATGATTATATTTGTAAATCTAAATCATAGCAATGCTCACTTAAGTGGATAAACACATACATTATTGGAGATTGTGCCCTAAGCCAATCATTGTATTATGAACATTATACTTCATTAAGAAAAAGGAGTTTCTCTTTTATTATATTTATTATATTGCCTACATGTTTTCAATAATAATAATATTCTTGGATAAATCATATTGATTATCCTAAATATCCCTAGTCGATCATCTTTGTAGGAACAATAATGAATTAAGGCTAGTATGATTTTAATTAATGATTATGTGTTAATCATGTATGAAGATACGAATTAAAATCATAGGCATTTGTTAGGAAACAGGATGTTGGATTGACTTGTCATAAGATAACTACATAGATCAAGTCATAAGCATATCTCATATATAATTATGTCACTGAACTCTCACACCTGATATCACCATAGATTCCTTCATGAGGAACAATGTGCTTTGGCATAGTCAAAAGTCACCTTTAACTGGGTGATCTTAGAGGCTGTGATTAGGCATAGTAGAATCTATGTGGAGGAAGATGAGTGGTCAAGATGGAATTTGTCCCTCTCATTAGTGGAGAGATATTTCTAGGCCATTCAATGAGTGAGACTGAAAAATGCATGGCCATGCTTGGATGGAAGGATTTTCCATTTATTTTCTTAGTCAGCTTTAAAATTGAGAAAGTGACGGTTGAGTAAAAATGAGGATGACATTTCCATGCCTTATACTTTACCTAGATATCATGTGACAAAAATGATGTGACAAGGTTATGTGATAGGTTGCATCGGATCATCGAACCTCATATAATTTAGGTAGTCACAATATCTTGCTAGAGGCCACTTATGACTTGTGGGTAAAATAGTGTTATTGGCCCACTACCAATGTCATATAGGCTACAAGGTCGCATATAAGAACGAACTAACTTGAGTTAGAATATCTAAATTTATTGAACTTAAAATGCATCTAGATTCAATGAATGTAACGTTCAATTTAGGGTGGATGAATTTTATAAATATATTTTATATATTTTATAAAATTGAATATATATATTTGATATATATTATATTTTGAAATATATATCATTTAATTAATTTAAATGAATTAATTTTAAATTTGATTTTATATGATAGATTTAAATTTAAACTAATGTGATAATTTAAATTTAATCTATGTGATAAATTAAATTTAAATTTGATTCTAAATTTAGATTAAATAAATAGTTTAAATTTATTCTATAGGATAAATTTAAATTTAAACTAATATATTTAATTATGATTTAAATTCATTTAAATAATGTATTTAAATTAATCAATCTATCCTAAAACCTTAATATAACACGCCTTTATAAATTGAGAGGCTAGGGTTTTTTAGGATGATGACTTTTTTAGAGAGCCATCTCCCACCCTAGAGAGAGAAAGTGTATGAACGCTTAGAGAGAAAAAACGTACAGACACTTAGAGAGAGAAAAAGAAGAACATCTCTCCTTGAACATACAGGCATTTTGTTCAGTGGCACTAGCATGTTATTCGAGTTGTAGTGATTGTTTGTGTAAATATCGGTAGAGGGAACTGGTCTGAAACGTTAGTTCCTGAGATTCGATGATAGAAAAAGAACCTGAAAAATCACGTGACAAAGGTAAAAGTCTCTAACTTTACTCTAATTAAATGACATTGACGGATGCATGGGAGGGATTTGGGTTCATTTTTTAAAAACAATTTCCACTGTGTGTGTTCCAAGAATCCCAACATTCACATGCTCACACATCATCATGTAATGTAGTAGTATTTTAGATAAATGATTGTTAGAAGAGAAACAACATGAATTAAATATATGTAATAATCTAGGTCAATAACACAAATTAAACAATTTCTTCAAGGACAGAAGAGCTATTTCTCAGCCAATAAACCAAGGTTTACCAAAGCCTCTCAATTACATTCTTCCTCTACTCCTTTGTTTACCTCTATTTACAAAATTGTCTTGTAAGGATTGATCTCTTAGACAAAGGAATGTTTATAAATTGCAAAATTAAAACACACAATTTCCAATTGAGAGGAGGAAGAAAATGGGGGAAATGGAGGAAGGATAATCGAAAATGAGGAAGGGAGTCCAAAAATTGAAGAAGAGCTCCTATGCAAAATATCAACAATTTAGTGAAAGAGTCTAAGAAAGAAGGAAATGAAATCTAAAAGCCAAAACATAGAGGAAAATGGCTATTTGTTAATTAAATTCCTAAAGATCTAAGAATTGCTGAAAATTGTGCATATTATGGCAGTTTTAAAATCATTGAGAAAACTACCAGCAATTGTCACGAAACCACCATTAATTGTCTCCATCTCCCATTTCAATAATTTTTAAAATCACAAAAAAAGCATGTTTTTGATAGTGCTAATTAGAGAATGAAGTAATGAAAGATATCAAATTTACTAACCTCCAATAATAGTAATTGTTAAAAAGTAAAACAAGATTACATAAAGTGGTAGATAATCCAAGTTCATAAAATAAGAAGAAAATTCACATGCAGTTTTCAGACCAATATGGCAACTCAATTGTAATGGCTAACAATAATCAGGGAAAATTACCCTTAGTGAGGAACTCACTTAGGAAGCTAGTTAGAGAAAACTCTAACCATCAAGGGCACATTTGGTAGGTTCCAATCTTGGAAAGAGAAAGGGAGTGAGATTGAGAAAAAAAAGCATGTTTCGTAAATTGTAAAATTACTTCCTTAGTTAAGTCATCTACCAAAAACAGGAGAGACTCTAATCCACCACAAAATCATGGGAGAGAGCTTTGCTAAGTGGGAGCGTGAATTTTGAAACCATTTTGCCTTTCCCCAAATAGATCGACAAGGTCCATTGGTGGACGCTAGCAAAGACGGTGCATCAGATTCCAACACTTTAGGAGGTTGATGTTTCATGTACCCCAATTGAAAAAGTACCACTCGGACCCTTTGCATGCCATTGAGCATGAGAATGTGCATCTACAAGATGATTTGTCATATATGGTTGAGCTGGAAAGGATTGTGGACTAAAAAGTCAGACAACTGCATAATAAAGACATCCTCTTGGTAAAGGTAGTATGGAAGGGATTTACTCTGGATGAAGCAACTTGGGAGACAGAGGAGGCAATGAGGAAGGATTATCCTACATTATTTGAGTAAGGTAGTCTAATTTTGAGGACAAAATTTCTAAAAGGATGAGAGAATGTAACGCCCTAAAAATTAATTAAGGTGTTGATCATGGATTTGAGTTAATTAAGAATAATTAATATGGGATAATTGGGCGAGTTAAATGAATAGAAACTTAGAGAGATAAATTATTAATATGAGTTTATGAGTTTGAGATTTAATTGAGTTAGAAACCCCATTTAGGCCTAAATTAAATTAAGTAAGCGAAGGTTAGGAACTAATGGAGGGCCCAATCTGATTTAATAAATTAAAGACCCAAGACCCAACTTGCACAAGCTTTTACAAATGTCTCAATAACCCTTGTACAAATCCAAACCGATTGGGTCCTTCAAACTTGGTCTAGCCCAACTAAATTCTGCAACCCAACATATCAAAGCTAGCCCAATAAGGCTTAAATCAGAACCCACTTGCAATTAGACCATTGGGTAAGCCTAAACTCATCCAAAACCCTAAACATATTCAGCCTTTCCCCTCCCTTATGCAGAAACACAAAACACACAACTCATTTTCAAAGGTTTGAAGGGAGGCTAGGGTTTGGGGCAAGAAATCCACTATTTCCCACTTCTAAAGCAAGATTCAGTCAAGGTAATAGTTGTATAACTTAATCCCCTTCTCTTTTTCTTCATTTTGGCCCGATTAATTTTTCATTTGAAGTATTTTCACTATACCCAAAATCTAAAATGTGGTTGTTTGGGATTTTCTTAGTGAAATTTCGTAGGTTGGGGCTGAGGGTGTTATTAGGTAAGTATCAACCCTCCATTTTGATGCATTTCCTACTAGTTTAAGATCCCCATAGTAGACTTATAGTATAGGCCTTAATTTTGTATGAATTTTCCTGTGATTTGGAGTGACATATTGATGTTTATGGTCTAGGAAAGGCAAAATCCGAAATTAGAGGCTCTTGGTGATTTGGTGAGTATCTCTTAGGTAACTATTGGTAACTTAATTCTTTGAGCATTGGGTTATTATCACAAATGATAAATGAGATAGTAATGGATTGATAAAAATGAACATTTTCTGATATTGTGATTTTAGGAGGATTTTGGTATTGCTATAGCTTCCTAACTTATCTACAAGTGAGGTAATCAGGACTATATTAATTCCATGCATATATCTACTCAAATTTCATATTTGTTATACATGAATGATTTGAAATGCTAACTGAATTGGTTAGCTATCTATTGTATTGTGTTTGGACTTTGTGAGTCCATAGTAGAGCTGTGGTGCAACTGTCACCCATGCATGTGTTTCGATCGGGCATCAAGTTATGATCAAACCCCAGATGCACTGAGCCCTGGTTGTGCCCATTATAGAATAGGTGCCATAAATGGGCCTCTCCCAGTATTATTGGCCTTTAACATGTGAAAATATAATTGCTAGTATAGGATGGTAATCATAGTAGCCTAACCATTTCCTTTGCTGATATGACTGATATGATTCTGATGTTGATTTTGATTCATGCATATATGTTAATTAAATTAGAAATTATGAATGGAAATTTCCTTGGTTACTGAGATTCGTATCTCACCCCATTTCATGGGATCATACTTTCAAGTGAAGGCTCTTCAGGTAAGGATAAAGGGAAGCAAGTGGATGAAAATCTATGAGCTCCAACCATGTGGGGAGAAGGCTACACTTAGACTGGTTTATTTAGAATAGATGCTAAATTTTGTATTCTTTTTATATAGCATCATCATGTAATTATGTTGCCAAGTGCAGGCTCTTATATTTTGATTACTTAGGATGTATCCATTGAGGACTTAGGCCTCATCTTAGTTAGTATTGGATGTATGAACCTATAACACTTGATGTATGAATTTTACTGAATTTATGGTATGGTATACTATCGGAAGTATAATTATGTGATACATTAGATGTTGATATAAGCCATTGATGTATGAAATCTTTAACGGAATATATATCGAATGTTAATTATTGATAGTTCATGAATTCTTGTTGTTATTACTCTATGGACTTGCTAATATAGGGTAGTTAGAGGAGTGAAAATTAACATTTAAGTTTTAAATTGGTAATGGTAGAATAGCTGGGTAAATAGGGTAGATAAATACCATTAGAGTCATATAAAATGAGGGGAAGTGGTCCTAGGGTGTTCCTAAGAAGAGAATTAGAGTGCATGGGACAAAATTTAGGAGATGTAGCTACAGGAGGGAGTCACGTCGTAGCTAGGAAGGCCTCGTCGCAGCCTAAAGAGTGACAGTGGCGAGGAACGCCGTGACTCAAAGGGAAAAAAATCGCCCAGGAGGGTGGTAGAGAGAAACCTCACCGTGGCACTAGTCGAGAAAACTAGGTAAGAAGTGTCCAGTAGCGAGCCTTACCACAGTGCAAGAGTTTTCTGCCGATGCGAGAATCATGGGAATTTGAATAGTAGTCCCAGAAGGCAATTCTGCCGCGACGCTACATAGCCTGGCAGCGGCAATGGTTCAAGCTACGGCGAAATTCGCATAAATTACCCAATGATTCCTGAGAGTAACTTAGCCGTAGCACGAAAGGTTGGGGCCGCAGCGCAAAGTAAAAAATGTAGTTTTGAGCTTCAGTACCTAACTTAGCCACGGCGGGAGGGTTCCAAGTCACAGCACAAGTCCCCAAACTCCTACCTTTAGCTTAGAAACCCCAGTTTCTTCAATGGTAATGCTAGGAAATGATATAGGGACACTTGTAAGAGGTTTTTGTGTGTTAAAACTGATGGATGGATGAATCACAAACCCCTCATGATAGTACAATTTCTTTTATGCATTCTTACGCTTGTGGTTGTTTAGTGATGACCCTAACATCAAGGTTCAAATTTCCCTATATTTTCATAATGTAATAAATTGTAACGACTCCAAACCTTGATCATTAATTATTAATCATGTATTTAACCATAATTACCATGTTTAGAAGATAGGGTTGTCACAGTTGGTATCAGAGCAATGGTTCAGGCAATTGTATTGGATTTATAACTTTGTAGTTAGAAAACTTGACAATTATGATACATGCATGATAGGAATAGGAGCATTGTGACTTGGTGATAACTCTCATACATACATATTCCTGCCATGAGTGGAGTTGTGTTTTGTTTGCCTTGGGCTATAGCTTAATGGGGGATGCTTGTGGTTGTGCTTATAGCATTGCAGAACTAGATTGCTACCCGTAAAGAAATAACTGAGATGCTAAGAGAGATGCAAGAAGCCATGGCTGTAATGGCCAACCGAATGAGGGAACAAGATGAGGCCCATGAAACTACAGTTAGGGCAATGACTGACCAGCTTCAAAAGCAAGCCGAGGCTCATGTAGTGACTGTGCAAGTGCTGCAACAGCTACATGAAAACATGAATAAGCAGAATCAGGAGGTGCCGATAGAGAATTGTGTTAGTGCTGGTCATAAACCTGGTGTGAGACACCAAGGGGAGGATGGTGACCTCTCTATTGTATTAGCCAAATTTAGAAAAGCTAACCCTCCATCATTTTTGGGGGAGTAAGACACTGAGAAAGTTGAGAGGTGGCTGATGCAACTAGAGAAGATCTTTGAAGTTATGACCTACACCATGGGACAAAAGGAAAAGTTGGCCATCTACAAGTTGAAGGGTGAGGCTAAGCATTGGTGAAGGAATGCCTCCAGATTATTGATTACAAGGGGGTACCCTTGACTTGGGAAAGTTTTCAAATTGCTTTTGAGAGCAAGTATTTTCCCCCATCAGTGAGGGCTGACAAGGAAGCCGAGTTTAACTTCCTTGAGCAAGGAAACATGAATGTAGATCAATATGCAGCCAAATTTATTTAGTTGTCTCGCTTTTCCTCTTACTTTAAACGATTTGATGATGAGCCATGGAAGGCTGAGAAATTTGAAAAGGGCCTGAAACCGGAGATTAAAGACAAAATTATATCTCTACAGATCCATAATTTTGATGAATTGGTGGAGAAGTGTAGAGTGACAGAGAGGGCTATAATAGAAAGTGAGGTTAAAAGGAAGAAGACCTTAGAGGGTTAGCGTGATCGGGGTATAGAGCCCTTTAAGGGCGGAAGTAAGAAAGGAGCTAATAGTGGGAGTAGCTCCTAGGGTAGGAGACCACCCCCAAGGAACGTCCCTCAAAGAAGAAGCATGGAACCACCAAAAAGTGCAATAAGGGCCCCACCCACTTGTGCCAAGTGTGGAAAGAACCATGGGAATGGGCCATACCTGGTGTGCTATAATTATAGGAAGCCTAGACACTATGCACGTACTTGCATGGTGTCACAAGAGTCGGCCTCATCGATTAAACAACTTATCCAGGGAAGGGTGTTTGCACTTACGTAGCAAGAGGCTAGTAGATCTCCTAATTTGATCCAAGGTACTTTACTTGTCCATAATCATGTCGTAGATGCATTGTTTGACTCGAGTGCGACCCACTCATTCATCTCATATGACTGTGTTAAGTGTCTGGGTCTTAAAATTATCCTGTTGCCATTTGAATTATCTGTGTCCACCCCTACTGGATATTCTATGATTACATCTGATGTATGCTTAAATTGTACTATATAATTGGATAGCTGTTATACTACCCTTGACTTGATTTACATCCCTTTATGTAATTTTGATGTAATCATTAGTATGGACTAGCTGTCGACTAATAATGTGATACTTGATTGTAACCGTAAGACTGTTTCCCTACCTGCAAATATACCTAAAACTTGTCTTATGACTGAGCTTACTTGTGTGTTTGCCGCCCAAGCCAGGAGGTGCCTTAGGCGTGGTTGCCAAGGGTTTCTAGTATTCTTTTAATTGCATGTTGAGGTTGATGATGGGTTAAAGGATATACTTGTGATTAGGGAGTTCCCTGAGATTTTCCCTAAGGAGTTTAGTGGACTACTTCCCAAGAGAGAGCTAGAATTTTCTATTGATTTGGTACCTGGTACAGGTCCGATCTCTAAGGCCCCATATAGAATGGCACCTGCTGAGTCAGTTGAGTTGAATAGTCAGTTAGAAGAGTTACTTGAGAAAGGGTTTATTAGGCCAAGTGTGTCTCCGTGGGGAGCACCAATGTTGTTTGTCAAGAAGGAAGATGGTAGCCTTAGGCTTTGTATTGACTATAGATAGTTGAACCAAGCAACCATTAAGAATAAATACCCTTTGCTTAGTCTTTTCAAAGATTGACCTTAGATCATGATATCACCAACTTAGAGTCAAGGCTGAGGATGTACCTAAAACTGCCTTTAAGACTTGATATGGCCATTATGAGTTCCTAGTCATGCCTTTTGGGTTAACCAATGCCCCTGCCATTTTTATGGATTACATGAATAGGATTTTTAGGCCCTATCTTGACCGGTTTGTGGTAGTGTTCATTGATGACATTCTTATGTACTCTAAAAGTAGTGAAGAGCATGAAGAGCATCTTAGGATAGTTCTTTAAACATTAAGAGAGTATCAGTAGTATGCTAAGCTAAGCAAGTGCGAGTTTTGGTTACGGCAGGTCAAATTCCTAGGTCATGTGATATCAGAACAAGGGGTAGCAGTAGATCCTAGCAAGGTAGAAGCGGTACTAAATTGGGAGAGACCCAAAATAGTAACCGAAATCCATAGCTTCTTAGGTCTAGCTGGCTACTACAGAAGATTCATTAAGGGATTTTCTCAGTTAGCCATGCCTTTGACAAAATTGACTAGGAAGGACTAACCATTTGTGTGGGATGCCAAGTGTGAGAATGCCTTTCAGGAGCTTAAGGATAGGCTTACCCCCACACCTATGTTAGTGATACCTGACCCTAATGAGACATTCACCGTCTATAGTGACATTTCTAAGAAAGGATTAGGGTGTGTTTTAATGCAACAAGGTAGAGTGATAGCTTATGCTTATAGGCAACTTAGACCTCATGAGGAAAATTACCCCACCCACGACCTAGAACTAGTGACTCTAGTTTTTGCCCTTAAGTTTTGGAGGCACTATCTCTATGGTACCCAATTTGAGGTGTATAGTGATCACAAAAGTTTAAAGTACTTGTTTCACCAAAAAGAATTGAATATAAGGCAAAGGAGGTGGATGGAATTTCTTAAGGATTGTGATTTCTCCTTAAAGTATCATCCAGGAAAGGTGAATGTGGTCGCTGATGCCTTAAGTAGGAAATCTATTCACATGGCAATGATGATGCTTAGAGAGCAAAGGTTGATTGAGGAAATGAGATATTTGAATTTATCGATTTTAATGAATTCTAGTAGCCTTCTTTTGGGAGAATTGAGGATAGAGAATGACTTTAGGAAGAGGATTAAAGAGGCCCAAGAACTAGATGAATACTAGGGAGGAATTAAAGAGCAACTCGGGAGTGGTGAGGTCAAAGATTTTGACCTATCAGGAGATGGGTTGGTGAGGTACCAGGGTAGAGTGTGTATACCCAATGATGAAGAGTTGAGGGATATAGTGTTGTCGAAAGCTCATAAGAGTAGGTACACCATTCATTCGGGCACCACTAAGATGTATAGGGATCTAAAGAAGAGCTTTTGGTGGTCTAGGATGAAGTCAAACATAGCAGAGTTTATTGCTACATGTCTAGTTTGTCAGAAGGTTAAGATTGAGCACCAAAAACCCGTAGGTTTGCTACACCCTTTAGAAATTCTAGAATGGAAGTGGGATAGTATATCCATGGATTTTATGATGGGTTTGCCTAGAACATCTTCGGGTTATGATGCTATTTAGGTGATTGTGGATAGATTGACGAAGTCTGCCTATTTTCTACCTATTAGAACCACTTATCCTCTAGATAAAGTAGCCCAACTATATGTTCATGAAATTGTAAGATTACATGGTGTCCCTAATAGCATTATGTCAAATAGAGACCCAAGGTTCACCTCAAAATTTTGGCGGTCTCTATAAGAAGCTTTGGGTACTAGTCTTAACTTTAGCACTGCCTATCATCCTCAGTTTGATGGACAGACTGAGAAAACCATTCAAACCCTTGAGGACATGCTTAAAGAGAGTGTACTAGAGTTAAAGGGGAGTTAGGATGTGTACTTGCCTTTAGCTGAGTTTACTTATAATAATAGTTACCATTCCAGTATCCAGATGACACCATTTGAGGCACTTTATGAGAAGAAGTGTCGATCACCCTTATGTTAGGTAGAACTTGGTAAGAAGATTCTCTTAGGTTTAGACATAGTGGACCAAACCACCCACCAAATAGAAATCATCAGAAAGAAGTTGTTGGCAGGTATATGTATGTATGAGAGTTATCACCAAGTCACAATGCTCCTATTCCTTTCATGCATGCATCATGATTGCCAAGTTTTCTAACTATAAAGTTATAAATCCAACAAAATTGCCTAAACCATTGTCTGATATATACTACGACAACCCTATCTTCTAAACATGGTAATTATGGTTAAATATATGATTAATAATTAATGATCAGGGTTTGGAGTCGTTACAATTTATTATATTATGAAAATATAGGAAAATTTGAACCTTGATGTTACGGTCATCACTAAACAACCACAAGTGTGAGAATGCATAAAAGAAATTGTACTATCATGAAGGGTTTGTGATTCATCCATCCATCAATTTCAACACACAAAAACCTCCCACAAGTGTCCCTATATCATTTCCTAGCATTACCATTGAAGAAACTAGGGTTTCTAGGCTAAAGGTAGGAGTTTGGGGGCCTGCACCATGACTTGGAACCCTTCCACCGCGTCTAAGTTAGGTATTGGAGCTTGAAAACTATGTTTTTCACTTCGTGCCACAACCTCGACCTTCCGTGTCGCGGCTAAGTTACTCTCAGGAATCATTGGGCAATTTACATGAATTTCACTACGGCTTGGACCATCGCCATAGCCAACCTATGTGGCATCGCGGCAGAATTGCCTCTTGGGACTACTGTTTAAATTCCCACGATTCTCACCTCGGTGCAAAACTCTTGCGCCACAGCGAGGCTCACTACTGGACACTCCTTACCTAATTTCCTCGACTAGCGTTGCGGTGGTACATGTTGCACTGCGACGAGATTTCTTTTTGCCATCCTCCTGGGCGATTTTTTTCCTTTTGAACTGCGGCAAGATTTCTCAACTTGTGACATTCCTCGCCACTGTCACTCTTCAGGCCGCGATGAGGCCTTCCTAGCCGCGGCGTGACTCCCTCTTATAGCTACATCTCCCAAATTTCATCCCATGCACTCCAATTCTCTTCTTAAGAGCACCCTAGGACCACTTCCCCTAATTTACATGACTCTAATGGTATTTATCTACCCTATTTACCCAGCTATTCTACCATTACCAATTCAAAACTTAAATGTTAATTTTCACTCCTCCAACTACCCTATATCAACAAGTCCATAGAGTAATAACAATAAGAATTCATGAACTATCAACAATTAACATTTGATATATATTCCGTTAGAGATTTCATACATCAATGGTTTATATCAACATTTAATGCATCACATAATTATACTTCCAATAGTATACCATACCATAAATTCAGTAAAATTTATACATCAAGTGTTATAGGTTCATACATCTAATACTAACTAAGATGAGGCCTAACTTCTCAATAGATACATCCTAAGTAATCAAAATATAAGAGCCTATACTTGGCAACATGATTACATGATGATGCTATACAAAAGGAATATAAAATTTAGCATCTATTCTAAATAAACTAGTCTAAGTGTAGCCTTCTCCCCACATGGTTAGAGCTCATAGATTTTCATCCACTTGCTTCCCCTTATCCTTACCCGAAGAGCCTTCACCTGAAAGTATGATCCCATGAAACGGAGTGAGATGAGAATCTCAATAACTAAAGAAATTTCCATTCATAATATCCAATTTAATTAATATATATGCATGAATCAAAATCAACATCAGAATCATATCAGTCATATCAGCAAAGAAAATGGTTAAGCTATTATGATTACCATCCTATACTAGCAATCATATTTCCACATGTTAAAGGCCAATAACATTGGGAGAGGCCAGTCCACGGTACCTACTCCTTAATGAGCACAACCAGGGCTCAATGTATCTGGGGTTTAATCATAACTCGATGCCCGATCGAAGCACATGCACGGGTGGGTGGCAGCCGCACCACAGCTCTACCATGGACTCACAAGGTCCAAACACAATACAATAGATAGCTAACCAATTCATTTAGCATTTCAAATCATTCATATACAGAAAATATGAAATTTGAGCAGATATATGTATGGAATTAATATAGTCCCAGTTACCTCACTTGTAGACAAGTTGGGAAGCTACAATAATACCAAAATCCTTCTAAAATCATAATCTTAGAAAATGTTCATTTTTATCAATCCATTACTATCTCATTCATTATTTGCGGTAATAACCCAATGCTCAAAGAATTAAGTTACCAATAGTTACCTAAGGGATACCCACCAAATCACTAAGAGCCTCTAATTTCGGATTTTACCTTCCCTAGACCAGAAACATCAATATATCACACCAAATTACAAGAAAATTCGCACAAAATTAAGGCCTATACTATGAGTCTACTATGGGGGTCTTAACCCAGTAGGAAATGCATTAAAATGGAGAGTTGATACTTACCTAATAACACCCTCAACCCAACCTACGAAATTTCACCAAGAAAATCCCAAACAACCATATTTCAGATTTTGGGTATGGTGAAAATACTCTAAATGAAAAACTAATTGGGCCAAAATGAAGAGAAAGAGAAGGGGATTAAGTTATACAACTATTACCTTGGCTGAATCTTGCTCTAGAAGTGGGAAATGGTGGATTTCTTGCCCCAAACCCTAGCCTCCCTTCAAACCTCCAAAAATGAGTTGTGTGTTTTGTGTTTCTGCATAAGGGAGGGGAAAGACTGAATATGTTTAGGGTTTTGGATGGGTTTGGGCTGACCCAATGGTCCAATTGCAAGTGGGTTCTGATTTAAGCCTTATTAGGCCAGCTTTAATGTGTTGGGCTGCAGAATTTAGTTGGGCCAAACCAAGTTTGAAGGACCCAATTGGTTTGGGTCTGCACAAGGGTTATTGGGCCATTTGTAAAAGCTTGTGCAAGTTGTGTCTTGGGTCTTTAATTTATTAAATCAGATTAGGCCCTCCATTAGTTCCTAACCTTAGCCTACTTAATTTAATTTGGGCCTAGATGGGGTTTCTAACTCAATTAAATCTTAAACTCATATTAATAATTTATCTCTCTAAGTTTCCATTCACTTAACTCACCCAATTATCCCATATTAATTATTCTTAATTAATGCAAATCTATGATTAACACCCTAATTAATTTTTAGGGTGTTACAGCCGATATGGCTATGAACTGCTATTCATAACATCCTCTGGCCACCAGTAATCAAACCCTGTGTGAGAGAGGCAACAAATCTCAAGGCCATTGAAGGCTTTTGGTATCCACTAAATATTAAAGAGAGGGATATGATTTCCTTTTTCCTCCTCCACCTTATTCCCCTACTCCCTATTAAGGATGACAGCTATGGTCGGTGCTTGTGTTTATTAGATTTCAAATGGAACATCAAGGCCTAAGAGGAAGGATAGTGGAACTTCAATGGGTAATGGGTTTGTTTCATTTTGCAACTAGTAATACAATATAAGCATAGTGGTGAATGATTCATAATTATACCTACAAAGTGCTCAATGATAAATAGGGAAAAATAGAAATTTTCTTTTTATTAAAGATAGATGTTGATTCCTTGATCTTTAACCTTTGCCTCTATTTATTGGATTTTGTAACATCCAGCTTGTTAAAACAAGGACTCAAGGTTCCAGAATTGTCTAAGTCTCCTCGCTATAATTAGTATACTAGTTTGCTATAACTAGGATGCCAGTTTGCTATAGTGAGAATACCAGTTCGCTATGGCGAGTTCATATCCCATACAAAATTCAGGGGATTCCTTGCAATAGCGTACGCTGTGGCGAGATTGTCGAGTCTAGAACTATGAGCTCTCGTCGTAGTGAGGGACATTTTCTGCTATAGCAAGATCCTTAAGGCTTTTTAAAAGGAATATTTAAGTTTTTTAGGATTCTCAAAGGCCCTAAAAACTATGAGAACCCTTAGAATAGCTTAAACCCCTCCGATGAGCGAATTCAACAAGGAGTTGACTAGAACTTTGACCATATGGTTCAGGAGAGTTTTAAATCCAAATTAAGTGGTTCCAAAGCCAATTTATATGTTAGAGAATCTGAATTTTATGATAGAAAAGACAATTTTCAAAAGAGAGTTAAAATGAGCCCAATTGGACAAAACCAAGGAATAGGGACAAAAATGCAAAAAGTGAAAGTTGCAAAAGTGGCTTTTGCGCTTCCAAAAAATGTCCAACTCCTTCTCCCTCATTCTAACCAACTTTAGCAAGCTAAAAATAGATCCCCAAAACTCTGGAAGTGGCATACCAAGGAAGAGAAAAAGGAAGAGGAAGAAACTAAGTAAAAGTAAGGAATTTCATGATTTTTCCTTTCCGTCCTATCTCCCTTTCTATGGTTTTAATGTTGTGGTTGGTACTGTTTTAGGTCTAGTTTAGAGGGGGAAGAGCGGAGTTCTTAGAAGAGGAGTTAACCACTTGAAAGAGCATTTAAGGAAAAACTAGGAAGCCAAGGTTTCTCTTGCTTTGTTGCTCTCTCTCCCTTCCTTCTCTTAGTGTGTATGTTCAGCCAAGAAGAGGGCTAAAGGGGGGAGTAATTTCTAATCAAAAGCAAGCAGGAAATCTAGGTTTTAGATAATAGGGAGCTAGAAAAGGTAAAGGAACTTGAAGGAAAATTTGTAAAACCCAAGATAGCAAAGATAGAGACCCTTGAACATATCTTAAAATCTAATTTTCCCCAAGAGTCCCTAAACTTATATAAGAGTTCAATTAAGTTTCTAAGACCCTTAGGAAGCCTCTTAAATGTTTCTCCTTTCAAGGAAAAAATAGAAAACTCCATAGGCTCTTAAGCACCTCTAAAATCCATAAAGCATAATGAAGTAATGTATGATTAAGCTTAGGACTTGGTTCCAGGAGATAATTGAATTATTTTTGTTGTGGTTAGGCCCAAGGAAATCCTACTCCACCCATTTTCAAGTGTGTAGTCAAGGAAAGGAAGAAGATCAAGAAAACGTGTGAGTAATTGCACTCAAGGTAGCCCTCCAACCTTTCTCTCATGTATGTGTGTGGATGTTTTCTTACTTTGGATGCTTGTATGCATGTTTGAACTATGAAAAATATGCTTAGCTAGTAGGGACATGTGTGGTGCCACTTATGTGTCTTGAATTGCTTTTATATGTGCATAAAACTTAAGTAGACTTGGTGATGCCAAAAGTCCCTTGATCAGGGTGAGGATGAGCTAAAAGCCCCTTAGTATGAGTGAGATCAACCAAAAGTCTCAAGAGGACTGAGGCTTAGTCAAAAATTCCAAGGTAAAATGGGTGAGGCAAGTCCAAAAGTCCCAAGAAAGGTGGGTGAGGCTAACCGAGGTCTGGAAAGTCTACTTTGATGTGTTGGAAACTTTGTGAAATGGAAATCATGTTCTTGATATGCATATGTAGCTCATAGACCATGCATGGCATTCCTTTACATGAAATTAAATCCATCATATATGATTGAAAGTGTATAGGGCCATTGAGATTCTTTGAATCTCACTCCCTCCTCATTACCTAACATGTCTAAGTATACCAAATGAGCAAAGAGATGAAGGGCACCAAGCTTGAAAGGAAAAAATTGACAAAAGAATTATGTGTCTAGCCATTTTGTAACCATTTGATTGTGAAATGATGTAATTTTATGATATATGTTGTATAGACACTTCAACATATGTAAATACATGGAAATATGATGTATGTAAGAGAATTGAAAGTATATGAATGAGATTAGAGGTTTTTAACATTGAAAGCATGGTTGTGCCTTTAAGAACTTGTGCATATGAATAAGTGGGGTAGTGGTTTTGTGATGTATAGATGTTTGGACTTCTTACACAAGTTTAATAACCTATTTTGAAACTTTTCCACATGCCCAAGTGGTCTTGGTTCTAAGGGAAGACCATTTGGCACTTAAATGAACCATTTTGAGACCAAAATGACCCATTTTGTAAGCTGAACCCCAACATAACCAAATGAGCGATTTTGATGCTGAAATTTTGTACACATATAGACCTCATATAGAGCTTTTTGCTAGCCTAAGAACCACATTATTTATAGGTATATAGAAATGCTTATGATTTTTCAAAGTTCATATCAAAAATTAGTTTTGGTCTGGATACTATTCACATGAGTAGATTCCATTTTCATGTCATCTTAGGGCCAATGAGGTCCAATGGTTCTGAAAGTTTACATGGAGAAACTAGACATTCATAGTGAGCTATAGCAACTAGAAAAACCACATTTGGAGGTCTAGAGAAGGAGATATGAATTTTTGAAGTTCTACATCAGAACCAATGATGCCAACTAACCTTGGGTACTATTTCATTATAATTTATTCCTTAAACAAGCTTAACGTGGACTGAACCTATTTTTCCCATAAATTTAACATCCATAGATTTCTAGAATAGTATTTTTTGCTAGGTTTTGATTTTTTTGAAATTAGTTATGAATTTGTGAATTTCATATCAGTAACCTATGATAGTAAGCTAGGGCAGCCAGACCTTTAGTTCTTTTCTATTCTCAAACATGGTCTAGCTAGGTTTTCATGGCTTGGAATTATTTTTATCCTATAGTTGACATCTAAAGATTTCTGAAAAGCTATCATTTTCTTATTTTGTATTTTTTTAGAATTAATTATGATTTTCCAAAGTTGGTGGCAGAAACTTGAATTCTGGACCCAAGGCAAACATTCCATTTTTCTTATGTGTGGCTCCTAAACCGAAATGTATGGAATGTTTTACATTGTTTATGACTTGTTTAGATGGAATATGAATAGGAGATGATGTTGGGGAGTTTACAGGGTCTGCAGAGCAAAAATTTGAATAGTTAAAGTGTTATGCAACGCTATAATAATACATGTTTTCAATCCTTTTCTCTTGAAATCTATGTATGAGACATGTATGAAGCATGTATGAGGCGTAATGTAAGGAAAAGTGAGGCTAAAATAATATGGTGTTATAGATTTCATAACAATATAGCGATCTAACTGAAGGAAAATCTTGGAAGAGGAATTTGTAACTTCCAAGTGCTAAAGCTAATAAAAATACATACTTTTCTAGGCCCTTCACGTTTGTATTTCCATAAACTTCAAAAACAAATCTAACCCCTAAACCTTTATGTAACAATAAAATTTGTCTTTTTGTTGTCAAAGAGAAGCAATTATTCAATGTTTCTCCTAGGATTAAAAGCTTTCCATATCACTTTTTCTTGATTGTAATTCTTAGGAAAATGCTTTACACAAAAATTAATGTTTGTCACAGTAAGATCTTTAAGACAAAAGCCAATCATTATCATGCACATTTAGAAATAACCTCTTGTTGCTTTACTAGTAATTGTAGTAGACAATTCTTGCGTGCTCTCTTACCCAGGCACTTATTACTTTGTATATTCTACTTTTTTTTTTACTTTTTGAGTTGCTGAAAGTGGAAAAAAAACTACTCAAGAAATTTGTCTCTATTATTTAGTTTAGTCACTCAATAAAGTGAATCCAATACCCTTTGCATCCAAAATTATAAAAAAAATTTCTTGCAAGATTCTGTGTATATTCCAATTCAGCTATTCTTTTACTTATGCTCACAATTTAACTAATTATCCTAACTTCAACTTTTCCATTAGTAAAGATATCACAAAATGTATTGAACCTTACTAGCAAGGGTAGCTGAATTTATGTTAGCTTCAATTATTATATCCTTGTAACTTATTACATGTGTTTGTAATATAACAGTTAAATATTAGTATGATTTTAGTTGTCCTTTCCATGTGAATTTATTAGTGATATACATCCTAATTGTACTTGCATTGGTTGCTTTTTTTTGTTGGTTTTATACACTCACATGCATATATATATTTCATAATTGCTACTAATGATTCCATTATATTGGCCTAGTTAACTAGTGGTTATAGTAGCTAATACCATGTGCAATAAATATTATTGCTTGAGATCTATTATTTAATAGAGCACTATATATAATACTTTTTTGTCTTTTGCTTTGATTGTTTAGAAAATGAGATATTGAAGGAATTGTGGCTATCATAGTTACACATGTAAGTTAGTCAGTTACTTAGCTTGACATATATTACTCAGCTATGTGGTTTGAAAGGATGATTTTGCAATTTATATTTTCTTTTCACATGGCTAGGGGAGAGCACATAGGTTTGTTTCATATTTGTTGTATTAAATACATATCATATTGCATCAGAACAAAGTTTAACTCACTTTGATTTAATCAACTCTTATCTAGTTATAATATATGATTTAAGGGTTTTTGTTTACAATAAATGTGGTGTAATGGTTTCAAAGTATTTCACCTAAATAGAGTTAATTGAACCAATTTGATATAGCAAGAAAATCTTATGTGATGTAGGAGGTTTGTTGGTCCCTTTTCTTCTCTCTAGTTTATAATTGTAGGCTATTATTTTATGCTTCTATTATTGTAAACTGTTTAAAGCTCATCTATAAGATGTTGTTTAGCTAAACTCTAGCTTGCCAATTTGTTTAGTTTTATGTATGTGATTCCCTTTGATCTGAAATTCTCAGACTAAGAAAGCAAAGCTTTTTTTCCCACCTATGATTATGTTATAGCTTAATTAACACCATGAGGACTTTAATTTGAGCACCACATTCTCTCCAAAATTAATGTTTTCTAAGCAATCCATTTAACAAATTACCAATTTTTCTCTAAGTGTATATTTTGTTTATTTTTCTATAGGCACATAGGAAATATGGCATACTTGAAGAACAAACAATTTCCATACTACAGCCACTTGGAGAGCATGTTTGGAAGATTGATGGATTAATTTTGAAAGTTTAGACCTATAAAGAATGTACTAGTTTCTACACATTTTGGTGAACATCTTATGCCAAATTGTTCCTAATTGAATGTATGTACTAAGATTATGATCATCAATTTCTAACGACCAATTTGGAGAGTTCATCTTATGCCTTTCATTGCTCTTGGTCCAACCTATGTCATGGCTTGTTATTGTGAATATTGTTGTAATATAAGTGCATTCCTCTATGGGACAAACAAATATTTGGTGCATGCTTTATATGCAGCTTATTTATTTATATTCTCCAAGTTGTTGTTTTAAAATGAACAATGTGGTTTATATATATTTTTTTTATTTAAAAAATAAAAATGTAGTTTTTTAGGTGTTGTCCTATTATTGGTGATTAAAAACATTTCCTAATTTGAAATAAATTAAAAATGAATACTTTTATAATTCTTTTTTCCTATTATAAGTCATTAAAAATTAGTTTTTAAATCAAAATATAATTATTTTATTATTTTTTATTGTTATTAGTAATTAAAAATAATTATTTTATTATTTATTATTATTAGTAATTAAAAATGGTTCTTTTATTATTATTTATTTTTAATAATTAAAATGATTATTTTATTATATTTTATAATTATCAATAATTAAAAATAATTATGAGTATTTTGTTCTTTTAATCCTTTCACTACAAAAAAATAGCAAATTTGTGATAAAATTTAGCGACAGAATTTTATTCCGTCACAAGTTCATCGCAAATCCATCACTAATTCTGTCGCAGAAACTAGTGTATAAATATTTTCGTCGTTAATTCATCACAAATCAAGTTAGTGATAGAGTTCAGCAACGGAAAGTTTTGTCACTAATAAATGTGATAGTCAATTCCAGTTTTGTAATGGAATTTTGTGACAAAAGATTCTGTCACTAATTTAGTGATGGAATTTCTATCACAAACTTTTTCGTCGCTAATCCATTGCTAAATCTGTTGCAAATTATTTTTTAATGATTTATATGATATAATGACTTAAATATATATATATATATATATATGTATATATGAAACCGTTGCAAATTAGTTAAATATTATTAATTGTGAATATATATATATATATATATTATAATTTAAATTAATAATTTAATAATTTCAATATCAAAAGAGTAAAATGTGATAAATACTAATGCCTTAATTATTCTATGAGCAATAAAAGGCCTCCATTTATGTTCAAAAATTAAAAAATGTATAATTTATTTATTTTAAGTCATAAATCAATATAAATATAAAATATATTTAATTAACTAAAAATAGTAAAAAAGTTTGCAAATTTAAAATCATAATTTAAACAACTATATATAAGGAATGATTGTATTAAAAATATACAAAATAAATAAAACTGAAGTAAATATTTCACTGAACAAAATTCAAAAGATAAATGATATAAAAAAATTATGACATGTCTATTTTTCAGAATTTTACAAATAGTAAAAATGACTCCATTCAGCCATTGTTCTTCAATCACGTTATGTCTCTCACCTCTCTGTGCTTTTAATCTGTTTCCCCCCTTTGTCATGCTGTAAACTCTCAGTTAAATTCACATATTCTTCGTGTTGTTTCTATATTTCTGTTAGCATTTTCTTAAGTGATCGTGTCAAGGTTTTTCCTTCTCCAAAAACTAAATTTTTCTCTCATTTAAATTTCAAATATCTCAAATTCTCTTAAAAGAAGCGAAGACTAAATACCAACAGGTGAAAAATCAAAAAAGGAGTGGAGGACATGATCTAAAATCTAATACATATTTTGTAGTTATGTAGTTAGATAGAAAGAGTAATATAAAAGAGTATGTATCCAATTTACTTTATTTTTACACCTATTCTTTTTTTTGTCCTCAATCTCTTTTAAGTACACTATATGCAAAAACATAATTAATATCTTTTTTTATTTTCTTTCATTTTCAATTGAGATTTGATTTTTGTTGGTTCATATTTGTTTCCAATTATATGTGCAATAATGTTTCATTTCCCACCCATGAGAGTCCAAGCGATAAGAAAGATTCTTTTTTCTCTCCTAACAAAGGAAAAAAACTTGTCAAGATGATTATTCTTAACATAAAAATTATCATAATATGATGTTAACTATACTTTATCAATCTATTAAATCTTACTAAGTAAATTATTTGATGACCCAACTCCTAATTTGTACAAAATAAAAATAAGTATTAGTAAATTTAACTATAATATAATGTTGTATTCATTAAATAAGATGAAAAATATTTTTTTTTGTAGACTACCTAATAATTTATGTTGTTAAAATTATAAAAAGGTATGTTACATATAATTTTGTAATGTAAAATTTTTATATAAATTATGAGTTCGTAACTTTTTTTTTTAAATTTTCACTCTTCTAATAACTTATGTTGAGATTTGGCCTTAAGTATGAGTATTTTTTTTTAACAATTCAATATTATATAATTGGACTTTAAAAAAATTTTCCTTATGTATTATATATTTATTGATGGATTTGAAAATAAATATCTATAGAATTTTACCTAAGTTTAGTACTTTAATATATACTTGTGTGTGTGTGTGTGTGAGAGTTGGAATTATATACTATAATAGAAGAAAAGTTCATAGTTTTTATTCTCTCAATCTATTTTGAAATTTTTTTAATCCCGCTTAAATTAGAGTTAAGCTCATGTTTTTGTTTAATTGTGTAAGTTTTTTAATATATATATATATATGATAATATGAAAGTTGTTGAATTTGATATAATAAATGAATATTGACCTAGTTATTGTTCGTACTCCAACATTTTTTTATTATTTAATAACTCTTTGATTTTGATAATAAGTTTAACTACTTTTAATTTATTATGAAGTGAAGATACTTTTTTTTACTTAAAAAAAAAAAGAATAATTTGTATCTATTGGGATGAGTAATTTTTTTTCCTAATAAAAACTTAAAAACTTGAAATTTAAAATCCATCATACTTTATACTAAAATTTAATTGAATAACATTCCACCCAAAAAAAATTAATTGAATAACTCATAAATCAATTTGATTAGAAGATGTATTGGGCTATTCGGATGTTTTTAATTGGCAAAGAGTTAATAAAACACCAAATTATATACTTCAAATAATTTATTAAAAAATAGAGTTAATTTTTTTACCTAATATATATTTTAAAAAATTACTTTAACTATATTTTTTTATTGTCATTGAAAATAAAATCACACTTTTATATTATATTACAAATCAAATAAAACATTGTTTTAATATATCAAAATATCAAAAAATTTAAATAAATAAATATATCAAGTATAATTTAATTAGAAATTTATTCCAACCCAATTCCTTTATGGATTTGGATCTCTTAATTTATTCTTTGTTAATTTTTTTGTCAAATTGAAGAGGGAAAAAAGAAAGAAGATCAATACATTCTTATAAGGAAGGCAGAAAGATTTCTCCTTTTTATTTAATAATATTTATTTTATTAGTATAATTATTATTCATTAATTTTTATTTTTTATTATTTTTTCAAAATGAAAATATTCTAGATTATTTTGTAGTTCAAACATTATTTCTAAGTTATTTTTTATTTTATTTGATGTATCTAACAAGCAATTAATAAAACATTGATAAAAAGTAAATTGGATCAAGGATATATTGGAATTGAACTCGTCCATTGTATGTGAAAAAATATTTGGATTATCATAATAATATTAATTATTAAAAATCATTTCTTGGTTTTGGGCAATGAAGCTCAGTATGTGTGATTTGGCAAGAGATTTGAATATGTATGGTCCATTTGGGGATTTGATGACGTTAAAAAGATTTTTAAGTTTGATGTTCATTATTTATATATCTATACCTATATTTATATTATATATAAAAAGAAAGTATTGGTAATATCTATCTAAAGTAGATATTTTGCATAATAAGTGTAACATTTTATTTTTTTAATGGCTTTGTATAGTAAATTAGTTTCAAAAACTAAATGATTGAAATAATAATAAATAAATCTAGCCACCTATGTAGTAGTTGGTTGTTAGGTGTGATGAAAACTTATAAAGAATTGCAAGTTTCATCGTGTTTTTGTATTAAAAAGAATGACTTAAAAACTATTTTATTTTAAATTGTTCACTGGTTTATTATGATAAGAGATATTTTGGTTGGATGTTACAGGATATGTTCCACTCAAATTTTGGATATTTAAATTAAAAATATTTATCAAATGTGTAATAAAATTTTATATATTTTTTACCTACACACTAAATACTCAATAACTGGAATACATAAAAAATGTGTAGTTTAAGATATTGGGTATTAAATAAAGGATATCTAAAATATCTAATATTCATGTTAAATTTTCAAATATAAATTAAAATATAATTTGAAAGCTTGTAATATATAATAGAATTATATATATAATTAGTTTAATTATTATCTATAATAATAGATATTAGATAGATAGAGTATTAGGTACCTTAAATATATATAATTATTTTAATTATTTAATAATTTTCATTAAATAATTTTGGTATTGGCCATGTAATTCTGGGATCCTTTCTGATACTTGGTGTGCATTCTAGTTATGATTCCTATTTCTTGGAAGCTCACAGCTAATGTAATGTCTAACTTTTTGTAAAATACTGAAATGAGTCAGTTTTCAAAGCAAGTCCCCTGAGATGAGTGATTTAAGGCCAAATAAAATTTGGATAAAATTTTAAATAATAGAAAATGAGGATTTGAGCCTTGAGTTGCCCAAAAACTGAGGTCAGAATGATTCAAAAAATTTGCCGAAAGGTCAGTGGCATTTGTATAAATAAATGTGATTTTAGAAAAGCACCTAGGAGGGCTTTTTAAATGAAAACTTTGAGTTGTCCAGGGTTCTCAGAGGCCCCAAAAACCATGGGAAGCCCCGAGACTGGATAAAGCCCCTTCAGTATACTCTTTCCGACGTCAGTTGACCCAAACTTTGATCGATTTGCTCGAAAAGGTTTTAGCTCTGACTTGAGTGATTTTAAAAGCATTTTTCTTAATTGAGAACCTAAATTTTATGATGGAAAAGACGGTTCTAAAAAATGAGTTAAAACGAAGCTAAAATGAAAATGTTAAGATGAAAAGGCAAAATGGAAATTTTTGTAATTGTTTGGTTCTTGAAGCTCCTTATAAAAATGTCCCCCCTCTGCCCTCCCTCTTCACTGACTTTCTTCTGAACAAAAATTAGAGAGAAGATCATAACATTTGGGCGCACAAGGGAGGAGGAAGAAGAAGAAGAAAAAAGCCAAGATAAAGGTATGAAATCAATGGAATTTCTTAGCCTTTCCTTTAGCAAAGTTGTTCTCCTCCTTCTCCTCTTTCTTTCTATGCTTTCGTTGAAGTTTTGGGTCTGTTTTGGGGGCAGAAAAGAAAGGGAAATTTTGAAATTTGAGAGAGCAAGCCAAACAAAGGGAGAAACATCCAAGAAAGACAAGGAAATCAGGGTAAATTGTTAAATCCCAAGCTTGTTCTTTCATTGCCCTCCTCTTGAATGTTGTGTCCCACTTCTGTCCAGCCAAGAGGGGTTGGTTTTTTGATAGAATCAAGAGTGAATCCTAGAAAAAAGAGTGTAGGAATTAAGACTATGCAAAGAAGACAAAGCAAAAATCATGAAATTGGAAGATTGAAATGTTAGGAATTCAAGAACACATTGTAAAAACTGATTTGATTCATGCATTCTCTAGCATATGTGAGTATTTGTTTGAGTTCCTAAGACCCCTAGGAAGCCTCCCAAGTGACTCTCCCATCAAGGAAAAATTGGAAACCCTATGGAAGGCCAAATACTCCCATGTCTCACCAAGAAGGGTTCTTGTAGGTGAGGGATTTTTAAATTTTTCTAAGGCCATTCTTGAGTCATATTTGATGAATGAAAGTGAGAGAAGGCCTTGGAAAAAATTTAGAATTCATGGAAAGTGATTTGGTGCCTTAGGTTCGATATTATGACCTAAAAAAGCAATATGGTGTTAGGCCTCTTGTTTTGATGATGTAATGACTCCAAGAGATTTAAAAGGAGTTAATAATCATATTTGAAAGGAAAGAATGAGGCCTAGAAGTCATTTGAGGGGTGTTGCTTCATTAGATTCCTTTATGGACCATAATAGAACTTATAGAGCTATCTAGGGTTTAAGTAACTTTTGTAACCTTAGAATGTGTTTCATGAACCTAATTGGCTCTCATAAATTATATCTAGGCTAAGAGAAATCATCTCCACCAATTTATGGGTGTGTGGCTGAAAGAGGAGGCTTGAATCCAAAAGAAAAAGTGTGCAATTGTGTGCAAGGTAGCTCTCTCCACTTTCTCTCATGCATGGATGTGTGTTTAGCTTATTTTAGAATGTGGGTATATGCATTTTCAAGCTATGAAAAGTATGCTAGCATACCTTTATATTCCATGATTCTTGATGCCATGTTATGTTTCAAATGAGCATATGATGTTTGTATGAGTTTACTTGAGTGTGGAGAGGCTAAGAACTCTTCCCTTTGGTGAAGATTAGCCAAGAACCTTTGAGTTTGGTTGAGACAAAGTGAAGAGTCTCCCAAAAGCAAAGTGAGCACCCAAGAGTATGGTTGAGTCCAAAGTACTCAATGAATGGGTGAGGTAAGTCCAAAATCCATAAGGAGAAGTGTGAGGCCAATCCAAGCACTTGGTGAACTCTTGGATGTCTTGTATGAATTGTTCATATGCCAAGTTTGCTTTTAAAATGTCCATGGCTTTTATTTTTCCATGCATACATTTGTAAAGCTTACTTTGCACATATTATGTATGATTGAATGAGATATGAGCTATTAGGATTCTTTGAATCTCATCCCCTCCTCTCCAATGATCTAATATGTTAGGTGGACTAAGTAATTATGGTGAAGGAAGCCAATAACCATGAAGAGTAAAGATTGACAAGCTTATATCTTGTTTTGTCTATTTTGGAACCATAATGATAGTTCATAATATATATGATATTGTATATATATTGTGAACCTTAAGACATGTATAAAGATGCTACTATGTGATGTTTATAGCTATGGATATGATGTATGAGTTATAAAATACAATTTGAGTATCTAATGCCCATATATGCAATGTGGAAGTATGAAGTAAATGTGCATAAGTATGGATTGAATGACCAAAATGAGATGCATGAGATTTGAAACCATTTGGGTAGCTCATACAAGTCTCAAATGTACTTTTAGACTTGCTCAAAAGGTGCCACGACCAAGGGAAGGCCATTTGGCAAATTTGGTACCTCATGTGGAGCCAAATTTGACCATAATGGAACCTTATATTACTTCTTAGCCAAATGAGTTAGTCTTGATTTGAGATTTGACATGAAAATAGTTCTCATTAAGAGCTTTCTGGGAAGCTAAAGATCATAATTTTCAGAGGTCTACAAAATATTTGATGATTTTTTAAAGTTGGCAAAATTTATGGAAATGATTTGATGCACTGTTACAATGGTCCGAAATTGTTTTCTATCACATGAGACTCAAATAATGTCCAATTTCCATAAAATTTTATACAAAAAAACTAGGCAATCACAGTGACTATTCCAACTAGAACCACCTCATTTGGAGTCTAGAGAGGAAGATATGAATTTTTGAAGTTTCTATCCAGTATCAGTAACCTTGTCCGACTAGAAGTACTATTCTATCAAATTCTGAGGTCTAGGCTTGATGAACTGATCTGGAGATATTTTTTATCTCTATTTGACATCCACATCTTTCCATATTGGTATCATTTGCATGGATTAGATTTTTTTAGAATTAATTGGATATTTTTGAAATTCATATTAGTAAACTATGATAGCATCAGGACCCAGTCTGACCTCCAGATTATTTTGCATGTCAAACACTGTGTGTGGGATGTTATGACTTGTACATATTTTTAGCATAAATTAGACATCCCAAGCTTTTCATAATAACTGAGATTACATGATTTGAATTTTTTTAGATTTAGTTATGATTTTTCAAAGTTTGCCCAGAAAAGAGGCCAATTCTGGCCAAGAATGAAACCCTATGTTCCACCTTCCAATTCGGTTTTCATGAGTTGTAAGCATGTTTTTATAATGCAAATGAGTTGTAATGATGTAATTAAATATGAGGATGCATAGCATGAGCTCACACAGTCCACGTGACACCGAAATAAATTTTTAATCAAGACGCAACTCAAGGAAGCGTGTTATTTTAATGGAATTTCTCACTATATATCACATGAACATGTAAAGGATGATAGATATGAGCTAGAAATTATAGTGCTACAGCTAGCACCTACAACAATTGAAGGACAACAAAATGCAGCAAAAAGCCCTCTTATGTTTTAATTAAAAAAAGTATACACTTTACATTTTAATTTAAAATTTTAATAATATCATTTCGCATTTCCATCTATCTGCATCCATCATCTCTCTCAAGGTAATTAGTTGATTTTTATATATATAGCACTTTTTCTTTCAATTGTCTGAATATATTAATTATATTCAATCAATTTTCATTAATTCCAATTGTTAAACTTCTATAAAAAGTCTTTGGTTGCTGATGATTGCTAATTTCTATATACTTTTTCCCCTTTAATTGGACATTTTGATTATAAATTTTGGCTTAAAGGATTTTAATTAGGTGGATGATTAATTTTAGTAGTCATTTCTGCACTCAAGGAAATTATTCACATGATTTTAAAATTTTAATGCACAAATTTCTTTAAATAATTTTTTGAATTTTTTCCTATTAAATTTTTCTTACTATTTGTGCAGATTTTTTGTCAGGCAATAGGAACTTGAAGGATGAAAATTAATTTGGAAAATGATTGAAACTTCAAGATTGAATCAAGAGCTAAACTACATGAAGGAAGCCACACTTTACAACTAGAAAAGGGATTTTTGGATGGAAGAAGATGCATCATTCATGGTTTCTATTTCATGCACATTCTATGTAGCACATCAAGGCATCAGATTTCTTATTGCTTCTTCATTCACACACTAACACGTAACACCTTCATTCACACACTAACACGTAGCACCTTCATTCACTCACAAACCCACACCATTTCATGTATCATTTACACACCCATCATCAACAAAGCAGCCACAAGTTTACACTCAAGAAGGCTGCCACATGCATGTCTCTCATCCACCACACACAGTACACTTCATTGCACAACTCCATTCAACGTCCAGTACATCATTTCCATGGAAACTACCACTAGAACACACACACTCCACGTAAACAAGAAGTAATGTAACACCATAAATTTCTAACTTTGCCTTATGCTATTTCTAAGTCTCATGCCATGTATTTCTCAAGAACACAAGGAAATTACATATAAAAAGTGAATATTTTTGCGTTGTGTAAGGGATGAAATATCCATTTGATGTCTCGTGGATCATGTGAGCTCATATATCACATTCTCATATTTAATTACATAGATACAACTTAATTCCATCACCAAAAGTGGCCTAGAATTCATCCAAGTGCAAGAAATACACAAAATTCATAGTTGTAGCCTCTGTCAGAATTTTCCCTTTTCTATCACAAAATTTGAAAACTCATAACTAATTCTACAAATATCAAAATTATATATTCTTTATCATTATGAAAATATATAGATGTCTATTTATGATAAAAATATTTCTAGGTCATGAAATACAAAAGAGAAGACGTTTGACATTCAAAAAGAACTCAAGGTCTTAACTACCTAGGCAACTATTATAGGTTACTATCATAAACTTTGAAAATTTATAAATAATTATAAAAAAATCCAAATCATGAAAATTTGATCAATCTAAGAAGCTACAGTTGTTAAATTTAACGTAAAAATAACTTTAGATCACGCCAAGTCCATTTAAGAACTAAATTATGATGGAATAGTACTAGAGGTCAAGTGGCATTACTAGTGCTAATATGAAATTTCAAAAATTCATAACTTTATGCTCAAATTTCCAAATGAGATAATCTTGATGGCCACAAAAAGCTTATAATCTCTAGTTTATGCTTGTAAAATTTCATAAGCATTGGACATCATTTAGCCATCGGATGACACAGAATACAAAACTAACCATATGAATAGTACATACACCAGAACAATAGAAAAATCCCAACTTTAAAAATTCATAATTAATTCTATAGAGCTCTGATTTTTCTGCACTTTAGCTTCCCAAAAATCTCTCAATGAGCCCTACATGTCTGCAAAATTTCATAGGAAGATTCATCCATTTGGTCATTTTCATGATCTTAACTAGCATCAAAGTGTCCAATTTTGCTTCCCAAACTTGTGTGGCCACTTGAGCATGTGGGATTGCACCAAAATGAAATTTTAAACTTGTCTCAAAGGTACACAAACCCAGAATTTAGAAATTCATACTCTCACCCCATGCCATACACACATTTCCATAATGCTAATCTTGCCATTACATGTCCAAAATGCATATTTCCATATATATAACCTTTAATCTCATTTATACATGAATCATTAGCATAATTATACATGTTCATAACATTATAGGACATATACAATAATAGATTACAATATTTGCCATTCATATAGCCATAAAGAAACAAAATCCATGCAACTTGTTGTCAAGCGCTTATCTTCCAAGGTGTTGGTTCTCATTGCCTTGTTCTCTTGATTTACCTAGCATATTATATCATTGGAGAGGAGGAAATGAGATTCAAAGAATCCCAATAGCTCATCTCTCATTTCAACCATACATAAAGTATGCAAACCATGTCTTACAAATGCATGCATGAGCATATTAAATAACATGAACATTCAAGAAGCAATCTTGGCATGTGAGTAAGTCATACAAGACATCCATAGGCTTGCTAAGTAAGTGGATTAGCCCTCGCCCATTCACTTGTGGATTTTGGACTTGCCTCACCCATTTCTTTAAGAGGTTTTTGACTCAACCTTACTCTTGGGAGTTAACCTCACTTTTGGGAGATTCTTTACTTTGTCTCAACTAACTTTAAGGGTTCTTGGCTCATCCTTACCATAGCTAAAAGTTCTTGGCTTCTCCATACTTAAGCAAACTAAAGCAAACATAATAAACATCATTTGAAGACATAATACATCATCATGGTACCATGGAATAAGAGCTCATGCTAGAACACTTTTCATAGCTTAAAACACACATACACACATTCAAAGACAAGTCAAGCATACATTCATGCATGAGAGAAGGAGGAGTGAGCTACCTTGGATGGAACCACACACTTTCTCCTTGAATTTGCTCTCCCTTCCTTGACCTCACATACACAAAGGTGTGGGGTTGGTTTTTCTTGTCCTAAACACAATTTATGGAAGCCAATTAGGTTCATGAAATTAATTCTAAGGCCACACATCTTCCTTAAACATTAACTTGGTCTAATAACCCCTTTATAGTTCTGAGAATGCACCTAATAAAAAAACATCAATCAAATGAGTTCTAGGCTCCATTCTTTCTTCTCATATATGATTCTTGATTCTTTTTAAGCCTCTTGGAGTCATCACATAATTAAAACAAAGAGCCTTACTACATATTTCTTTTTTAGGTTATATTATGGAACATATAAGGCCAATTCACTTTCTATGATTTCTAAATTTTTTCCAATACTTCCCTTCATCTTCATTCATCATATATGACTCAAAAATAGGCTTGGAACAAATTAAAACTATCCCTAGGTACCTTAACCCTTCTTGGCCAAGACAATGAAGCATAAGGGCACTCATGGACTTTGCTTTGTTTTCTACATGGAAGATGTATATGAGGAGACTTCTAGGGATCTTAGGAGCTCATTTAAACATTTATTTAGACATAAAAATTAAGGTATCAAGTCAAATTTTACAAGGAACACATGAAACCCTAGATTTGCTATCTTGAATTTCTATAGTTATTTGTTAATTCTCTTTGCATATTCTTATTTTCCACACTCCTTTTTCTAAGATTCACCCTTGGTTCTGCCCAAAATCCAAGCCCTCTCATAGCTTCTTGAGTGGGGCGAACCAAGGAAAGAAGAGGAGCAAGGGGTAGCTATCATGGAAGGATGAATTACTTTGTTTTCCTTGTTTTCTTGCTTGAATCTTCCTTTCTTTGGCCTCCTCTCTTCAAATCCGAATTTTTCCCCTTTTTTCCCTTAAAACAGATCCATATACTTCAATAAAGCCATAGGAAAGAAAGGAAAATGGAGGAAAAGAGGTTTGCTAAAGAAAGAGCATGGAAAACAACCAAAAATCCATACCTTTTGCCTTTGATTTCTCCTTGTCTTCCTCTCCCTCTTGTGTACCTCTCTCCTTAGGGTTTTTCTCTAGTTTAAGGAAGAAACACATGTGGCTAAGTGAGTGGAGAAGTGGGGCATCCTATATATATAGGTGGGAGGAAGAAAGACTTTTCAAAAATTTTCATTTTGCCCTTTGTTCTTGATATTTTTGTTTCTAATTTGTTTTAGCTCCTTTTTTAGAATCATCTTTTTTATTATAAAATTTAGGTTCCAAATTTAGTAAAATGCCTTTGGAATCACTCAAATTGAAGTTAAAATCTTCCCAAACGAATTCATCAAAGTTTGGGTACACTGATGTTGAAAAATGTCCACCGAAGGGGTTTTAACTGTCCCGGGGCTTTTCATGGTTTTTAGGACCTTTGAGAATTCCAGAGAACTCAAAAATTTCATTTAAAAAGCCACCGTGTGAATTCCAAAATTTGCTCAAAATTACAAATATGCCATTACGTTGCATAAGTCTTTTGTCAAATTCCGTTTCTTTATTCTAGCTCATTTTTTCTTTTCGTTTGAACCTAAGATTCTCATTTTTAGAACTCTAGAATGCTTCCCAAATTTTTTAGGACCTTAACTAAGTCATTTCAAGGGACTTGCTTTTGTATCTGGTGAATTTCATTCATTGACGGAGAAACCGTACGTTATGTTTCTCGCATTTTCTCTCGTTTCTAAAGAATTAGATATTACAAGTAACACGTAGGTTCGAGTTGGTGAGAAGAAAGGGAGGTTGCACATCATAATCACACTGCACTTTCACTTCATTCCCACTTCCATTCATGTTACTTCACTTATCCAACTCACTCACACACATGTTAAGCCCACACACTCTCATCCATTCATTCACATGTATTGTCCAGCAGCAACCACTTGTAGGAAGCATTTGGAAAGGAGCTTTGGTGGATGATGTAGCACCATATATTTTTATCTCATTTCTATCACATTTACATGGTCATGTGATACATTCCATGAAAGAAGTAAGAAAATTCATTGCAAATAAAACATTCCTTTGGATTACATCATATATAAAAATTCCATTTCTGCATCACGTGGACTGTGTGGGCTCATACTATACATTCTCATATTTAATTACATCAATACAACTCTTTTTCATCATAAATTCATGCCCACAACTCATGGAAATCAAAGGAGTGCTCAAATTACATAAGTGCATTTTTAGCTAGAATTGGCCTTTTTTCTAACCAAAATTTGAAAAATCATAACTAATTCTAGAAATATCTAATTCACACATTATTGGCCATTATAGAAAGCTAAGGATGTCTAATTCATATTAAAAATATGCTCAAACTATAACATCCAACACAGAGGGCATTTGACATCCGAAAAAGTCCGGAGGTCAAGCTGCCTCCTGATGCTGTCACAGATTCTACAACAAACTTGGAAAATATCCAATTAATTCCACAAAACTACAATCTATGAAAATGATACCAATTTGGAAATCTGTGGATGTTAGCTAGAGAGAAAAAAAAATTTAGACCAGCTCAGGCAACCCAGACCTCAGAATTTAATAGAATAGTAACTCAGGTCAGGTAAGGGTCTTGATACTGGACAAAATATTCAAAAATTCATATCTCCCTCTCTAGATCTCCAAATGAGGTGCGTTCAATGATACAAGTCACTATGAATGGCTAGTTTCTCTGTATAAAATTTCGTGGCAATTGGACATCATTTGTGCCTTGTGTGACAGAATTTATTTTCGGACCAAATGAATAGTGCAGCAGATCAAAACCAGAAAAATTGTCAACTTTGAAAAATTATCAAATATTCTGTAAACCTCCAAAAATTATGAGCTTTAGCTTTCTAAAAATCTCTTAATGAGACCTAATTACATGTCAAATCTCAGACTAAGAATAATTCATTTGGCTAAAAAGTGATATAGGGTTCCATTATGGTCATTTTTGGCTCCATATGGGATACCAAAATTACCAAATGGATTTCCTTTAGTTTTGGCACCTTTTGGGCAAGTTTAAAAGCACATTTATGACTTGTGTGAGCTGCCTAAATGGTCCCAAATCCTATGCATCACATTTTGGCCTTTCCATCCATACATATGCACATTACATCAAACTTTCCAAAATACATACTTTGGCACTACATATCCAATTTCTATTATAGGGTTCATACATCATGTCCATACATTTATGCATCACATAATATCATAATTACATATGTCTAAGGGGTTATAGACCATATACATCAAAAGGATACATCATATGACACAATTATGGTCTTAAAGTGGCAAAACTTAAGCATTTGGTTGTCAATCTTCTTTCTTCAAGGTAATTGGTTCCCACTACCATATCCACTTGGTCCACCTAGCAAGTGAGATCATTGGAGAGGAGGGAATGAGATTCAAAGAATCCCAATAGCTCATTTCTCATTCAATCATATATAATAAATGCAAAGCAAGCCTTAAAGATGCATGTATGGATAAAATGGAAGTCATGAACATTTAAAAAGCAAGCTTGGCATGTGAACAAATCATACAATACATTCAAGAGCTCACCAAGTGTTTGGATTGGCTTCACACTTTTCCTCATGGATTTTGGACTTGCCTCACCTATTCTTTAAGAGTTTTAGACTCAACCATACTCTTAGGAGCCCACTTTGCTTTTGGAAGACTCTTTACTTTGTCTCAACCAATCTCAAGGGTTCTTGGCTCATCCTCATCGTGGTCAAGAGTTCTTGGCCTCTCCACACTCAAGCAAACTCTACAAACATCATACATTCATTCGAAAACATAACATGCCATCATGAAATCATAGCATATAAAATCATGCTAGCATACTTTTTATGGCTTGAAAATACACATACACACATTCTAAGACAAGCTAAACACACATCCATGCATAAGAGAACGTGGAGAGAGTTACCTTGCACACAATCACACACTTTTTCTCTTGAAACTCCCTCCCTTACTTTGGCCACACACCTACAAAAGTGTGAGGAAGGTTTCTCTTGGCCTAAATGTAACACCTTACTTTCTAGCTCATACCCATCATGCCTTACATACTCATATACACATGCTAAGCATACAAGGGAGGTTATTTGCTCTACCTTATGCTTCTTTTCTATGGCATTATGTATGGGTAGATTTCCACTGAAAGTCACATGGACCGGGTGAGCTCTTTCTCCACATCCTCATGCTTAATTATACTACTAAGACTCATTTCAATCCCAACAACATGCTTTAAACTCATGGAAAGCAAAAAGGGATTTGAGACATGCATTTTCGTTCTTGGCAGATTTTGCTTCATTTCTGGGCTAAGTTTGGAAATTCATAACTAAATGCAGAAAAATCGTAACTGCATGATCTCGGTCATTCTAGAAAGCTTAAGACGTCTTCTTCATGCTAAAAATATGTATAAGTCTCAATATCTCACATATCCTGAGTTTGACATCAAAATCGTTATGGAAAGATGTGGATGTTAGCTAGAGGAGAAAAATATCTCCAGATCAGTTCACCAATCCAAACTCCCAGAAACCGATGAAACAGTACTTCGGGTCTGGTTGGGTGTCTGGTTCTGGGCAGGAACTTCGAAATTGCATATCTTACTCTCTAGACCTCTAAATGAGGTGCTTCCAGTTCCTACAAGTCACTGTGACCATCTAGTTTCTGTGTATAAAATTTCGTAGCCATTGGACTACAGTTGCCCCTCGCGTGACACAATTTCTAAACTGACCAAATGAACAGTGTTTTCTGAAATCCGAATTTCTGATGCCAACTTTGAAAAATCATAGAGAATGCTATAGACCTCTAAATGACATAAACTCTAGCTTCCTAAAAAGCTCTAAATATGATCTAGTCACATGTCAAATTTCATAGCAAGAAGAGGTCATATGGTTACCTCTTGACATCATGTGCAAAAAGCCACTTTCTTGGCTAAAAATAGGGCTCATGGGATCCAATCTTGGTTCTTCTACCTCTATGACCCTTTGAGCACATGAGAAAGCATCTCTAGGGGCCATCAATCATGGCTCAAGTGTCTAACAACTTAGATTAGATAAACTCACTACCTCATGCCCACTTATGCACCCATATAGCCTATACTAACATTGAGCATTTCACATCAAAATTGCCTCTTCATTCATAATAGGCCTCATTTTCATACATTCGTCATACATACATTAACTTACAATCATTCATAAAGGTTACATCATTACTTTACATCACTTGTCTCATGTACAATGTATTTACAAGAAATTCCTTTACACTTTTCTTTAGTCTCCCTAGCCTCATGCTTGATGATGATTCCCATCTCTTACCTCACTTGGTCCACCTGGCATGTTTGGATGGTGGAGAGGGAGGGTGAGATTCGGAGAATCTCAGTAGTTCATCTCTCATTCAATCATACATATATAGCATGTAAACAAGGCTCACCATGCATGTATGGCATGTTAGCATATAAAAATCATGATGAAAGCGTTTAAAACATGTGAATTGGCCATGCATAAAGAAAAACATTCTCAACATGTGAGTAGGCCATACATAACATTTAGAAGCTTGCTAAGTACTTGGATTAGCCTCACCCACTCACTTGTGGCTTTTGGACTTGCCTCACCCATACTTAAGAGGTCCTTAGACTCAACCCTTACTCTTTGGGAGTCAACCTCACTTTTGGGAGACTCTTTACTCTTATCTCAACCAACTGGAGGGTTTGGCTCATCCTCACCTTGGCTATAGGGTTATTGGCTTTTCCATTCCTCAAGCAAACCAAAACAAATCACATAAATCATCATTTCACTTCATAACATGTCATCATGCTAACACACTTCTCATAACTCATATCATACATACATACAAGTAAGTCAATGTAAACACACAATTATGCATGAAAGAAGGTAGAGAGAACTACCTGGTTAGCTATTCACTACTTCCTCTTTCACTTGTCTCCTCCCTTGTGGATTTCACTACCACTTCTAGATGGGGGACTTCTCTTGAGCCTAACCACACAAAAGCATGGAATTAATTCCTCAATACTTAATTCTTAAGTTAGGGATCTCTTCTCATCAACTCTATTGATCTCCTTAACCTAGGTCTCTTTCTCTCACTAGAGTCCATTAGTTATCCTCTCTCTTTTCTCAAATTCTCCTACTCTTAGGAAAGGAAAGCAAGAAAGAGAAGACTACATAACTTCTAACCTCTCTCAAGAGTGATTTCCCACTCTCTCTCTTCTGAACCAAACTCAAGACCTAACCATCTTTGCTATCTAAACCGTGGAAAGAGAGAGGAAGGGGAGAAGGGCAACATGTAAAGAGAAAAGCTATGAGAATCCTTACCTTTCTTGTCCTTTCTTCTTCTCCTCAGCTTCTCTCTCTCTCTCCTCTGCCCTTTTCTCTCTCCTAAAGCGAGCTTGAGTCGGTTAGAAGAAGAAAGAAGAGATTTGGAAGCTTTTAGAAAGTCAAAATCTCTTTTTCTCGCTTTTCTGGACCGCTCTCGCTATAGCGAGCCATTGCCCTCGCTACGGCGAGCTCGTGTCTGTTCCAAACCTCTGCCTTCGCTATGGCGTCGCTACAGCGAGCAACTCCCTAGTTTTTGTATGGAATGCCGCACTCGCTATAGCTAGAAGCATTTTCGCTATGGCGACAGGGCATTCTCGCTATGGCGAGGCCATTTCTCGTTATGGCGAACTCGAGAATTCGCTATAGCCGGGCTGTGGCGAAAAGACTTAGAATTTTCAGTCCTTGGAGATTTTCAGCTCTTTTCCTTTCCCTTTCTTTTCTCATTCTTGGCTGTTACACTAAACACAATTTATGGAAGCCAATTAGGTTCATGAAATAATTTCTAAGGCCACACAACTAGCTTAGATACTAGGTTGTTCTCTAAACCCCATTATGGTCCATAATTGCACCTAATGAAGCAACACCTCTCAAATAATTTCTAAGCTTCATTCTTTTTTTTCAAATATGATTCTTGACTCCTCTTAAGCCTCTTGGAGTCAACACACAATTAAAACAAAGTGCCTAACATCATGTTGCTTCTTTAGGTCATAATATGGAACCTAAGGCACCAAATCACTTTCTATGAGTTCTAAATTTTTTCTAAGGCCTCCCCTTATTTTCATTCATCAAATATGACTCAAGAATGACCTTAGAAAAATTTAAAACTCTCCCTAGCTATGAGAACTTGCTTTGGCCGAGACATAGGGGGTTTTTGGCCTCCTTGGAGACTTCTTTGTTTTCTTGAAGGAGGAAGCATGTGGGGAGCATCTTAGGGGTCTCAAGAACTCATTTAAACTCTTAATTACACCTAGGAATCATCACACAAAATCATAATTTGGAAGGAACACTTGAAACCCTAGAATTTGCCTCTTAAAATCTAATAGTTATTTTGTCATTTTCTTTGCATATTCTTGTTCTTCTCCATCAAACATCTAAGATTCATGCTTGGTTGGGCTTAAAAATCAGATCCTCCTATGGCTCCTAGGGTTAGACAAAATGGAGAAGAAGGGTGGGTGAAGACATCAACCATAGGATGAGATTTTACCTAGTTTCCTTGTTTATTTTAGCTTGAATCTTGCTTTCTCTAAGATCCTCTCTTCAAATCCGAAATTTCCCTTCAATTTCTCCCTTAATTCATATTTATAAAATTCATTTTAATCAAATGAAACCAAGGAAAAGGGAGGAGAGGAGGTGTGGATGAAGAAAAGCATGAAAAATCACCATGGAAACATACCTTAAGCTTGGATTTTCTCCTTCTTCTTCCTCCTCTCTTGTGCACTCAAACCCTAGCTCCCTTCTTCTAAAATTATGCAAAAAATTCTGATTCCAAATGAAGGGGAAAGTGGGGCACCACCTATATATAGGTGTAGGAAAGTGACTTTTTCAAAAATTCTAATTTTACCCTTCGTACTTTGCATTTTCATTTCTCTTTCATTTTTACTCCTTTTTTAGAACCATCTTTTCTATTATAAAATTTAGGTTCCCAATTAAATAAAATTTCTTTGGAATCACTCAAATTGGAGCTAAAACCTTCTCGAACGGATGCGTCAAAGTTCGGGTACACCGACATTAGAAAACGTCCACCGGAGGGGATTTAACTGTCCTGGAACTTTCCATGATTTTCAGGTCCTCTGAGAACCCCAGAAAACTCAAAACTTTCATTTAAAAATCCCTCCTGTGTGAATTCCAAAATTTGCTCAAAATTACGAAAATACCATTATGTTTCGTAAGCTTTTCGTAAGAAATTGTTTCTTTATTCTAGCTCCATTTTTCTTTCCGTCTAAGCTTGGAGTTCTCATTTTTAGAAGTCTAGAATTCTTCCCAAGTTTTTTGGGACCTTAACTACATCATTTCGGGGGACTTCCTTTTGTATTCGGTGAGTTTCGTTCGTTTACAGAGAAACTGTACGTTATGTTTCTCACATTTTCTCTGGTTTTTGGAGAACTGGATATTACAGATGAAACAAGATGCAACTAGTTATGAGGCAGCTAATGTGGAAGGATGAGCAGATGTTACGTGGAATGAGAGCTGAGTTGTAGGTTGAAGCAGCAACATGAAAGAAGAAGAAACATACACATGCAATAGCTTACCATGGGTTCTGGTGCTTTGAAAGGGGGAGAAAAAGCTCACGAAGTTAGAAGAAGAGGAAGAGTGTGTGTGGGGGATGAAAAAGCAGTTGTAACATGCAGAATCTTTACGTGGATAGCTACAGGAGAAGAGAAAAAGCTTGCAAGAAAAGCTATGAGTTGGGTTTAAAGAAGGAGAAGCAAGGAGCAGAACGCGATGAATTGATGTGAAGGAAAGCTACGAGTTGATGTGAAGCAGCAGTAGGATTAATGAGCAAATAAGAAGCACGTGGATAGAGCATGCAGCAATTCATTCACAGGGCAGAATCTGATTATGAAGAGAACATGTGAATAGTGCAACATCATTAGCACGTTAGCTCGCATTGAAGGAATGAAGCAGCATCAGCCTAAGATTATGGGAAGATTATAAATGAGGCACGTGACCATTTAGTGAAAAAGAAAACACGTGTGCAGCATGTGATTGAAGGAAGCTAGAGATTAATGTGACTGAAGAAAACATGTATTTGAGGGCTAGAGTTGGGAGAGAATAACATGAAGCGAGAGCTGGGAGAGAATAACACGAAGCGCGAGCTAGGAATTGAATGTGAAATACTATGGGAAAGATGCTGTGAGCTTCAGTACGTGAGCAAGAAGGGATTTCTTCAATTATCCTCTCCATATGGCTCATCCTTCCATCAAAATTCCTCCATCCATCTCATCCATGGTTGCTTGAAATCTCCTTGGTAGGTAGCTGAAGAGTGAGCCTTCTTAGATGTAGATTTAAGCTTCAAATTTCCTCCTCCAATTGGATAAATTCTCTTTGCTTAATCTTTTAATTTCAATATTGTTTCCTTTATTAATTTGACTAGGTGTAGCTCATTAATTTAGTAATTAAGTTGCTAGAATTTACTGGATTGATTTGAATAATGGATTGGTAGTAAATTGCTGTTTAGATATTAATTTTGATCTTTAAATGTTTATGGAAAGTTCAGACTTAGTGGCTGCACAATTTGCTATTAAATTCCTCTTGTTTTTAGTCCAATTGATGCAATGGTTGTTAAATTAAGTGATTGAAATTTTTGTGCAATTGATGTGCTTGAGGAATTCATTATTCTAATTGGTTAATTACCATTTTAAGTAGATTGTTTAGCATATTTTTGTGAACATTTAGGATTGGTTTTAGTGTGTTCTTGTTCCTAACTCAATTGATTAATTCTTTAAGGTTTCTTGTGGTTGCAAAGTCCTTGAATTATTAGTGAATTGAGTCTTAGATGGTAATTCAAGAGTTCTTATGAAGAATACACTAATGAGAAAGAGTTTAAATCCAATTTTAGTACATTAGAAAAGGAGCAAGGATAATTGAATTCTAGAGAGTCCATCTAAAGGCTAGCTACCACATTTTCTTAATTGTTTACTTCACTTAGTCTTAAGCTTTTAGCTCTTATCATTTTAAACTTAATTCAATTAAATTTTAGTAATTCAAAATCCTCTAAACAATTTTCATTTAGTGATACTTGAAATACTCTTTCACAAACAATTAGAGGCAAAAACTCCTTGGGAAATGACCTAGATTGCACCACTACCTACAAGTTTATTTTTCTACCTAGTTTTACTTGAGGTTGCTTGACACAATCATCAGTTGGATTGGTTCCTATTCGCCAATCGGCTTACACTGCAAGTGCACGGGCCATGAAAAATTAGTATAAAAAGATTATCATTCCCACGAGAATTGGAGTTGAATTTATTTAGTCATTAAACTTATGCTTTAAACTAGGTTGAGCAAAACAATTGATTATCGAAATTGAGTGTAAAAATGTAAAAATTACTTTGCAAATTAATTTATAAAAAAGGCTAAGAGATCCTTTTGACTTCAAGTATACAGGGGACCTAGGATTATTTCTCCCCCTTGTATTTCATGGCACAAGAGCAACCTCCTCTCACAAAAGTGACCAACAACTATATGTGCTAGTCTGGGGATCAAATACTACTTGAAAAAGCTTTCTCAAGTTAAGAACAAGTGTTTAATTCTATTAGTTACTCAATCTCTCTCACAACCAATAAAATCCCAATTTTAAGTTCAAACCCAAATGTGACTATACAAGGTCAGTGAGTGTATCTCTACCTCACCAACAAAACCATCCATTCAATACATAAATTTCAAGTTCTTGTACAATTTAACTCTAGTTCAGTACTCAAGCTAGCTCTCTCAAGCATCACTCAAGCCAACAAACAAATAAGTGGTGGCCAATTAACCAAAAGCATTAAGAATGGAATGAAATCAACACACATATGTCATTAATCATGGAAGTGGAGGAGAATCAAATGTCAATCCATACAAGGCTCGAAATAATCCTAGAACAAATGTCTAGCTACTCATAATCAGCCATATGCTTACAAAATGTAACACCATATATTTCTAACTCATTTCATACACATTTGCATGCTCACATGAAACATTCCATGAAAGAAGTGAGAAAAATCCATCGACATAATACATTTCTTTGTGTTGCGTTGTATATAAAAATTTCATTCGGTGTCACGTAGACCATGTGAGCTCATACAACACATTCTCATATATTAATTACATGAATTCAACTCATTTGAATCATCAAAAGTGGCCTACATCTCAAGGAACTCGAAGGAATGCATGAAATATACACATAATTTTAGCCAGATTTTGCCTCCTTTCTGTCATAACGTTGAAAAATCATAACTAATTCTAGAAAAATCAAAATCATGAATTCTTAGCCATTCTGGAAAGCCACATATGTCTACTTCATACTAAAAATATATATAGACCATAACATCCAATACAGAGGATGTTTGACATGCGAAATGGTCAATAGATCAGGTTGTCCATTGGTGCTGTCACAAAATTCTGTAGCAAATTTAAAAAATGTCTAATTAATTCCACAAAAATTCAATCCATGCAAATAATACCAATTTGGAAGCTGTGGATGGTATCTAGAGGGAAAAAATAACTTCAAACTAGCTCAGACACACCCAGACCTCGAAATCCAATCAAACGGTAACTGAGGTCGGGTGGAATTCCTGATACTAGATAGATTCTTTAAAAATTCAAATCTCCCTTTCTGGACATCCAAATGAGGTGATTCTAGTAGACACAAGTCACTACAAATATCTAGTTTCTTTGTATAAAATTTCGTGGCAATTAGACATCATTTGAGCCATGTGTAACAGATTCCATGTTCGGATCTGAGTGAACAGTAACCTGACCAAAATCAAAAAATTTGCCAACTTTAAAAATTTATCAAATATTCTTTAGACCTCTGAAAATTATGTTCTTTAGCTTTCCAAAAATCTCTCAACAAGCTCTAATTTTATGCCAAATCTCATATCAAGAAGAGCTCATTTGGATAAAAAGTTATATAAGGTTTCATTATGGTCAATTTTGGCTCCATATGGGATACCAAAATGACCAAATGGCTTTTCTTGGGGTTTGGCACCTCTTGGGTGAGTCCAAAAGCATAATTAGGACTTGTGTGAGCTGCCCAAATGGTCTCAACCCTCATGCATCTCATTTTGGCTATCTTATCCACACATATGCATAATTCCATAAATTAATTCAAGAAGCTACATTGCCCATACATACTCAATTTGCATACTAGTGGTCACATAATACATTCTCCCATTTAAACATAACATATTATCATAATTACAGATGTTCCAAAGGCCATAGACCATTTACAATAATATTTTATATCATTATGGCTTCAAAGAGCAAGAACCATACATATTGGTGTCAATCTCTTCTCTTCAAGGTGGTTGGCTTCCATTACCTTGTCCAGTTAGTCTACCTAGCATGTTAGATCATTGAAGAGGAAGGGATGAGATTCAAAGAATCCCAATAGCTCATCTCCCATTCAATCATACATAATAGATGCAAACAAGTCTCATAAATGAATGTATAGTCATGTTGACATGTGCAAACATTCAAGAAGCATTTTCATCATTTAAGAATTTCATACATAGCATATAAAGGCTTGCCAAGCAAGTAGATTGGCCTCACCCAATTTCTCATAGATATTAGACTTGCCTCACCAATCTTTAAGAGATTCTTGGACTCAACCATACTCTTGGGAGCCCATCTTATTTTTAGGAGACTCTTTGCTTTGTCTCAACCAATCTCAAAGGTTCTTAGCTCATCCCCACTATGGCTAAGGGTAGTTGGCCTCACCACACTCAAGCAAACCTAAGCACACATCAAAAATATCATATAAGAGCATATTGTAACATCATGGCACCATGGAATTTAAAGTCATGCTAGAACACTTTTCATGGCTTAAAAATACACATACATACATTCAAGACAAGCCAAGCACATATCCATGCATGAGAGAAGGTGGAGAGAGCTACCTTATACACAATTATACACTTTTCCTTTGAATCCAAGCTCCCCTTTTCGGCCACACACACACAAAAGTGTGGGAAAGTTTTCTCTTGGCCTAAACACAATTTATGGAAGCCAATTAAGTTCAAGAACTCAATTCTAAAGCCATACAATTTGCTTAGATACTAGGTTAGCTTATAACCTTATTATGGTTCCATAATTGTACCTAATGAAGCAACACCGCTCAATTTAATTTTAGGCTCCATTCTTTCCTTTCAACTATGATTCTTAACTCCTTTTAAGCCTCTTGGAGTCATCACACAGGCAAAACCAAGAGCCTAACTACATGTTGCTTCTTTAGGTCTCATTATGGAATATAAAGCACTAACTCACTTTCTATAGTTTCTAAATTTCTCCTAAGGCTTCCCTTCATATTCATTCATCATATATGACTCAAAAAAAGGTTTAGAAAAATTTAAAACTCTTCTTAGCTACACAAACCCCTTTAGGCCGAGGCTATAGAAGAAATGGGGCTTTTTGGAGTTTGCCTTGTTTTCTCAAGGAAGGATGCAAATGGGGAGCCTCTTAGGGATCTTGGGAGCTCATTTAAACTCTTATTTAGGCCTAAGAATCATCATACAAAATCAAATTTTACAAGGTGCAATTGAAACCCTAGGTTTTGCACCTTAAAATTCTATTGCCTTTTCTTGAATTTCTTTGCATATTCTTACTCTCCTCCCTTAAATTCATGGAATTTACCTTTGGTTCCCCTCAAAATTCTAGCCCTCTAGCATCTACATACATGGGGGTGAAATATGGAGAAGAAGGGGGAAGGAGTAGCTACCATGGGGTGCAAGATTTACCTTATTTTCTTGCTTTTTCTCACTTGAATCTTATGTTCTTTGAGTTCCGCTCTTCAAATCCGAATTTTCCCCTCAATTTGTCCCTTAAAATAGATCCATATACTTCATTATAATAATAGGAAATAAAGGAGAATGAAGGAGAAGAGGTTTGGAAGAGAAATAGCAAGAAAAACTACTAAATTTCCATACCTTAAGCCTTTGATTTCTCCTCCTTTTTGCCTTCCTCTTGTACGCCACTTTCCTTAAGGTTTTTCTCTGATTTTGGGCAGAACTTGGTCGTGAAAAATGAAGGGAGAAGAAGGGCGCATCATAGATATAGGTGGGAGGAAGTTACACTTCTCAAAAATTCTCATTTTGCCATTTGTTCTTAGCATTTTCATTTCTCTTTTATTTTAGCTCCTTTTTTAGAACCATCTTTTTTATTATGAAATTTAGGTTCCTAATTTAGTAAAATGCTTTTGTAATCACTCAAATCAGAGTTAAAACCTTGCCAGATGAATCCGTCAAAGTTCGGGTACACTAACATTGAAAAACATCCACCAATGAGGCTTTAACTATCCCAAGCCTTTCCATAGTTTTTAGGGCCTCTGAGAACTTTGAAGAACTCAAAATTTTCATTTAAAAAGCCCTCTTGTGTGAATTCCAAAATTTTCTCAAAATTATGAAAATGCCATTACATTTTGTAAGCTTTTCGTAAGAAATTGTTTCTTCATTCTAGCTTTATTTTTCTTTCTGTCTGAGCCCAAGATTCTTAGTTTTAGGAGTCTAGAATGCTTCTCAAATTTTTTGGGACCTTAACTACATCATTTTAGGGGACTTCCTTTTATATCTAGTGAATTTTGTTCATTAACAGAGGAACCGTACATTACGTTTCTCATGTTTTCTCTCATTTTCAGAGAACCAGATGTTACACAAAACACTGAGAAGTTGAAGCCATAGAAATACAAGAGAAAAAAAGGAAGGAAAGGATCAGAAAAACTAATAAAAAGAGTTTCAAATCTCTCCAAACTTTAATCCTTGGCTCTAACCACTTCCCCAATCTCCAACCCCTAGCACACAAGCTCCTTAGGCTACCTAGAAGATGGAGGATGCCCTTTTAGTCAAAAATATGGGATATATGAAGCCCTAAGGTCTGCCAAGCCTTAAAATGTAATGCCTTAGTGAACCGTAGTTTGTTGCAGCCAACATGTAATGCATCGCGGCTAAACAACCTTGAATTCTCTCCAACATCTTTGTTCAAGAATTGGTCGTGGCTAACATATTAATTAGCTACAGCTAAATGCTTTCTGTTTTTCTCTCCTCTGTGCAATAATTGACCGTGATGAAATGCTTTCTATTTTTTTCTCCTCCATGTAAGAATTGGCCTTTGCTAAATAGCCTTAGTTTTTCTCCAACCTCTTTATTCAATAATTAGCTGCGATGAACTACTGATTTGATCTTATCAGTGTGTATAAAATGAGCCAAAATGCATGCCATCCCTCTTCGCCAAAAACCATAAACGATTCTCTTTCGTTTAAAACTCATTGCCACTACTATCTGAAGCTCTCCATCGAAGTTCATTGTTAGAGCTCTTGTTAACCAAACTCTCTCCTCCGGCAGCTAAGGTTTGTCTCTTTGTTTTTCTTTTTCCATCATCTCATTAAGTATAAGTCTTTTGAGCATAAAATTGATATATATACCTTCAGAAGAACTAGGGAAGTGCTATTCTGTCTTAGGTAGGGCTAAATAGGCATACTATTGAATGTTTTGCTAGATCAAAAAGACTTTGATTTTGATATGGCCATCTGAAGCTCCCCTATGGCTTCCTTGTAAAGTTCTTTTTATCTTCTTTCTTTGATTTTTTTTTCTCATCTCATAAAAAAAGATCAGATCATAGGCCCGTCCTTACTTTCCTCTTTCTTTAAGTGAATGTGCTTGATGCAATATGTGACATGACAGTAGGAATCTTGGTCTTATCTCAGTTGTCGCGGTTGTTGGAACCTTTTCCCTTAGCCTTTACTTTCTTCGTCTCATTTCCTTTCTTCACGTTGACAATCCCTTTCACCTTTTTGAATATTGCAAACATCTCCTTCTCTCTTTTCTCCCATTTTTTGTGATAAAAAAAATCAACTAATAGGTTAAGATCAACTGCTACATCGATCCTTAAAGTTTGGCTCATTTTTTTTTAGCTAAGATGTTGTTTTGTTTTGCCTTTATCTTTACTCTCTCTCAACTTCAGTTCTCAATCTTTGTTCTTTGTTTCTTCTGCCTCTACCTCTCTCCCTTAATCTATTCTGCATCTCCCTTTTTTCTAGTTTCCTCCCTCTCTATTCTCCTTCTAACTTTTATAGGAGTTTTTTCACAAGGGAATTCCTAAAATGAAATAGTGCACCACACTCCAGCTAACACTCTTACCTCCACAAGTGACTATTTAGGAATTGACATGTTTTTTTCTTATCAGTAGTGTATGGTAAGCCAAACTATTATAGAAGAAGGGAGTTATAAAGTGAGACTGTGTCTTTTGTAAGGAGTGTTAAAGATAAGTGGTGGATTTGTATAGGAGACTATAATATTCTTATTGTTGATAGGAAAAAAAAGTGAGGCCACTCCATCTTTCCACAATATGGAAGATTTTTTAAAATTAATTTAGCAAAGTAACTTAATGGTTTTAGGTTTTCATGGTCCAAAGTACACTTGGGATAATGGGAGAATATAAGAGAGGCTTGATCAGTGCTTGTGTAATTTCTCTTAGCTCATGCAGTGCAAAGAAAATGTTGTTTTTCATTTCAACTTCTTCAACTTTGATCACAAACCTTTGAAAATCTAATTAAAGCCATAGGGTTTGAGTAAGGGTTAGCACTATAACCAATTTAAGTTTATCCTAGCTTGGCTTTCTCACAATAATTTTCCTTGATTAGTTAAGAACGCTTGATAGCATAATGGCAATGGGGGGTTGTAGTTTAGAACTTTACTTTGGATGCTAAGGGGGGGAACAAAACTATTTTTAGTAATAAAACCAAGAAAAAGAGGCACTTAATGAAGAGGTTAGAAGGTATTGATAGAAGATTGGCCAATAATAATAATCATCAACTATGACACTTACAAAAGAAGCTTTTCATAGAACTAGAAAATATCTTTTTACAAGAAGAAGTCATATGTATCAGCATTCTAGGTGCAATTGGCTTAAATTTGGTGACTATAACATGAGATATTTTCATGCCACCACTATGCCAACATGTAGAAAAGATCATATTGAGGTTATTATAGATGAGGAAAAGAACTTGATTGCTGATGAAAACCATATGTGTGGGTCGGTATTTGATTTCTTTAAGGATCTCTATATGGAATATGTTGATTTCACTTATATATATTATCCTTTTAAAGGTTTCTTCCCTACTTTTAGTATGGATGCCATTAAAGAAATTGAGGCCCCCTTTTCTAATAAGGAGATTAAGTTTGTAGTTTTTAGTATGGGTGCTTTCAAAGCTCCTAGACCTAATAGGTTACACGCCTTATATTTTTAGAGCTAGCAAGACATTGTGGGCATACCAGTGTGTGATTTTATGAAGAAATGTTATCTTAAACCCTTTTTTATTAAGACTATGAATGAAACTTCTCTAGGTCTTATATCTAAGGTTGACAACATGGAAAGCTGTTACACCAAAATGTATTACCCATGATTATCTATCATTTAAGCTTGATTCCATATAATTCTTAAAGAAAAAGACTAAAACTGTGGCATTTTCATACATTATGTCAAGGTTCAAACATTCATACTTTGCCCCGTGGGTCTCATGAACCCATCAATCATATTTTCTACTCAAACTCTATTCATACAACTCTTACATATCATAAAACAACCCATGAACCATGAATATGAGGCCAAAAATTAGAAAAATGAAAATCCTCTCACGGGTCCAAAAGTTAGATTTTTGGCTCCACTTTTGAAAAATCATATCTAATTCTAGAAAAATAGTAATCAAGTAAACCATAACTTTCTGGAAACTTCTAGATGTTAGTCTTACATCAAAAATATTTTCCAGCCACAAAAAACTCATCTAAACCAAGTTTGACAACAAAAAATGCAGAGGTTGAGCTGCCCAAAAATCTGATATGAACTTCAAAAATTCATAACTAATTCCAAAAAAATCTAATGTAGGCAAACTATACCAATTTGAAAAGTTACAAATGTTAAATAGAGGGAAAAAATAAATCCAAACCTATTCAGTAGCCTTAGAATCTTAAAAACTAATGGAACAGTAACAAAATTCGACTAGCATCCCTGATACTGACTCAAAACTTCATAAAATCATTTTTTCCCTCTACAGACCTCCAATTTAGGTGCTTCCAATTGGTATAGGTCACTATGAATGTCTAGTTTCTTCTTGTAAAATTTCATAGCCATTGGACAGTACCCTGGCCACATCCATAAATTTTTCCAACTTCAAAAATTCCACAGACCTCCAAATAATACCCACTTTAGCTTCTCAAAAAGTTCTATGCGCATGCCAAATTTTAGATCAAAAGAAGTTTATTTAGTCTTATCTTGACATGGCTCACGAATATGGTGAATTTAACACCTTACATGGGTCAAAAGTGGTTCAAATGGCTTCTTAAATGCTCTACCACCTTTTGGGCAAGTTTTAAAGCACTAATACATTACATATGAATTGCCCAAGTGGTTTAAACTATCATGCATCTTAGTCTCACTATGCTATATACAATAATACACATCTAGGAGTGAGCTACCAAGTACCCCAAAACTTGCATTCTCATTGCTTTAGTTCCATAAATGGTTCATACATCACATATATATGTTTTTACACTTGTTCATATATTTACATCTCCAAAATAGCATGTACATCTAAATATTGACATCAATCTACCTTGTATTCATCCTTCTTAGTAAAATTTGCTGGACATAATAAGAACTGTTATGCGGATCCTATACATAGACTTCTTGTGTTGATTTTTATTGTTCAAGTTATTTCTTTTCCTACAATCTGTAGATGTAAAGATGTATGAAAGATGCATACATGGACTTCGTGGTTAGTTCTCAAATTTTGAAAGAGAGCATTTTTTGAGATTACACTATACAACTTTAATGTTACTGATGCTATTCCTGATGATTGATGACCACTGCTTGGAATTGGACTTATTCAAATCTCTACTGTCTCCAAATGTGTTTACCCAATTACTTAACATTAAGCATATTACTAAGAGCGGCCCAATTAATATTGGGGGAAAAATAAAGTAAGTAAGCCATTCTAATATTCAGTTGTAAACTGTAATGTCCCACATCAGGTAGGAAGACCCTGGGAACGGCCCATATAAGTGGGAGCGAAGCTCTCCCCACTGACGACATGTTTTGAAGGAGGATCCCTATATGGCGGATCTCCTCAGGAACAAAACCCCACCACGTGGGAAATGAGAGTACCACGGGGTGTCGTAACGGGGACAATATCGTCAGAGGCTCTGTGTGGTGTTTGGTATCAGAGCCGGCCTGTTCGCATGTGCAACCCGAGGACGGGTTGGCCCCAAGGGGGTGGAATGTAATGTCCCACATCAAGTAGGAAGACCCTGAGAACGGCCCATATAAGTGGGAGCGAAGCTCTCCCTACTGACGACGCATTTTGAGGGAGGATCCCTGTATGACGGATCTCCTCTAGAACAAAACCCCACCAGGCCACGTGCCGGGTGTCGTAACGGGGACAATATCGTCAGAGGCTCTGTGTGGTGTTTGGTATCAGAGCCGGCCTATTCGCATGTGCAACCCGAGGACGGGTTGGCCCCAAGGGGGGTGGAATGTAATGTCCCACATCGGGTAGGAAGACCCTAGGAATGGCCCATATAAGTGGGAGCGAAGCTCTCCCTACTGACGACGCATTTTGAGGGAGGATCCCTGTATGGCGGATCTCCTCAGGAACAAAACCCCACCAGGCCACGTGCCGAGTGTTGTAACGGGGACAATATCGTCAGAGGCTCTGTGTGGTGTTTGGTATCAGAGCCGGCCTGTTCGCATGTGCAACCCGAGGACGGGTTGGCCCCAAAGGGGGTGGAATGTAATGTCCCACATTGGGTAGGAAGACCCTGGGAACGGACCATATAAGTGGGAGCGAAGCTCTCCCCACTGACGACGCGTTTTGAGGGAGGATCCCTGTATGGCGGATCTCCTCAGGAACAAAACCCCACCAGGCCACGTGCCGGGTGTCGTAACGGGGACAATATCGTCAGAGGCTCTGTATGGTGTTTGGTATCAGAGCCGGCCTGTTCGCATGTGCAACCCGAGGACGGGTTGGCCCCAAGGGGGGTGGAATGTAATGTCCCACATCGGGTAGGAAGACCCTGGGAACGGCCCATATAAGTGGGAGCGAAGCTCTCCCCACTGACGACGCATTTTGAGGGAGGATCCCTGTATGGCGGATCTCCTCAGGAACAAAACCCCACCAGGCCACGTGCCGGGTGTCGTAACGGGGACAATATCGTCAGAGGCTCTGTATGGTGTTTGGTATCAGAGCCGGCTTGTTCGCATGTGCAACCCGAGGACGGGTTGGCCCCAAGGGGGGTGGAATGTAATGTCCCACATCGGGTAGGAAGACCCTGGGAACGGCCCATATAAGTGGGAGTGAAACTCTCCCCACTGACGACGCATTTTAAGGGAGGATCCCTGTATGGCGGATCTCCTCAAGAACAAAACCCCACCAGGCCACGTGCCGGGTGTCGTAACGGGGACAATATCGTCAGAGGCTCTGTGTGGTGTTTGCTCTGATACCAAACACAACACAGAGCCTCTGATGATATTGTCCCCGTTACGACACCTGGCACGTGGCCTGGTGGGGTTTTGTTCCTGAGGAGATCCGCCATACAGGGATCCTCCCTCAAAACGCATTGTCAGTGGGGAGAGCTTCGCTCCTACTTATATGGGCCGTTCCCAGGGTCTTCCTACCCGATGTGGGACATTACATTCCACCCCCCTTGGGGCCAACCCGTCCTCGGGTTGCACATGCGAACAGGCCGGCTCTTATACCAAACACCACACAGAGCCTCTGACGATATTGTCCCCGTTACGACACCCGGCACGTGGCCTAGTGGGGTTTTGTTCCTGAGGAGATCCACCATACAGGGATCCTCTCTCAAAACGCGTCGTCAGTGGGGAGAGCTTCGCTCCCACTTATATGGGCCGTTCCCAGGGTCTTCCTACCCGATGTGGGACATTACAAAATCCATTAGCCAAGTGGTTTTTTTTTAAGACCTATCGTAGGGTTACAAGAAATATTATAAAATTTAAGGTTAAATTGATTGAAATGGACATAATCAAAGAAAAGGATTTAGTTTTATATAGCTTCTCACTAGTGCCCATTAAAAACACTCTTGGAAATATCATAGCATTAATTGGGTTTTGTTTTAAGACCCCATCATATGGATATCTAGATTGCCTTTTATGCTAAAACTTGTCTAAGATTCAACAAGATGGTTTTGTAGAATCATGGAAAGAACACTAGTGTGTAAAGTTAAAACAAGCTTATAGGTATTACTATCTAAAGTATAACGAGGTTGTAGCTTTATGTGAGTTTGCTATAAGCATTTCAGATCAATGTATCTTTAAAAAATTGGATATGAAAATCTTGTTAAGACTTTTTATGTATTGTGATATTTTGAGTTTGCCTCAAGGAACACTAGTTAACAAAGTGTTTAAGAAATTTAATTTGTACTTTTGTTCCTTTTATGATATACCTATTATAATAGGTGAGATGCTATCTAAATCAGTGTCCTCAACATTACATAGAGAGGACTAAAATGGAAAGTATTCCATTTCTTTCTTCCATTATTGGCAACTTCATGTTTGATTAAGTGTACACTTATTCAAACATAATTTTTGTTAATAGTATCTTGGTAGATACTTAAGTAATCCTAGTTGTGAATTTTTTTTTTTGGAAAGTTACTTACAAAAATTCACATGGTAGATACAGGGTACTTAAAATTGCATCTTGAATTAAAATAGATCTAATCTACTTGTGATTATTGGTCTTATTGGATTCAAATTATTTGATTTATGTAGATGCCTTGAAATCTACTTTTATGTATATCTTATGATATTTTGGAGGAGATGTTTTGTATAAAGTGTCACATAGATCCTAGTAGCTACTTATAACACCATATTTATAGGACTCATATCATATACATTTTAGGCCTCCTTCCATGAACAATACAAGAGGGAGAAGGAAAAATCATTAAAAATAATGCATTTAATTGCGTTACGTCACTGATAAATTTTTCATTTGGTGTTTCGTGAGCTATATGGACTCATCCATTTCATTCTCATATTTAATTACAATAATACAACTCAAACCCATCTCACAAAGTGGCCTAGAACTCATGCAAGTGGATAGAATACACAAAAATACTAGGTACAGCCTCAGGTAGGATTTCTAGATTCTATGCCTAAACTTTGAAAAATTATAACTAATTCTAAAAAAATCAAAATCAAGCACACTATGCCATTCTAGAAAGCTGTGGATGTCTAATTTATGCTGAAAATAATTTTAGGTCATAACACATCAAGTAGAAGATGTTTGACATTCGAAAAATACCCAAGGTCTCAACTGTCTGGGCTACTATTATAGGTTATTGTCATAAATTTTAGAAATTCATAACTAATTTTAGAAAAATCTAAATCATACAAATTTAGTCATTATGAGAAGCTACAGATGTTATCTCTAAGGAAAAAATATCCCCAGACCACACCAAGTTCATTTAAGAACTAGATTATGATGGAATAGTATAGGAGATCAAGTAGCGCTACTAGTACTGATATTAAATTTCAAAAATTCATAACTCTCTGCTCAGACCTCCAAATGAGGTGATCTTGGTGACCACAGAAAGATTAGTTTATGCTTGTAAATTTCACAAGAATTGGACACAATTTGGCCCTCTGATGGCATAGAATACAAAACTAACCATATGAACAGTACATACGCCAAAATAACAGAAAAATCCCAACTTTGAAAATTTATAATTAATTATATAGAGTTCCAATTTTTTTACACTTTAACTTCCCAAAAATATCTTAATGATTTCTACATGTTTGCCAATTTTCATGGGAAGATTCATCCATTTGGTCAGTTTGTGTCATAGGGTTCCGGTTTGGTCATTTTTATGGTTTCTACTAGCATCAAAGTGTCCAATTTTGCTTCCAAAGCTTGTGTGGCCACTTGAGCACGTGGGAATGCACCAAAATAACATTCTAAACTTGTCTCGAAGGTGCACAAAGCCAGATTTCTCAAACTCACTCTCTCACTCTATGCCATACACAAGGTTTCACATGCTTGAACTTGTCATTCACTACCCAAAATACACATTATCACTCATTTGGCACTAAAACTCATACATACACTAAAAATTTAGGTAATTACATATGTTCATATGATTACATAATAATTTCATCATGGGATTACATCATATGCCATGTGTATGGCTACAAAAGAAATAAAACTAGGCATTTTCATACACTTTGATGTCATTCTCCTTCTTTTAGGCTTGGTGGCTTCCATTACCTTGCTCAATTGCTCCACCTAGTATATTAAGACATTGAAGAGGAGAGAACGAGATTCAAAGAATCTCAATAGCTCATCTCTCTTTCAATCACACATAATGTAATACAAGTCTTGAAAATGCATGCATGGATATATTGAAATGTATGAGTACTCAAGAAATATCTTTAGCATTTGAACAAGTCATACATAACATATATAAGCTTGCCAAGTAAGTGGATTAGCCTCACTCATTCACTTGTAGATTTTGGATTTGCCTCGTCCATTTTCTTTAAAAGGTTTTTGACTCAACCTTACTCTCAGGAGTCAACCTCACTCTTGGGAAACTCTTTACTTTATCTCAACCAACTTTAAAGGTTCTTAGCTCATCCTCACCATGGCTAAAAGTTCTTAACTTCTTCACACTTAAGCAAACCAAAACAAGCATATAAAACATTATTTGAATGCATAAAACATCATCATGGTACCATGGCATATAAAATCATGCTAGAACACTTTTCATGGCTTAAAATATGCATACACACATTTAAAGACAAGGCAAGCACACATTCATGCATTAGAGAAAAGTGGAGAGAGTTACCTTTATCACATTTGCATACTTTCTTCCTTGGACTTAGTTCATCTCCCACGGCCACATACTCACAAGAAGGTGGGATGTGTTTTCTTTGGCCTAGACACATAATATGGAAGCCAATCATACTCTTGAATCGAATTCTAAGGCCATACATCTACTAGAAAAGCTAGGTAACTCATATGACTCCTTTATGGTTCCATAATGCACTTAATGAAGCAAGGAGCCTAGCTAGGTGTTGCTTCTTTAAGTCATAATATGAAACCTATAAGGCCATCTCACTATCCATGGCTTCTAAAATTTTTCTAAGGCTTCTTCTCATCCTCTTCCATCATATATGACTCAAAATTAAGCTTGGAATAAATTAAAACTCCCCCTTGGTACTCTTTCTAGGCTAGATCGAAACTATGCCCCATATGAGTACCAAGTCAGTTTGCTTCATTTTCTTGATAGAAGATGCATATGAGGAGCCTTCTAGGGATTTCAAGGATTCATCCAAATACTCATTTAGGCCTAGGGATAATTACATCAAATAAGATTTTTCATTGAGTACTTGAATCCCTAAGTGGTGCATCTTGTTCTTTAGTGCTTTTTACTTGATTCCAATTTTATATTCTTAATCCTTGCACTCTAAAACCCTCAGTTCCTCTTTGGTTTGGATAGAAATTGTAACATCCAGTCCCTCCGTAAATGTTTGGTTTCTCCATAAACGTCAGATATGGGCTAGATACAAAAGGAAGTCCCTGAAATAGAAGGAATTGGGGCCAAATAAAATTATGATAAAATTCTAAATAATGGAAAATGAGGATTTTAGCCTTGAGTTGCCTAGGAATCAAGGCCAGAGTGATTTGATAAATTTGTCGAAAGGCCAGTGATATTTTTGTAAATATGGGCACTTTTTGAAAAACTCATAGGAGGGCTTTTTAAATGAAAGTTTTGAGTTCTCCGGGGTTCTCAGAGGCCCCAAAAACCATGGGAAGCCCCGAGACCGATAAAACCCCTCCGATGTACTCTTTCCGACGTCCGTTGACCTAAACTTTGACCGATTCGTTCGGGAAGGTTTTAGCTCTGATTTGAGTGATTTCAAAGGCATTTTATTAAATTGGGAACCTATTTGTTATGATGGAAAAGATGGTTCTCAAAAAGGAGCTAAAACGAAGGAGAAACGAAAATGCTAAGAACGAAGGGCAAAATTAGCATTAAAGTGTTAAAGGAAGCTTCCTTATATGCCACGTTCTCTCTCCTCTCTAAGACCGACTTGCTTCTACCCAATTTAAGAGGAAAAATCCAGCTTCTTAGGCACACAAAAGGAGGAGGATTTTGGAGGAAGAAATTCAAGAAAAAAGTAAGAAACTTTAAAAAATTCCATATCCTTCCTTCTTGAACCTTGCTCCTCTCCTCTCAAGCTTTCTTTCTATGATTTTAATGGGGAGTTTGGTGCTGTTTTTGGGGCAGAACAGAGAGGGAAATTTTGAAAATTGAGGGAGTAAGCCAACCAAGTGGAAGAACAAGCCAAAAGAAGTAAGAAAATAAGGTAAAACTTTCATTCTTTGGTAGTTTCTCCATCTCCCTTCCTCTTGCACGAATTTGACCACCATGAGCCTAAGTCTTGTGGGCTGTTTTCTGCCCAACTTATGATGGGATTAGAGGTTTTAGATGGCAAGGATTAAGAAGGAACCAATAGAATCAAGAAAGGAGCATTAGGAGACAAGATAGAACCATTAAGGATCTAAATGCTCCCTTGCAAATATGATTTTATATGAATGTTTTTAGACTTAATTGAATGTTTAAACATGATCCTAAGACCCCTAAAGAGCTTCCCACATGCACCTCCCATCTAAGAAAGTAAAGAAATTGCAAGAAAAATTAATGAACTCTAAGTAGAAAAAGTGTAGTGATTTTAAGAAATTGTAAAAGCTGATTTGATTCATTCATTCCCTAGCATATATGAGTGTTTGATTAAGCTCCTAAGACCTCTAAGAAGCCTCCCAAGTGTGTCTCCCATCAAGAAAAAATCAAGAAGGCCATGAACTCTTCTTCCCCCTATAGTCTCAGCCTAGGCAAGTTCCTATAGCTAGGGAGATTTTTAAATTTTTTCTAAGGCCATTCTTGAGTCATATGTGAGGAGTGAAGATGAGGGGAGGCCTTGGAAAAAATTTAGAACTCAAAGAAAGTGAATTAGTGCCATAGGTTTCATATTAGGATCTAAAGAAGCAACATGATGCTAGGCCCTTTGTTTTAATGATGTGATGACTCCAAGAGGTTTAAAAGGAGTCAAGAATCATAATTGAAAAGAAAGAATGAGGCCTAAAAGTCGTTTGATGGGTGTTGCTTCATTAGGTGTGATTATGGACCATAATGGAGCCTATAAAGCAATCTAGTATTTTATCAAGTGATGTAGTCTTAGAATATGTTTCATAGACCTAATTGGCTCCCATAAATTGTATCTAGGCCAAGAGAAACTATCTCTACCAAATTATGGGTGTGTGGCCGAAAGAGGAGGCTTGAAAGCTAAGGAAAAAGTGTGTGAAATTATGCAAGGTAGCTCTCTCCACCTTCTCTCATGCATGGATGTGTGTTTAGCTTGTTTTAGAATGTGTGTATGTGTATTTTCAAGCTAAGAAAAGTATGCTAGCATGCCTTTATATGCCATGATGCTTAATGCTATGTTATGTTTTCAAATGATTACATGATGTTTGTGTGAGTTTGCTTGAGTGTGGAAAGGCCAAGAACTCTTCCCTTTGGTGAAGATGAGCCAAGAACCTTTGAGTTTGGTTGAGACAAAGCAAAGAGTCTCCTAAAAGCAAAGTGGGCTCCCAAGAGTATAGTTGAGTCCAAAGTGCTTAAAGAATAGGTGAGGCAAGTCCAAAATCCATGAGGAGAAGTGTGAGGCCAATCCAAACACTTAGTGAGCTCTTGAATGTCTTGTATGATTGATTCACATGCCAAAGTTGCTTTTCAAATGCCTATGATTTCTACTTTCTCCATGCATGCATTTGTGAAACTTGCTTACATATATTATGTGTGATGGAATGAGAGATGAGCTATTGAGATTCTTGAATCTCACTCCCTCCTCTTAAATGTCCTAACATGCTAGGTGGACCAAGCAATTATGGTGAAGGGAGCCAACCACCATGAAGAGGGACAATTGACAAGCTTATGCTTATTTTGTCTATTTTGGAACCATGATAATGGTCCAAGATGTATATGATGTTGTATATGTATTATGAACCTTGAGATAGATGTAAACATACTATTATATGATGTTTAGATGTATGAAAATGATATATGATCATTAGCACATGTTTTGAGTATGAAATGCCATAGTATGAGAATGTAAAGTTTGATGAATATCTGTATAAATGTGGGTTGAATGACCAAAATAAGATGCATGAGGTTTGAGACCATTTTTTCAGCTCACACAAGTCTTAAATATGCTTTTAAACTTGCCTAAAAGGTGCCAAAACCAAGGGAAATCCATTTGGCAATTTTGGTACCCAAATGGAGCCAAAATTGACCATAATAGAACCCTACGCCATTTTTTAGCCAAATGAGTTAGTATTACCCTGAAACTTGGTATGTAATTAGGTCTCATTAAGAGCTTTTTGGGAAGCTAAAGATCATAATCTTCGGAGACCTAGAGAATATTTGATGAATTTTCAAAGTTGGGGATTTTCATGGATTCTGTTATGGGTACTGTTCATACTAGCAGTTTTGAATTCTGTGTCACCCGATGGCCAAATGGTGTCCAATGCTTATGAAATTTTACATACATAAACTAGAGGTCATAATATTTCTGTGGCCATAGAGATCACCTCATTTGGAGGTCTGAGCATTGAGTTATGCATGTTTGAAGTTAACTGTCAGTATCAGTAACGCCCCATGAGTCTGGTTACTATTCCATAGGGTCCAGCTAACTAAACGTATCTGTTTCATTCTGTAATTATTTTTACTATCAAGCTAACATTTGTAGATTTCCAGAATGACTGAATATGTATGATTTCAATTTTTATAGAATTAGTTATGAATTTCAGAAATTTGTATCAGTAAACTGAACAACAGCCCAGGCAGCCAGCGACTCTGTAGATTTTTGGATGTCAAACCTCCTGTGTGATGAATTTTATGACCTGGGCATATTTTTATGTGAATTAGACATCCTAAGGTTTCCATAATAACAAAGATTGTATGATTTCAAATTTTATAGATTTAGTTATGATTTTCCAAAGTTGGGTCAGAAAATGGAGCAAATCTGGCCGAAAATGTGCTTATTTATTTTGAGCTCTATTTCGGTTTCCATGGGTTATAGGAATATTTTTGTGATACAAATGAGTTGTAATAATGAAATTAAATATGAGGAAGTATAGTATGAGCTCACACAATCCACGTGACACCAAATTAAATTTTTTTGACATAGCGCAACGCGAAAAAAGTTTATTATTTTCATCTCCTTTTCATATGATCTTGTGGGATTGATAATACAAAGCTTATAAATGGCATCAAATGAGCTAGAAGTTATGGTGTTACAGAACTCATCCCCTAGGGATTAGGCTCCATGGTGGCCAAACCATACAAGAGAGGGGGGAGGAAGAAGATACCATAAAAGTGAGATTTTACCATGTTTCCTTAATTCTTCTTGCTTATTTCTCATCTTTCTTGGCTTCCTCACCTCAAACATGAAATTCCTTTCTCTATTCTACCCCCAAAATAGCACCAAAACTTCATTAAAACTATGGAAAGGAAGCTTAAGAGGAGAGGAACAAGTTTGGAAGGAGAAAGAGCATGAAAATCTATGAAATTTCTTACCTTTTTCTTGCCTTTTCTCCTCCTTTCTTCTCCTCCTTGGTGCGCCTAAGAGAGCTAGTATTTTTTCTGGTTTTTGGGGAGAACAAGTGATGCAAATAAAGGGGGAGAAGAAACAAGAAACTTAAAGAGTGTTCAAGAAGCTTCTATTTTTCAAAAAATTCTTTTGCCCTTCGTTCTTGGCATACATTTTCTAACTTAGTTTAATACCTTTTTAGAACCGTCTTTTCCATTATGAAATTTAAGTTCCCAATTTAGTAAAATGCCTTTGGAATCATTCAAATTAGAGCTAAAATCTTTCCGAATGAATCAGTCAAAATTTCTGTCAACTGACATTGGAAAACGCCTAGCGAAGGGGTTTTAACTATCCCGGAGCTTCCCATAGTTTTTAAGGCCTTTAAAAACTTCGGAGAACTCAAAAATTTCATTTAGAAAGCCCTCTTATGTGAATTCTCAAAATTATGAAAATGACATTACATTTCATCAACTGTTCATTCAAATTTATTTCTTCATTCTAACTCTATTTTTTCTTTTTGTCTGAACCTAGGATTCTCATTTTTAAGAATCTAGAATACTACACAAATTTTTTGGGACCTCAAATCACTCTATCTAGGGAACTTCCTTTTGTATTCAGTGAATTTCGTATGTTTATAGAGAAACTGTACGTTACATTTCTCGTATTTTCTCTCATTTTTAAAAAATCGGATATTGCACTACCTAAGCCTTTGTATACATATCATGATGTTTAAAGGAGCTATTTTGCCCAAAGGTTTCAAATGGACACTTACAACTACCTCATTTGGTTGCAAAATATGTTAATTGTAGGGCCATTTTGGCTACATGGTCAAAGAAATTAATTTTTGTTATGTGTGTTGCTGAATACATATTTTAGATATTGACTATTTGGTTGCAACAATGATTCTACTCTATGCTTATCTCAAAATCACAAGAATTTTAGGTGTACTAAATTCTGATATTAAGTTCATGTTTTGTTAGAGAAAGGATTCGTGAATCCTAAACTCAAATTATAAATGTTTTATAGATAATATATTAAGTTAATCTATTAACCATAAGCATACCTATTGGAGTATTGTTGAGAAACATGTGACTTTTTGGTGTTGTAATATTTTTTTTGTTGATGCCTTGTTTTAGTGGGAGTTTAACTTGTATTTTTTAGAGACACCTTGCTTTGGTTAATCCATATAATTTAAAAAATATTTCTGTTAATAATTCATTTTATTTAGATTTGAAACCTTGTTGTCATTTTGGCATTGTTTTCTTTATTGGATTCAATGTTTTTAGTTCACCATTTCATTTTTGAATTTTTTGTCACAGTGTGTATATTAATTATATGACATTATTAGCATTTCTTTGCATGTTGATTTGATCTTGTTATCTATAACAATTGATTAATGCTATCTAAAGGAAAGATTGTTGGAAATATTATTTATTATGAACTAACATTAACTAATTGTTAGACTAATTAATAGATTATATTCTATTTATAATTAATTTAGTAACAACTATAGATTGGTTTTTTTGGGAAATCTATGGATAACGTGTAATAAGTGGACTATCTATAAGTTCATTTAAGGAATAAGAACCCAACTTATAGCTTACCTAAAGCTAGTTAATCTATTTATACTAGATAGAGTTAATTTTTATAATACAAAACAATTCTAACCTATCCTCCAAACTTATTTGGGTATTGTGGGTTATAATCCTTACTCTTTCATCTATATATTGTTATTTTCTTTGCAAAAATTTGTATTAATGTACTACCATATTATATCAAGTACTATTTGAATTTTAATCTCCTATTTTTTAACAGGACGCATTACACCAACCTTCCATAGGAGAGGATTTGAATTATAAAACAATACCTCATTTATGCCATAGATTGAGAATATTTAAATTTTAGTATTTTATTAAATTACATACGGTACATGGTAACGCAATTAAAAGTTTAAATATGGGAGTTCATTTAGAAGGGAAACCATTTAAGTTATGTAATTTAAAGAAAAATGTAAATATATCATGCAAATTAGTTTAGTTAATTATTCATTTTACAAATATATGAACTATCTGTATAAAACCATTTTTAACTTTAAATGATTCTACCTAAGCAAACTAATGCTAGTATGATATTGGGGAAACTTTTTTTAATAGCCAAATACATGAAAAATGAAAATTGGAGCTTTGAACATTTCATAAATTATTCAAGGTTTTTTGTCGTTAAATTATATTCAATGAATGGCATTTGATGTTACAAGTTGCACCCATCCTCTTTATTTCGTTTGTAACCAAGAAAAAAAGGAAAAGGTTATCTAATTATCATCTCAAGGAACGTGCAAGGATTTAAACCATGAGTTTGTCATGTAAAAAACTTTTCTAACTCGTTTATTTTCTATCATCGGCACTCAAACAATTTTTACCAAACATGTTTCACTGCCTCGTTTGGCCAAACAACTGTCGTGCCCGCATATGTTTCCGATCCCTCCTTTTAACTGACAAAAACGCCCTGATCTCACCTCATACGGCTTTACACTCTCCCAAAAACAATAAATAAATAAAAGAAAAAATTATGTTTAAGAACAAAAAATAATAAAAAAAATTATTTTTGAGAACCTTTACCACTAATTTTAACTTATTATTGTCAAATTCAATATTAATTATTCTAAAACAAGTGGTAACAAGTTTTTAAAAATAAATTTTTTTATTTTTTGATCTTTTATTTTAATTCTTCTTAAATAAAAACCCCAACCCCCTCTGCGCCGAGCTGAGCCGAGCCGAGCCTCAAATACACCAAAGAGGTTGCCTCTCACGTGTTAACGTGGCCTCATACGGTCGGAAAGGGTGCTTCTTTATTTTTTCTTGGCCCGTGTCAAACACTATGTGACGTCGATTAATCCTTTACCGTTGGATCCAAATCTGACCCCTCATTTTCATATCTTCTCTCTCTTCGTGGACCCCACTGCAGTTTTTCCAGTTAGAACTCTTTCGCCCCACCAACCATAAATTACTTGCTCGGCCGCTACCATATCTCTCTCTCCCTCTCTCTACAGCACACAACAAAATGAAGCTCTACTTATTAAAGCAACCCACCCTAAACAGCACTTTTTTCTCTTACCCGAACTTTTTTCCAATTATAAAAGGCCCCATCCTCCAAATCATCCTCATCACAACAACAACACAGAGGACTACTGAGTTGTACTCAACAAAATACGAACCTTCTCTCTTTCTCTCTGATAGTCTTTGTTTCTCTGATTACCCACAACACAATGAGGCTCGCCATGAGACCTCCGACATTCCCTGCTGCTGCAGCCAAAACCTCAAGCAGCCATGTCCTCAAACCTATGTGCATAGCCGTCACCCATCAATCAACCAAACCCAACACCTTGTCCATGTCGGAAGTAGCAAAGAGGTTAGAGAAATTAATAAATCCCAATGACCATACTAACCTGCCATCCTCTTCGTCCTCATCTTCGTCTTCTTCGTCATGGCGGTTAGAGGATGGACCAGAGAAGCTTCGGAAGAGGTGGATGGAGTACCAAGGATACAGCGACTGGAAGGGGATGCTGGACCCATTGGACGATAACCTACGCGCCGAGATCCTCCGTTACGGGCATTTCGTGGAGGCTGCTTATAAGTCCTTCGAGTTCGACCCTTCCTCGTCTTCCTACGCAACCTGCAGGTACTCAAAGAGCAAGCTATTCGACGGCTGCGGGTTGCCGAGTACAGGGTACAAGGTGACCAAACACCTACGTGCAACCTCAGGCATTCAGCTACCTCGTTGGGTCGAAAAGGCACCCAACTGGATATCAACGCAATCCAGCTATATTGGCTACGTGGCAGTCTGTGACAACAAGGAAGAGATCAAACGACTTGGTCGGCGTGATGTGGTTATAGCATACAGAGGAACAACGACATGCTTGGAATGGCTTGAGAATTTGCGTGCCGCTCTCACCCACCTCCCTTGCACTACTGGTGATAGTAGTAATACGAGCCTTGATGAAAGTGAAGCCATGGTTGAAAGTGGGTTCTTAAGTCTCTACACTTCGGCGACATCTTCCTACGTGAGCCTTCAACAAATGGTGCGTGAGGAAATTCGCCGAATCCTCCAAACCTATGGCGACGAGCCGCTCAGCTTAACCATCACCGGCCACAGCCTCGGGGCTGCACTGGCCATCCTCACGGCGTACGACATCCAGACAACATCCAACAGGTCGCCAATGGTCACCGTGATATCGTTCGGCGGGCCACGAGTAGGAGACCGAAGCTTCAGGGAGCAGCTGGAGAGACAAGGAACGAAGGTCTTACGTATAGTGAATTCGGATGATGTGATTACCAAGGTACCAGGATTTGTATTTGATGACGACGGAGAGGAAAATAGCGGTCCTGACGTGGCGGACAATGGGAACATCAACGTGGCGGGACCGCCAAGCTGGATCCAACAGCGGGCGAAGGATGCACAGTGGGTGTATGCGGAGGTGGGGAAGGAGCTCCGCCTACGTAGCAGGGATTCTCCGTACCTCAGTGGCTTCAATGTTGCCACGTGTCACGAGCTCAATACCTATCTCCATCTCGTCGACGGCTTTGTCAGCTCCACGTGTCCCTTCCGAGCCACCGCAAAGAAGTTCCTCCGCCGGTGAAACTAGAAAGTCCTCTTTATCCCCATGCATATACGATGGAGGGACCTTTGCCGTACAAATTGTACGGCAGCCCAGGCCAAACCTTTAGAAAAATAGGAGGGGAAATGTAAAAAAGAAATAAAAGAAACCAAAAAGTTGGTTATATCTAATTTATCTGTAAATTATAAACATTCTTTGTAGAGGGAAAAGCTAGCAAAAGTGATTTCTCAGGGGCAATAATTCGAGACCCTATAACCTGGCGATAGTCAGTGCGTGCGGCTTTTTGCTTTAAATTTGGATTCCACTCAAGTTCTTTTAAGTTTTTTTTTCTTTTTAAATTTAGGTTTAAATTTGTAAGTTTAAAAATAAATAATATAATTAGAAGATTAAAAATTATAATTGTGAGTAAAAATTATACTTAAAAATTTTTAATTATGTTATTGTGAGTAAAAATTACATAATTAAAAATTTTTAAGTATAATTTTTACTCACAGTTATAAATTTTAATCCTCCAATTACACTTCTTATATTTAAACTTATAATTTGAAATTTAATTCCAATAAGAAAGAACTTTTAAAATACTTTGACTAGTTTCTTTTTTATCACCATACGACTGAACGGGATCCAAATCCTTTTGCTTTTAACTAATATTGTTACAACCATCGTGAAAATATAAAATCAAGTAACAGATTAAATATGTCGTTGGAGTGAGCTGCAAATAAAAATGTACTGTAATTAACAATTCCATGTTTTGAGAACAGATGTACCAATGCCGCAACCAAATTTAACATTTTTTTTATAATTATCTGTTTAATTTGACTATAAAGGCCAAACAGAAGGTTGGTGGTGCAGGCCAGGCGTACGTTAGCCATATCGGCGCGAACTTAAAAAGGCAAAACTTGTTTGGGTGCGGTGAATAACGTGCGCTGTATAGTATATGAAATCAAGATCGTTATTAATTATTAGTCGTAATTATTTTGTGTATCTGTATATTTCACTTTTATATCTGAGGGGCACTGCACCGACCGTGAAGTGTAAAACTAAGAACACTTGCTTGCTACAAGTAACCTTTTTTCTTCCGCTTCTTATTCTTCTGAGGCTACACTTACCTAACAGTGCGCCGTCCATACCGAACCCCACGCGGTCGGTTTCAAGCAGAGTGACCAAAATAACCTTGACTTCCTAGTTCCCTTCATTCTTAAAATCTTCATCCTCTTGGCAATCGTCAAATAGAGCAGGAGTGGTCGCGTCAGTGTTGAACTGAAAGAATATGACTAATTCGTATATATATGTCCCAAGGTCTTGATCTTTTCCCTCTATTTTCTCATGATCCTTTTTTTTTTTTAGTAAATCATTTACCTAATGAAATTTGGATAAAATCAGTTTGTCCTTTTGGTGGATTAGAATGTGTCATTCCCACGCTTATGTTGTTCTTAATGTCCATATTTTCATGAGAATAATTATATAACATGCTAAAACAACGAATAATTTTATTGTTAGATTAATGTATATATGCTTAACTTATATCTTGTATTTTTTTCACAATATTTCAAAGCTATTGTTGATTTTAAGTTGTCAGCTTTAACTTTGAAATATTAGCTTAATCCCAATAATAGCATTAAAGACTATAAAACTGTTTAAGATCAATATAAAACATACATGCTTCCAACGATAAAAATATTTACTATTTTACCTTTTATATTATTTATTATTTTACCTTTTATATGATTATTTCAATTAAAATTGAGAACAAAAGTACCATACTGTGGTTAAGTACTAACAAACGAATCACAAGGAAGTCTAATGAGATATATTATTTGACATAGGCATAATCAATTTCAGACTAAATGATAGGATGATAAATTGTAATTTATCCTTTTTATTGGGAGTGATCAAGAAAAATTACAAAAAATAGTTTTTTTATGTGTATTAATTTAAAAATTATTTAGATTGAATGTCATGATTCGAGCCAAGAGAAGGATCTATTTCAAAAAAAAAAACTTGCTAAGAAGAGAAAACTTCAAAGCTTAAGTAACTCTTGATACTTGTTCAATGTGAGATATAATATTACATATTCCTTTAAAAGTTTGCATTTGTGATGGTCTACTCTAATTATCCACTCTATAGGTGGATTTAACTCTGGTGGTGGAACCTTTGAGCATAAAATATCTCCTTAGATCCTCCCTTCCACATCGAATGACTCTAAATGATCGGACCACCGATTGTTACAATTTGAGGTAAGAGGAAGAGCTATCATGAAAACCACTAATTGTTATGACTTAAATCAAAGGGGCCACCAAGAAAAGGTCGTGTCAAAAGAGATCCTCAAGACATGAGTTTTTTGTTTTTCTTTTTTTTCTTCTTTTTTTGTTTTGTCAATACTTACATATATATATATATATATTATGTCGCAATGATCGTCGCAATGTGAACCTGATAGAATAGTGATCGCTAAAGAGATTTGTCTATCTTAAAGTGTTCAAAGGAAATTTGAAATCTAGTATAGGATATTTTAGTTAGTTATTTGTTTTTGTATTTATAATCTTTATGTTGTGGCGAGTAGATATTTTATGGGTTTGTTGTTGAACTTCGGAAGGTATTTTTTTACTGATTTGTTATTTATTTGTTAACATGTTTGTGATGTATCGATTTTTTCACATTTTCTCAAGAAAGTTATTCCTCCTCTGTGTAAATATTCAGTATTTAAAAATATTTCAAGAAGCATTGCTTCTTCAAAGAAAAAGGCTTAATTTATGAAAAATTAAGGAACATGTCCAATACTCAAATATATTTTTTATTTTTTAAAACAGATAGAATCCTACATATTAGTTATTAGAATTAGAAAAATCTTTTAACAATGTTTATGGTGACCATGTCTTTTGTTTTCTTCATTTTTTTGTTAGAGTAGATGGCAACCAATGATTCAAAATCTAAGACCTCGTGCAACTATAGCATAAATCACATATCACTGATGACACCTAATCATTTTTATTATTCCATATATCCTTAAGTAAACATTAATATTTTTTATTTCTGATTTTTACACTTTTTATTTTCAATATATATCTAGTTCCTATATATTCACATTAGGCAATATTTGATATTTTTTTCTAAGCACGAGCACAATTGTCTCAATACAAACCTATCAATGAACTTTGATTGCCACACATCACGCTTGCCTAGCCAGCACTAGTATAAGGTTACATCATGAGAAAAAGTGGTGTGATATATAAGTCAGTGAATGTGATAGGCATATATATAGATTCCCTTCTAAATGTACTAGAAAAGAGAAGTTTATGGCTATTACAAACCTATATGGATACTTGCCAAGTCCAGGGCTTAGTATCGCAAAATTTCACGGACCTTACACTTAGGTTTATATCTTTAACAATAGCGCCAAGACTCATATCCACATGTACAATGTTGCATGATGATATAGTTTTACATATATTTCTTGTTTTCTATAGTCTTTTTCAAAATCAACATTTTGGATCGCACTATCATACTTCGGTCTTCTGAAAATAATATATAGTAATCGTACAAAATGATATAAAAAGAGAGGGAAAAAGTGCATACTTGTGGAAGGGGAGATAATATGGGGTATGAAACATATGAATGAAGAATATTCAAGCCCTGTAATGAAGCTATCCACTGAGAGAGATGCTAGTGTCAGCAACTATAATATGGTGATGATTTAATATATATGGCATATATGATCCAGAGCAAAGATGACAATAGGACGGTTTAATTGGTTAAAAAGATTGAGGAAGCACATAATGTATTGGCAATAAAGAATTTGCATGTACTCATATTGTTTTAATTATGCCAATGTTAGGAATTAATCTGATAGCCTTAAGTTCTAAGTATTAGATATCATTAATGATATTAAAAATATAAAATTATTCAAAGTAAAATTATTAATCATTTTTATATTTACATAAAATGTTTTGTTAAATCAAGAGAAAAGATGCCACATTATAACTAAATAGTAACCAAATAAATTATATTGGAGTTGAATGACACACTTTAAAATGTCAAAAGCAAATTGATTTCGAAGCTGAGCTTAAAATCTTGATCATGATCAGAGCTGATTATAGGTAAACCAAGCTTGACATTAATGGATTTATTTAATTATTTATGGTAAGGGATATATTGAAATCTTGTCTAAGCTAAATCCACGAACAAGATGAACGTACTCTTTTATTTCGGTCTGATACATTTAAGATTTTATGCTTTAAAAAATGCTTTTACGAAATGTTCAATCCTTTTTATCTATTGTGCTAATCTCTTTAGGTGACTTCTATCAAATTTTAAAGAATAAATTACATTAGCTTCGCTTAGTATTTGGTTAAATTAAATTTGATATCTTTATTGAATTAAAGATTTCATCCAACTTGCCTGGCATTTAATATATTCTAGAACCTCTTTTATTATTTATTTTATATCAATAAAGTTAACTTTCACTATAATATTAAATTATAAGTTTATTTTTATGTCATAAAGGAAGCTACGTAGATATTAAACTTTACTATAAGATTGTGATTTTATTCATAATATGATAGTAAAAAAGTTAAGTAATTTCATTCATTAATAGGAAAACATATTAGACAATAGAAAGTTAATTTTATTAACTAAAAATAAATTTTAAAAATATTTTTGCAATATATATCAAAATCATATATAATTTATAGATCCTAACTTACTCAATTTCAAAAGAGTTTAACTATGTGCAATACCTAAAATTCTTAGACAAAATAAGATTAAAAATTCAACCTGGTATTTAGGTCTAATCGTGTGTATTCATATGGGTTTAGCATGAGCCTAAAACACAAACAGTAGCCTGTTTCACGGCACACAAACCAGCTTCCTTTAGCAAGGGCAAAAATTGAAGTGAATAATACTTATAAAAAAAAAAAGTTAAAGTGAATAACGCCCAACGTGTCCATATATAGTCTAGAGATTATCTTGGCCGGAAATTCAATTTCAACCATCAGAATAAAAATGCAATAAGTCAAAAACTCTCTTTGGACTTGGTTACCATTAGCATGTCTCAGAACATTTTTGTGTAACTGAGAGATCCGCGACCTTTTCTCTATTTTTGTTTGTTTTTTTTTCTTCCTTCTTTTTCGGAGTCAAATACTTTGAAAATTGAAGTATCCCTGATCATGATTGATAATTATATATAATGCAAGTATATATGAACATCTCTTTCGGGCCCATCAACTAAGAAACTGTCCAATCTTATGTTGGTTAGGGCGCAAGAAGAAATTTACTAGATGAATAACTAAAAAAATAAAGTAAAATCAATCAAACAAAAATAAGCATTCATAATATATATATATATATATAATTACACTGTTAATTATAAGTTGTCAACAATGTGGCTTCTTTTAGGACTGTGTGTCTTCCTTTTTTTTTTCTTTCCCATTGTGAATGGATCCTATACGACTGCGTAAAAGAGTCACTTTACTTATATAACGATGTTAAATATTTTATTATATTAAAAGACTATTCGGTCTAATTAAATTATTTCTGTCCATATAGTTTGTTTAAAAAAAATCTTTTGATATCCAGTTCATTTTTAATTCAAGAAAAGAAAAGAAAAAACCAATTTATGAGTGCATTGATAAAGGTTGTACCGTAGACTATGTCTAAGTGCATGTTATTCTTCTTTTATATAAATAATAGAGGATTAAAGGCAAATTTTCCTGCAAATTACTACTATTGTTTTTTTTTTCTTTAAATGACTAAAGCATATCTAAAGCCTTATTGGCACCATATGGCTCTTCCAGGAGACTTTTTACTAGGAACACTTTTTGATGAATTTTCAACTTACAGTATTGCAAAAATTTATTCCACTCAAAATCATATTTTTTGAATTGGGAAGGTAATTATGAGAACTATAATTAAGAAAAATATATTCAAAGTGATCAGAAATATAGCACTATATTAAATTCTGAACTTGAACATGAAAATATCCAAATTTTAGTGACGAGTAGATGCACAGTTACCATGTCATTATAAAGCAAATATAAAAGTAGTTAATAAATAAACTTCACAGTTAATAATCAATACTAACTTAGAGTTAACAAGCATTTTTTTCAAAATATGTGTTATCAAGCTATTTAGTTATATTACGGTACTTGATAAAATTCTTTTCGTCAAGTTAATGATGTGCTTTTGCAATAAAAAAAAGTTTAAATATAAATATTAATAACAAATTTCTGCAAAAATATATGCAGATTTTGCCTTCTATTGAGTATTGTGTCATGAAACAATTTTTTTGGGAGTTTGAAACAATTTATAAAATAACAACATTAAGAATGAAATAAAAAAGACTTATTTTTCAGAATATAAAATTAAAATATTTATTTTTATTTTAAAATTTTAAAAATATTAATAAATAACTCAATTCAAAGAAGTATTTAAAGGATTGAAAAGCCACGGGGAGGATAAAACGTGATGAATATGATACAATAGTAATGGCGATACAAATGGTCTTGTAGGGGTAAACCTAGTTTGATGAACGACCACTCTACTCTAGGAAGAAAATGCCAGTAGTATTAGGCCTATGTAGGGAATTAGGCACCCAGTATAGCTTCTAGATTGTTCACAAAAAAATTAATCTGAATAATGTTTGCAGATACAGGCCAAAATAGGAATGACAATTTTGGTTCGATGTACAGGAATTCAACTTGTCTGAGTCAGATAATTTAATAATTGATCATCTTGAGACAACGTTGGGAAAAAACCAAACTGTGTTCAAAGTTCCGGATAAAGTATGTCTCAATCCATTTACCTAATGTCATTTAAATATTAACATAATATTGTATATTCATTCATCTTCAAGTAGAATTGTATACTCTGTGATTTTGTTCGTCAACTCCATATATATTATAAGATTTACCTTCATAACTCTATCTTGAACTCTATGAATGTGATATTTTAAAATGATTTAGTTTCATTAATTGAAATTTAAAGAGTTTGTGACTTTATATTCATCTGTTCGGAGAGGAAGAGATATCCATAGAATATAAGGACTTGCATAAATCACGATATATATAAAATGTTATGAAAATTAAATAATTTTTTTATAATAGTTACATAAATTCAAAACAATAATAATCCTAATCAAATATAAAGAAGTATATTTTTAAGTATCCAAATTAATTTAATCATTGTACAAAATGATCTTCACCAAACTATGTGATAGTATTTGAATAAATTCATATAATCAATATGGTACACATGTAATACATAGAGTATTTTTAAACATGTAAGTTAAAATGTAACAATTTTTGTTAAAGAATGCATTTTTTAGATTTGTTTTATTAAGTTTTTAAACAATAAATATTACAAGATAGGTTTTTTTTTAATATTATTGATGTGAAATGTGTGGTACCCATGTTTATGGAATAGGTTAATTGTCAGAAGCCTACGAGAAGGCTTGAACTCATCTCATCCCATCCCAATTCCTACAAGTCCAGGTACGGAGGAAAATAAAATAAATAAATAATTGCTAGGATATGAGATGGGAATAAGACAAGTTTTAGAAACATAATTGATCAGATCATATGATCTCCTTTCAACACAACATAGGTCATGGAAAGGATCTTGAGCACTACCAATTTGCATTATGTGGATGCTCTTTTTGGACCTAGTAACGGTTGTAGCCGTCATAAAAATTTTGGCAGCTGTTGCATTATCCGCTACTAAAAGCTTCAAAGAGTTACATTACAATGGTTGTTTTCAACAACAAGAACAACCATCACAAGAAGTTTTTTGTAGCAATTGTGGCACAACCATACAAGTTATGGTGTTGATTTAGCAATGGTTATGATACGACCGAACAACATAAGTTAGGTTAGCACCAATTTTGACCATATCCCTATTATTTTTTTATTTTTTTTATTTCTTTTAATATTTGAATCTTATTATAAACATAGATAAAAATAACTAATACACAATAATCACAAAAATTATAAATTATATATTATAATTAGATTTAAAATTAAAAATTAGATATAGTACATCTACAATAATACTATCATAGAAATAAAAGTTTTATAAATTAATAAATAAGTCATACAAATACAATATTATTTAACAAACAATCTTACAAGTGATAAATCTACTAATAATTTTCTTCTTGATTAGAACATTTGCCTACACTTGCTCAACACTCATTTCCTTGATCAAGTATTTAAATTAAAAATATAAAATAGCATTAGAAATATAAAAAAATTAAATTACAAAAAATAAATATTATTCAATGAATTCATTATAAATATTATCATTGGAGCTTGGAAGGAAGCTAATTTAAGGAAGATGTGACTCTAATAATTCTGGAGAATGCAAGTAATTATTACATCAAGTTTTCTTGCTAGTTTAGCCACTGTTGTTTATAATTGAGAAACCTAACTTTCTAGTTTTGCAGTAGAATGAGTAATAGACCTAGTCCTACTATAAGAATGAGTGAAACATCTAAACATTTGAGATGGGAAAGGACCTAATCTCAAGCCTCAAACAATCCTAGTACTCGTAATTTCCTAAAGCATAAGCTAATGAATCTTATAATGATATTTTCTAGGATTGAGACATTGAACTAGATTCATGTTTGAAAATCTTTGCTTGTATTACCACAATATTACCAAAACCATTATTACAAAAATTACCAAGTATAATCAATTTCACAACTCATAATCACAATATTGCTAACTATTCTCAATTTCACAAACTTTGAGCAACATAGTATCAAATTCACAACCCATAATAAAGATATTATCAAGCATGGCCAATTCAATAACCCATAATTACAATGCTTCCAAATATGAACTTATTACCAGAATTGTAATTACAATATTGCCAAACATAAACCACAATTACAAAAATTGCTGAGTATGACCAATTTCACTACTCTTAATCACAATATTGCCAACTAAACTCAATTCCACAAACCCTAAGCAACCTATTATTAAGTTACAAACCATCTTACTTGTCATGGTAAGGGATTATTATGTCAAATCTTACAAAGTTTGAATTTGTAGCCCTTGATCTTTCAAGTAAGAATTATTTGTCATGAATTTTAGATACTGAAATTCACATTGATGTAATGGGTCTTGGAAATACCATCAAAGAAGAAAATAATGAGTTAATGCAAAATCGTGTTAAGGCATTGATTTTCCTTCGTCATCACCTCCATAAGGGGTTGAAATCTGAATATCTCACAGTGAAAAATCCATTTGTGCTCTGGAATAGTTTGAAAGAGAGGTATAACCACCAGAAAACTGTTATTCTTCCAAATGCTCGTTATGACTGGATGCATCTACAATTGCAAAATTTTAAATTAGTCAATGTGTATAACTCTATAATGTTTCGTATTAGCTCTCAATTAAAATTGTGCGAAGAAGTAATTACTGAAAAATATATGTTAGAGAAAACTTTCTCTATTTTTCATACCTCTAATATGCTTTTGCAGTAGCAATATAGAGAAAAAGAGTTTAAAAAATACTCACAATTAATTTCATGCCTTCTTATGATTGAACAAAACAACAAGCTACTAATAAAAAATTATGAAACCTGTCCAATTGGTTCAACTCCATTCCCTGAAGTGAATATGACTATGATTAATAATAATAGACAAGGACATAGAAGTGGTCGTGGTCGAGGCTGAGGTTGTGGACATGACCGAGGAAGAAATAATGCTCCTTATCATAAGAATGTTGCTTACCACAAAAAATGGAATAAAAGAAAAGAAAAACAAAGAAGCACAAATGGATAAAAGAAGCATGTGAAGAATTCAGAAAATTCATACTATTGTTATGGTATGAATAGACATTGGTCACGTACCTGTCATATAGCAAAACATCTTATAGATCTCTATCAAGCATCAATGAAGGAAAATCCAATTTTGCTAATCTATATGATAATTTTGCCAATGATCCTATAAATGCTATACACTTAGATGTGTTAGATTTTTTTATCAACCCATAAGAAAATATTGATGCTTAAAATAAGTTTATGTATTTTTAATTATTTTTATAATTATAAATTTATATGAAATTTTAAGTATGAATTTTTGTAATATTTCTTATACTTTTATTTTGTTTAATTTTGGAAAAGATGAATAAAGATATATGTCTCGCAGATAGTGTAAGTACCCATATGATCTTAAAAAATAAAAAATATTTTTCTCAATTAAACATGGATAAAACTTATGTTACTAAAATTTCTGGTAGTACAAGATTAATTAAAGGATTTGAAATAGCTATTATCATATTATCATAAGAAATGAGCTTTATTATAAATAATACTATATTTTCTTTTAAATTTCAAAGAAATTTGTTGAGTTTTAAAGATATTCGCCATAATAAATATCATATATAGACTTTATGTAAAGAAAATAATGAATGCCTCTATATCACGAGCATTATTTTTTGTAAGAAAAAGATACTAGAAAAATTATTAACTTTCTCTTCTGGTTTATACTATACAAGAATTAATACAATTGAAATACATGCAATTATAAACCATAAGTTTATAGATTCAAAAATATTTATTATTTGGCATGAACGGTTGGAGCAACCTAGAACAATAATGATGCGAAGAATTATTGAGAATTCATAAAAACTTGAAAATTTTTTAATTTAAGGAATTCTCATGTGCTGTTTGTTCTCAAGGTAAATTGATTATTAAGCCATCACAAACTAAAGTTGAAATTGAATCTCCAGCTTTTCTAGAACATACACATGGTGACATTTGTAGGTCTATTTACCCTTCATCTGGACCATTTAGAAATTTTATGGTATTAATAGATGCATCCAGCAGATGATCTCATGTATGCTTGTTATCAACTCGCAACTTAGAGTTTGCAAGATTATTTGCTCAAATTATTCGATTAAGAGCACAATTTTCAGATTATACAATTAAGTCTATTCGACTTGATAATGTTAGAGAAGTTTCTTCGCAAGCTTTTAATGACTATTGCATATCAATTGGAATACATGTTTGAACATCCTGTAACTCATGTTCATACACAAAATGATTTAGCTGAATTGTTTATTAAACGACTTCAATTAATTACTAAGTATTTACTAATGAGAACGAATCTCTCTATTTCTACTTAGGGACATGCAATTCTACATGCAGCTGCATTTATATGCATAAGACCAACAAATTATCATAAATACTTTCATTTACAATTGACTTATGGTTAAGAGCCAAATATTTTTTATCTTAGAATTTTTGGATGTGCAATATATGTTCCAATAGCTCTACTACAACATATTAAGATGGGACCTCAACGGAGGTTAGGAATATATGTTGGGTATGATTTTCCTTCCATTATAAGATATCTTGAGCCAATGACAAGAGATGTATCTATAACATGTTTTGTTAATTGTGATTTTGATGAGTTAGTTTTCCCAACATTATGGAAAGAAAAAAGTAAGCAACTAGTCAAAGATATTACATGGAATAATTTGGCATATCTTGATCCTTATACAAAATAATGTGAACTTAAAGTTCAAAATATAGTTCACTTACAAAGTATAACAAATCAACTGCCAGATACATTTACTGACTTAAAGAGAGTGACAAAGTTACATATACTAGCTGCAAATACTCTTGTAAGAATTGAAGTCCCTAAAGGACAATTTGTAATTGAAATAGCTAATGAGTCTAAAGCACACCAAAAGCATAATTGATTAATCTGTTCAAAAGATAAAAATCCCCATAAAAGGAAAGGAACAATTATTTCTAGTGAGCCCATTAAAGAAATAGATACTCTTGAAGAGTTTAGAGACATAACAAGTAACATAACTCCAGAAGAAGCTCAGGTACCTAAAACTAATAAAAATGAAGAGATCTCAATAAGTTATGTTTTTACAGGGAAAAGATTCAATCGTAAAAAGATAATTGTCAACAACACTTTTGCATACTTTATAACATTTAATGTTATAAATGATAATGAGGATCATGAATCTACATCCATCGATGAGTGTTGATGTAGATATGATTAGCCAAAATGGAAAGATGTAATTCAAACAGAATTGAACTCACTTGAAAAATGTGAGATTTTTGGGCCTACAGTTCGAGCACCTGAAAGTATAATACTCGTTGGATACAAATGGGTATTTGTACATAAACGAAATGAGAAAAATGAAGTTGTGAGATATAAAGCACCACTTGTTGCACAAGGGTTCCCACAAAGATCTGGAAATGAATTTACTTATTCTCTTGTGGTGGATGCAATCACATTTCGTTATCTTTTTAGTATAGTAGTGCATGAAAAACTTGATATGCGTTTTATGGATGTTGTTACAGCATATTTATATAGTTTACTTGATCATGATGTCTATATGAAAATCCCATAAGGATTTAAGATGCCTGAAGCATATAATTTAAAGTCTCAAAAACTTTATTCAATTAAATTATAAAGATCTTTGTATAGACTAAAACAATTTGGACAAATGTGGTATAATTATTTTAGCAAATATTTGTTAAAGAAAGAATATAAGAATGATCATATATGTCTATGTATTTTCATAAAATGGTCAAATTCAAGATTTGCAATCATCGTTGTATATGTTGATGATTTAAACATTATTGGAACTCCAAAAGAGATTTTAAAAGTGATAGATTATTTGCAAAAAGAATTTGAAATGAAAGATTTTGGAAAGATAAAGTTTTGTCTTAGCCTATATATTGAGCATTTGAAAAATGAAATTTTTATACATAAATCAAATTATACACAAAAAGTTCTTAAAAGATTATATATATATATAACATATCCATTGAGTACCAAATGATTGTTTGGTCATTTGATGTGAAGAAGGATATTTTTCGACCTCGAGATGATAATGAAAAACTTCTTGGTCCTAAAGTACCATATCTTAGTGCAATTGGTACATTAATGTATCTTGTTAATAATACAAGACTTGATATAACTTTTGCTGTAAGTTTGTTAGCTAGATTTAGTTCAGCTCCAACATGGAGATATTGGATTAGAGTTAAACATATTTTTCTATATCTTTGAGGTATTGTTGATATGGGCTTATTATATACAAATGGATCTAGATTAAAACTTTTGGGATATGTAGATGCTAGATACTTATCTAACCCATACAAAGTTAGATCTCAAATAGGCTATACATTTACAAGTAGAAATACAGCTGTATTACAACGTTCCACTAAACAAACACTTGTGGCCACTTCCTTGAATCGTGCAAAAATTATAGCAATTCATGAAAGCAAGTTGAGAATGTGTTTGGTTGAGATCTATGACTCAACATATCCAAGAAACATGTGAGTTATCTTCTTGTAAGAAAAATTTGACTATACTGTATAAAGACAATGCGACATGTATAATTCAGTTAAAGGAAAAATATATCAAAGGAGATAGAACAAAGCACATTTCATCAAAATTCATTTTTACTCATGATCTTCAAAAGAATGGTGATATTGATGTTTAACAAATTCATTCAAGTGATAATCTAATCGACTTATTTACCAAGGCATTACCTACATCAATATTTGAAAGATTAGTATACAAAATTGGGATGTGACGATTTAAAGATCTATAGTGATACTATAAACAGGGGGAGTGTACAAGAAAATGTGTACTCTTTTTCTTTCACTAATGTTTTTTTCCACTGGGTTTTTTTTTAGTAAAGTTTTAATAAGACATATTCTTTGTACAATAGACATCTAAGGGGGAATATTATGAATTCATTCATTTATTATGGTAGATGTCCCTTTAGTTTCTTAACCTCCAAATTCATTGAAACTATGTTATGATTTTTTATGTGAATGATCATCTCTTTCAAGAATTGTAACCATTTGACTTCAAAAATTATAACTCTTTGAATATTCATTTCTTACCTTTATGTCCTTCTTTATGATATATTATTTTATATTTAGGATATGACATTTTGAGATTACAAACTTGTACCTATAAATAGACACCTCATTTGTATTGAGAAGTATGAATAAAAAATTGAGATATATTTCTCTTATTCTATATCTTCGCTAAATCTTCTTCTCCCTATCTCTTGAGTTATTTTATAATAATAAGGTTTTTATTTTAAAGTAGGGCAGTGTATATTGTGAAAATAAAATGAAAAGTTGTGTAATTTTAGTAAAATTCAATAAAGAAGGTATAATTTACTCTCTCAGATATTAATTTTATACTTTAAATTTTAATGAGATGAATATTTTTTTATTCAGTTCTTTCTTAAAACTACATATATTTGTTCATGCTATCTTCTCTGTATTAGTCAGAAATGGAATACAAAGAGATCGAGTAATTAATTCTTCTTCTTTTTTTCGGCCACAAGAGTAATTAATTCTTCAGTATTCAAATACATCAGTTCCTTTCTGGTGGAGTATAACCGTGTTCTGTGCTGACTGCCTGACCACCATGGCTAACGACCTTTCTGTTGAAGAGATGCTGTGCGTTTGACTCCACACCTAGATGATATCAAATTCACCTTTATTAAGGTAAATCTAATTTAATGGTAAATAGCACTGCTAACTAAATAAAGTATAGATACGTTATGAATATCAAAAGATTTTTCATACTTAGAAAACACGTGATTCTATAAGCAAAAGGAAAAGCAAAGGTAATTAGGTTTAGGATATTCTCAAACTTCGTCTAAATTATTCTATGTGTGGACGACAAGTGTGTACTCTCTCATATCGATTAATGTTGTATTTAAAATCCTACTTTTTTTTTTAGGAAAAAGAAAAATACTATTTCTTACCAATTAAATTAATCCTTTTGAATTAATAAAAGTAGTTTTAACAAATCCTAAAGTTTTATAATAATACTCATTTATTTAATGTTAAGTGTTTTTAATTGAAGTATTTTAAGAATTAGGTTGGAAGATCCAAATTTGAATTTCATTCGAGACGAAATTAACCCGAAAAACCTATAAACTTATGCAAAAGTATATTTAGAATAAAGATTCATTAATATGTAATTTCAACTTAAAATAGAAATATGTAGATTGCCTTAATATCTCAGCATAAATGTATAGACAAGCTAGGGCGGTGGGAGCCTTGTCCTTGAAACACGTGGTCTAAATTGATTGAATGGTCGCCAAGTCGGTGGTCTACAAATTAAGGAGTTGAGCGGAAATCAGTCAAAGGCTAAAAGAAGATCAGAAACGATTCGTAGTGTTTTCTAATTCAACAATGATTTCATCACATTCAAAAGCTCAAACATGAGAGTTGAGAGTTGAGAGTTGAGAGCTGAAACCTTGGAATTTTATGGATCATGCATGGGTCCATATACAGCTAAGAACTTCATGTGGTCTAATTAGCAATCAAATTTATAAACAAAATTATAAATCATTATTCTCACTCTGATTTGACCCAAAGAGATAACTCTAGTCAAGCACCATATTTTCTTCTCCAATAATTTTGATTAATAAAAATCGCAAAAGTTTGTGATAGATTCAATAACAGACTTCCGTTTTGATCCATATTTATATCGCTTTTAGTAGAATTGTTTGAATCAAGTATCATATTCTCAAATATTAAACAATACATTCAAATTGGTATTAACACACAAAAGAAAATGACGTTTACAAATACACACAGAATTACATATTGTAGGGGCAATTTAAATGCATATCGTGAAGAAATTTATCGAGATGCTATTTTGGATCAAAATCAAAGCTTAATTTTTCAAGTATTTTTATTATTTTATTATCTTAATTCATCTCTAATTTATTAATTAGCAAACTCATTATATTAAAAAATGGATAGCCTAAACCGATAAATTTATAGTTTATATGACATTAATCTCAATCTTTAAGAATAAAGTGACGTCAAAGTTTTATTTTCTTATAACATTTTCTCACTTCCCAAACTTTATACCTCTTTCATAATTATAAAAATGTATAAATAATTGCTTTTTGGCCAAAATAACTATAAATAAATATCTAAATGAGGTATATATGTCAACACATTTTTTTAGTTACGTTTATCTTTGATATATTTATTTACTTATTTATTTATAATTAACTAGATTATTATAGATCTCTATATATAACAGAACAATTTTATTATAAGATTTTGGGTAAATTGCACTGTACTTCCTAAAATCAAAAGATATACATTGTATTTGATTAATATAAATATAATTAGTTTTCTAAATTTAGAATAAATTAAATTTATTATTTTCAATACAAAATACACAGTACTGAAATAAAATATATTTTTAATACAAATTTAATATTATTTTTAAAAGCATTTTAGTATCAAAATAATTTATCTTGCTTTCATTAAAAAATTATATAATTTTAAACGTCTCTTAAAATAGAGAATTACTCCAAAATTTATCATTAACAATATAATAGTAAAACCACACATTAAAGCTTAAGTAATTTTTAGTAAAATAAAAAGATTTTTAAAGAAATTGAAAGAATAATAAAAATGAGAATAAAACAGAATCAATAACTTAAAATCACCTTTGGTATGTCAATGTATAAGAATACCTTTCGATTTAATGTTTTAAAAGGCATAAATAATACAGAAATAAAAAAGAAATATGAACAAATAAACAAAATGTAGTGTAAAAAAAATTAAAAAATTAATTTTTGTTAGTTAACATAAAAATAAAAGAAAAAGTTACAGTTAAAAATTGCAAGTTGAAAATATTTATATTGAAGAATTTTATATTTTAAAATTATTTTTAAAAAAGTAAAAATAAAAAATTTTAATTACATAAAAAAATTACATGGTAAGATCTCAGGTAAATAATTTTTCTCAGTTAAATTTTTTAAAAAATTTTAAAATTTAAAATCATTCAGTATAAATATCTTTAAATAAAAATAAATATTACAAATAATTGAAGTAAAATAATATTTTTTTATCAACAATAATATCATTCCTTTACAAAAAAAAATAATATCTTTTTAAAAAATAAAAAAAAATCTATCCATAATTCTTTTTTATTATTACCAAATATATTTTTTTTACTAAATATACTTTTTATTATTTTTATCCCATTTTCCCTACCAAACGTGCTCTCAATTGGATGGAAGAATAAGGGAAGATGGCAAATTAAAATAATTTTTATGTATACTGAAATATCACATCATTTATATATTAAATAGTTAAAATTTATTTTATATATAAATTTTATTTATATTACATATATATTTTATTTGTATAAATTTAATTTTGATTATTGCTTTTTTTAAAGTGCATATCACTTAAGAAAATTTCGGCAAATTAACCTATTCTGACGCTGCATACAGCTAAGGGACAACATGCTCATGAAGACACGCGATGCTCCCTCGAAGAAAGCAAAAGAATTTACGGCTTCTGCATCTAAAGACATTTGTCTTGATGTAACTTGTAAGCTTTTACAATTATTCATACCAAAAATTTTGACTTCTTTTCTTGGGAACTATGTTGAAGTACAAAACTTAAGATCATCATCAAATCCGTAACACCAATCACTGTCAAGTAACTACATATAGAGCCGGAGTTGTAAACGAGCATACTGCAATTATAATAATGGAACGAAAGTGAAGTAAAAAAGAATATATAATGACAGTATTCAAAATTATATAATCATCATTTATATATATAAAAAGTCGTAATTTAATATTAATTATTTACATTATTTATACCGTCAAGTTAAGATTCATTGTTCATATAATATTTTATACTATTTATACATTATTTTTGTATTATTTATTATTATTTAATATTTTTCATTTGTATCATTTTTTTTTGTAATTTTTGGTGAGACACATATCTTTTGAAAAATCCCTAGATCTCCAGATAGTTAATGCTAGTTTTTCTTAAAATATATACCTCTTGATTGAAAATATAGTTATTAATGAAGATGTAATTTTTGAATTATGTTATCATTTCAGTCCTCTCACTTATACAATTTTTTCGTTCATATCCATTTCTCTTTTTTTTTTCCCCTCATCTTTCCTCCAAATTTTGTCCCCCCCCCCTCCCCAAAAACAAAAAAAAGGACACTTTTCTCTATTATAGGGAAATATTTATTATAAATACTAAAAAAATTACCGTTATTTATTTTTGATGAATAAATACTTATTTATCTAAAATTTATGATTCGATTCATCCATAATATAAAACTAAATCACGTAATTTTAACTAAAAAATAAAAAAATATGATAACATAATAATAATAATAATAATAATAATAATAATAACTCACAACTATGGGGGTACCCACGGAGAATAAGCTCATCTTATAGATAAGCTGTGATTTGCAGCATGTAACGTCTCTCTATGAAAGCCTTGCAAATTTATCACCGTCTTTGAAGGAATGTTAATTAATATCTCTAGTTTGTAGCCCAACTTTAGAGCACTTTTCTTAGTAGTCATTGGAGCCAGATTTCAAAAGATGCCATAAATTGGGAACCTTTTCCATATTTTAAAGTTTAGGAAAGGGACATTCTCTAGAGAAAGGAAATTGGGGTTTTGCCGCCAATAGAATTTTATTAAGATGTTTTAAGGGAAAAAATTACGTTCCTGTAGGACCTTTGACCTAATTTCCTTGGAAAGAATGACTTGTTACCGATAGTCATAAATTGGAGTTTTATTATTATTCTAAATTTGTTATAATATATGACTCACTCTATATTTAATAAATTATATGTGCATATACATTTTTGAAATCCAAATTATAAAATGGAGTTGATCTTAATATTTGAGATACTATAATAAATGACAACTGGTTTTAGCTAGCCTAAAGCTGCTAGCTTGAAGAAAAGTTATCAGGCGATCAAATTAACATGCATCTTGCTGTCTTCACAATAAAAACTTAAATGTTATTAGCTGTAATTTTATTTCCTACAAAGTCAATTTCTTGACACCAATTTCCGTTATTCTAAAGAAACAAACAGATACGCAAAATCTGTTAAACATACAAGATATTAAGAATGAATTGACAATTAGCTACTTTCACAAACTTTCAAAGAAAGAAACATTAATAACCTAAAATGGGTTTTTAATTGTACCCAAGAGTTAAGAAGTAATTGACCATAGCCTGCGTGGTGTGCCCCTCTTTTTAGGCGCGTTTTCTTGACTACCAATCAATGCATGACAAGGCGCAGAAAAGCAAGATATTAATGAGTGACTAATTAAATGACTTGATCTTAGTTAAATTCACTTTAAGGAAGGAATTTTGCAAATGCACTTTATTTGATAAAGAGAGAACTTAATGCAGTTTCATGTATTTATTATCATCTTTTTTAATAAAAGTATAATTAATAAATAATTTTTATAGTTCAATATAAATTGAGTCTTTTAAAATATTTTATTTGCATATTATATTTTTATTTGAAAACTTGTTAAAAAATATTTAAACAACTTTATTTAAGTCTAACTCAATTCATAATGGAATTTTATCTTAAGCCAATACTTTGATAAACCTTTTTAGGTATTTACTATAAAACATAATGTGTGGAAAACTTTTTAAAAGACATAGTTGTATAGCGCAAGTTATAAAAACTTTTATCTATCATATTTTTATTGAAAATTTAGTAACAAATATTTAAAAATTATACCCTCATTTTTTCATTTGTTAAAATAGCTAACCTAATTAAGCATACTATAAATTCTTGCTTGAACACCACTAAATTAAAAAATCACAACTTTCGTACAAGCAAAACATATAAAAAAATTATAAATAATATATATATATATTTAAATTCTCAACTCACTTATCCACCCAACTATGTTACTATGTCAAACCCTAATATATTATTATATTACTGTGCACGGACTATCATGCACTTTGATTTAACACTACGAGTTATCGCAATTTGGGATTTCAATGGCGTCGAGTATCTAGTCATGATGTCAGGACGGTGCCTACGATCAACTTAGGCAAGACGTAGATTTCTATAATCTCGTTGAGTGTGGATTGACATGAAATATGTGAGCTAGAAAAGAGGGCATTTTGACTCTCATGCTCGAGGAAAACAAACTAATGTATGATACACTACGCCGTCAAAACCATTTTCTTAAAAGTTTAACTTTTATTTTATTTTATTTTTATAAAAAATGGGTCGCGGCATCAACATTTTCTTTTAAATATTATAAGGGGTCGCGTCATCATTGTTCATTGGTCACGGGTCATTTGACCCGTGACCAGGTGCAGCTTTGCTGCATGCTGCAGCTACGCGTGCAATGTAGCTGCAGCTATATAGCTGCTGTAGTTGCAGCTTGTTTTACCCCTCCCCTGCAGTTTCATTACCCCTCCCCCTTCCCTTCCCCGCTACAACTTCCTTCTTTCTTCTTCCCTAAAAAAATGGCTATTTTCATCCCTCACTTCATCTTTTCCCCTCTTTTCTCCTCTTCTTCCTTGTAGTATTGTTTTTTTGCTTCCTTTATTACACTTTAATCTTTTCTTTCATTCATTTTTATTCATTCCTTTCATTCTCCCTACCCTTGCAAGGCTTGTTTCATTTTTATCCTACATAATTGTAAGTTTTTTCTGTTCTTCTCCTTACTTCTTTATTACTACTCTCCTTCCTACATTTGATATTTTTTATTGTTATATACTACCATTTCTCCACACTTTTGTTATTGATTATTATTTATTGTGTTTATTGTAGAAAAGATCAAGCAAGGAAGAGAAGACAGATAAAACAAGTAAAATTTTATATCATCACTTAAGAGGAAATTTTTAATATCTTCATGTATGAATATTAAGCTTAAATATAGTTAAGGAAAAAAAATATTATACTCCTACCGAATATTTTGTTTCTTTAATATCTTTTTTAAATTAATTGTATTTAACTTGTTATAAATGAAGGAATAAAATTTTTTTATTAACTAGCTGATTGTCAAACTGAAGAAAACAAATCATTATTAATTTTTTTGTTTATCTTTATAATGCATAATACATAATGGGGAAAAGAAAAAAATGTTAAAAGTATCTTGTTATTTTTCAGATGTTGTTAGTTTTTACCTCTTGTTTGAAAAAAAATAAAAAAACTTACGCACTAAAATAGTTCGATAGTATCAACTCTATTAAATCAATCGGGTGGCTCCAAATTTTAGATATGATATTCAAATTTCAAATGACATTATTTTGAGCTATTAATAACTTTATATGTCTTTATAGTTTATTTTGATACATAGAACTTACATTATAATTTAGTTTGCATGCACTTTTTATTTTAATAAGTTTTCAATTGTGGAAGATGATACCATTCAGTGTATTATAGGTTTGTGGAATCTCATTACTCAACTAAATCTTGTTTTTATTGGATTGTTAAAAGAGGAAGGCCACCCCAAGATTGAAAATTAAGAAAAAAGAAACTTAAATTATTCTTGTCTACTTATTATTATTATTGTTATTATTATTTTGCTCTGTATATTCTCTTTATTTTTGCTCCCTCTCTCCCTATTTCTAAATTATTGTTTTCATTCCTTTTAGTTAAATTATTCTTTTGATTCTTATAATTTTATTAGTTTTAATTTAATTTTTTTATTTAAAAATTAATTAAATATTTATATTTTCAAAAATGTTTAATTTATCTTTTCTTATTAAACCTCCTTTCTTGTATTATTAAATTCTATTGATGTAGTTAATTATATATTATTTTAATGTTTAAAATGTATATAATTTAAGTCACAAATTAAATTGCATTGTATAACATACACTTGATTTTATTTTATTTTATTATCTATTTTTACTTTTTCTATTAGTATAAATTGTATATATTCATACTGTTAATATGGCATATGATGGGATGCATTAATAAAATTTAATGACTTGTTAACAAAAGTTTAATTGTAAGGATTAAATTTAAATTTCTTAAAATTATAAGAATTTTACTATAAATTATGAAGAATAGAAATTGAATTGAAAATTGAGTGAAAGTATATAAATTAAGAGAATAATATAACTTTTTTCTAAGCTATAGAATTATACGTGACTTTTACTCATACTAATTTCTCATAAATAATTTTCATTTATTCTAATTTAAATATACAGAAACGTAATATACTAAAATCAGTAATAGAATTCGAATGGTATACAGTGCTAAAGGTTATCCTTTTTAAGAGTTAATTTATATTTATATATAAGCAAAATATAAATATAATTAAATGAGATAAATAATTTTTAATGTAGACATGGAGGATTATTATTGTATGTAGCTGAGTAAAAGTAGGTGTATATATTTGGATATATGATTTGATATATATATCTAGATGATATTAATGATTGTTTTACACGTGTCATTACACTTTTTGTATAATAAGAATCATAATGAGTGTGAGACAGGAAATCATATGCATATATGCAAATGAAAAATTTATGACAACGAAGAAGGTGCAACATTTGTTTATGGTAGATCTAAAATATTAAGAGTTAACGCCTGCATTACTCTCAATGGATTAAAAAAAGTGGTAGGTGAAAAGTTACGATTGGCTCCAAATCAATCTGTGTTCGAGTTGGTATATAGGTACCCTCACTCACGTAATCCCACAAGGTATTTGGCGTGTACTTTGGAAGATGACGATGATATCCAAACATGTGGGAAACTAACTAAAAATTTTCAAATCAATTAGGTGCACCAGATATATATGCACATATATCAACTACTGGCGTAAATTTACTAGAGTCCCAAGCTAAGGTTCACGTACCGTTATCCCTTCCATCAACTGGCCAGATCCAAAGTTTCAATAATTATACCTCACAATTTGATACTGACATGGTAGGTGTTAGTCATTTTACTGCTTAGCCTACCCTTAACTTGACTTGCCAACCAAGCTCCTCTCATTAGCCTATTCTCAATGCGGGTCCTCCGTCGCCCCCAACTGAAACAGAGGATATTATGAATGACTTTAAAGAGAAAGATGAATATGATGTTCCATCTAATATCAATAACCATGGAGATGATGAGTCAGAGGGCGACGATGTTAACGAGGTTGGGGTCACTCTATTGGGTCAATATGAGGACTCAGCATATGCAATGTTATCACAGATTAGTTCAGATGGTAGAAATTCTATTGAGATCTTTGAGATAAATGAGAATATTAACCTGAACAGTAGTCAAGAGTTATATATTGGTATGCGATTCCCAGATAAACAGTCTATGCGGCGTGCGGTGAAGATATACTCTGTTAAAAAATATCACACATTTAAAGTGCATTACTCGTCAGAAAAATATGAAGAATATCATTGTCCAGAATATAGTGGTCAGTGTACTTGGAGAGTTAGAGCAAGTCGGGATGAAAGGGACATGCATTGGTAAATAACAAGATACAATGAACCACACACATGTCTTTCTCCGTCATTATTGCAAGATCATCCAAAGCTTGACTCTGACGTCATCTCATCGCACATTGTGTCAATGGTGGCTGAGAATCCTTCAGTGTCAATTAGGCAAATTATTGAAAGAGTGCATAGCATATTTAGCTACACTGTTACATACAAAAAGGCATGGACATCAAAGCACCGAGCAATCGGCATTGCATTTGGAAATTGGGAATAATCATATGCCTTCTTACCAAAGTGGTTAGCAACGATTGATCACTTCATGCCTGGGTCTTATTATGAGCTTGTCCACAGGGAGTGCCAACAGAATAACTCAACTGAAGGTTCTTTAGTGAAGTTTCATCGAGTTTTTTGGACTTTCAAATCATGTATTGACACGTTTGATTATCTAACACTAATGGTACAAGTTGATGGAACCTTCATGTATGGAAAGTATAAGGGGACTGTGCTAATTGCAAGTTCATAAGATGGAGCTAATAGAGTTGTTTCCCTAACATTTACAGTTGTTGAAGGTGATGCACAAGAGTCATGGGCATGGTTCTTTTCTTTGCTCTGGTGTCGAGTTTTACTAAATAAGATGGAGATTTGCCTGATTTCTGATAGACATCCTGGACTATTGGCTACTATCTAGAATCCAGAAATTAGGTGGCAGCCACCGCAAGCATATCATGTATTTTGTTTAAGACATATTGCAAGTAATTTGAATACAACGTTCAGAAATAAGTGGTTAAAGAAAAGATTCATTAATATTGGTATGGTTAACTGATCTTATAAACTGTTTTAATGGTTATTGTGGTAAAATGCGTATTAATGAATAACTATTCATGCAGGTTACTTGCATGAGCGGCATTAGGTGGATGGACAATTGACCCAATTACGTCAACTTTATTCGGAAGCTGTAAACTGGATCGAGGATATTCCCAAGAGTAAATGGTTTCGTGCGTATGATGTTGAGAGCCGACGATGGGGCCATATGACTACAAATTTGGCTGAATATATCAACAATGTGTTGAAGGGGGTCGGGTTCTTACCTATCAGTAGACTGGTAAAAGCAACTATGTATAGACTGAACAGATACTGGGTAGAGCGTTCACAAACGATCACCGCACAACTTGAGGCTGGTGCTATTTTCTCAGAGGATGTGATGAAAAAATTATCATCTTTAATACAGAGTGCATCTGCCTTAACTGTGCATAGATTTGATAGGCAAGCATCGAAATTTGAAGTTGAAGAACCATACGATCTGACAAACAAATAATATGGTCGGTGCTGTAAGGTGAGTTTGGCCCATCGCACATGTGATTGCGGTGAGTTCCAAATTCAGAAGCATCCATGCCAACATGTATTTGCCGCATATGCCTCGGTCTTAATTGATCTGCTCCAGTATGTGGACCGACTATTCCAGTTTGACACGATTGTCAATGCATACAAGACGGAGTTCTAATTAATGGGAGGAGAACTGTACTGGCCACAAACTATAAGTCTACGGTTAGTACCTGATCCTACTATGATTCACTAATAAGGGAGGCCAAAATCCTCTAGAATTCAGAATGAATTGGATTGGCGTGAGGGGCCGAGAGAACAATAGCGATGAGGGTTGTGTAGACAAACGGGTCATAACCGAGCAACCTGCCCATCGCAACGACCGAGTAGAAGTTAATATAATTAAATTTGTCACATTTTTTATTTTGTTGTCATTAGTGCATTGTAACTTTATTATTGTTTCTTGTAATGAACTCTTGGTGCAACAATATTGTACGGAACTTAGCTTTTTCCTTTTTCACCATATATTGTCTCTTTTTTTGCTAACTTATTTATAACATTTATTATTTTTTTGTTTGGATTTATAATTTCCTTTATAAAAAAATTAGATAATAACTATATTTGACGATAAATTTCTTAACTCATAACAATATTGCACTGTAATAGTACAATGGCTGGGCATCCGAGCGTTGTCGATCCTGAACCTGAGGATGACTCCCTTTTGTACTTGCAGACATGTCACGTTTCACAGGCTGTATGGCAGGGACAGGTAACATAACACAGATATAATTATTATTTTCAACTTATTATATATTATTATTTATTAATAACATAAATGCATATTGCAGGCCGATCGCATTTTGCGTATACGACGGATAGCATAGGAGGATCACATCTTTGATCCTCCACTTGCCATTGTTCCATACTTGATCCAAGCTAGTTTTTATGGGGTCTCTCGACTTGGTCAGTTTGACTTTGATGCAGCATTAGTTTCAGCTCTAGTTGAGAGATGGTGGTCTGAAACCCACACTTTCCACTTGATTAGGGAAGAGGCAACTATTACCCTATAAGATGTTGCTATTCAACTTGGACTACCTTACACGGGACAAGTTGTTTCAGGAAGAATCAATTATAACTGGACAACTGTGTACCAACAGTTACTTGGCGTGGTTCCACTTCCAGAGATCATGGATGGACAGCAACTCAGTGTCCCATGGCTTGCCCAGATATTTGCGGCCTTACTAGATGATGCAAATGATGAGACCATACAACGATTTGCTCGGGCATACATCATGAGGTTGATTGGGGGATACTTGATGCCGGATCGGACTGGGCATAGGGTGTTGTTGACGTATTTACCATTACTTGCTGATTTCAATAAGGCTAGTTGTTATAGTTAGGGATCTGCAGTTTTGACCCACTTGTATAGAGAATTGTGTGATGCAACCAATTATGCAGAGGTCAATATTGGTGGTTGTTTGACGTTACTTCACCTATGGGTATGGGATCGTTTCTCGCGCTTGGCTCCACCTCTCCCTGCTCAGGTAGATCCTCAGATAGAAATATATCCCTTGGGACTGCTGTTGGGTTTCAGATGGAGGCGTGTGCCCCAACATATTCGTTGGACCAATGAGGCATTACGGACTTATAGGATATTATTAGATCAGATGAAGGATGATGAGTTCATTTGGCAGCCATTAGGGGTGTACATGGGCAGGGCCGGGTCAGGGCGAGGCTTAGCCCGAAGCCCGGCCCGGTTAGGGTCTTGGGTGCATTTTTATGCCCGTGGCCTGACCCTGCCCGGAACAGCCCGATTTTAGGGCGTGTTAGGGCGGGCCCATCCAGCCCTAATAAGCCCGAAGTTTTTTTCCCAACAAATAGAAACAGCAAATCAATTATTCAAATACCAAAAACTAATTCTAATAAAAAATAATGATATTTAAAACAAAAGTTAATGCTCCTAAGTATATTATAATGACCCAATTCCAAACTAAAATCCAAAAACAAATTACTAAAAATATTATAAAAACTAAGAACAATAACATACCTCAAAATAGAAAGTAATCTTTTACTATTGCTTTGCCAAAGTTACTATCCCTTCCAAAGTGTACATTCTTAATATTTCCTGTAAAAAGTAAATCATCAATTAAAATATCTAAAGTATTAAAGCTACCAAAATAAAAAGGATTGAAAAAACAAAAAAGAATGAAAGTATTAACTAACCTCACAAGACTAATAATTATTTACTATTGTATCGACAATAACCATCTCCATTTAAATGCTAACTACAATCATTTTGAACAATTACTAAATTAACCAATTAAGAATCAAATAAAGGAAAGAAATTCTTGAACACATAGTCAAAATAAAAGAAAAAGATCCTTTTACACATCAATATTCAAATCCTTGTGATAACAAGGGGACAACTAATAGCAAACAACAACTAAATAAAACCATATAATATCTCAAATATATCGCACTAAAAGTCATAAAATAGAAACTACAAGGCATAAATTACAAACTATAAAAATAAATAAATGCATGTCAATCTTTGGTGACACTTGTTCCTTCTGAAATATCTGTAAAAATTAAAATAACAAAGAATTAGAAAGTTGATGTCATAAGCAAAAAATGCACAATACTTAATTTATTCTTAAAGTATAAAGTTTACCTGATTCAATCATATTCTCAAACTCTTCATATTGATCAAAGTCATGATCATTAAAATTGAACACATGAGGAGATAGCCAATTTTGGGTACAAATAAGTGCTTCAGTCATTTTTGGTGATAATGAACTCCTAAATACATCAAGGACACGTCCACCAGTGCTAAAAGCAGATTCAGAAGCCACAGTAGACACTGGCACAGCCAACACATCACGTGCAATAATAGAAAGTACTTTATACTTTCCAGTGTTATCTTTCCACCATGCTAAGATATCAAAAGACCCCTCCTCCTCTACTAAGTCAGCTGTAAGATATTTATCTAACTTTGTTTTTTGGTCACAAGTAAATTTCAATTTTTTTGATGCAAGCCACTTGTTTTTCGGATCAATATATGTTGGTATTCTCTCCACTAAATCCCTTCCATCGGATCCACTGCGATCATCATTTTTTTCACTTGATTCATTAACAACCCCCATAGAATATTGTTCATAAAAGCGATACAAAGCATCTTTGATCTTTTTTTCATGGTCACGCACATATTAGGATCAAGATATATATCATCGAAAGCCGTATTCACATATGCAAGTTTATACCTGGGATCTAATACGACCCCTATTACCAACAAGGGGTTCATATTTTCTGGCTTTCCCCAATATTTGTCATACTTCTTTTGCATATTCTTAGCCATATCTCCAACTAAAGCATCCATAGATGTAGCACTTGCCTGCAGCATAGTCTGATTATGAGCAATTTCATGAAAGCATGTATTTGAAGTCACATATAATGATCCACTGAACTTTAATGTAATATTATAAAAGACTTTTAAAAAGTCAATAAACACAGAAGCGTTACTCCAATCATATGCCATAGGAGGACCAATTCGATTATCATCTTCTTTAAAATAAGTATTATAGGCCTCATCTTCATCTTCCATTCTCTCAAATACCTTTTGAAACCTTATAGCATGCTCCAACATCATGTAGGTGGAATTTCACCTAGTTGTAACATCCAAACACAAAAGACTTTTGGGCTCTATCTTTTCTTTTTCAACAAAACTCTTAAATTTTTGTAACCTTGCAGGGGAAGATCTAACATATCTAACAGCATTCCGAATGGCAGAGATAGAATCATGCAAATCCTTTAACCCATCATTCACTACTAAGTTCAGAATATGAGCACAGCACCTCACATGGAGATAGTCCCCATCACACACTAACCCATTCCAACTTTTTAACCTCTTTTTCAAGTATGCCACTGCGGTGTCATTAGAGCTTGCATTATCAACGGTTAAAGTAAATACTTTTTCAATACCCCATTCCAATAAACACTTCTCAATTGCTTTTCCTATGGTGTCACCCTTATGATTTTCAACTATACAAAAGTTTAAAATCCGCTTTTGTAATCTCCATTCTTCATCAATGAAATGAGTTGTTAGGCACATGTAGTTAAAATTTTGACTTGATGACCAAGTATCTGTAGTAAGACACATGCGGGCACATGATTTTTTTAACAAATCTTTCAGCTTCTTGGATTCTTCCTTATAGAGCTTTAGACAATCCCTAGCAACCGTCACTCTTGATGGAATTGGAAATCTAGGTTCCAACTGTTTCAATAACTCTTGAAACCCATTTCCTTCCACAACCCGAAATGGAATTTCATCACATATCACAAACTTAGCTAAAGCCTTTCGACATTCATCTAGACTATATGTGTGAGGGGCTAAAGTTCCTGCAGTCTCCCTAGCATTGTCTCCCCCAAAAGGTTGGGTGTATGCTAAAATGGGTTGCCTTTTTATCCTCTGTGGGTTCTTCATACATGCTTTCAAGTGTCTATTCAATGAATTTGTTCCATGTTTTGTTGGGTGACAAGCATAGGAAGCCTCACAGTATTTACATACAGCTCTATGTTCCCCTCCAGTTTCATCTAGTGGAAGTTTTTTGAAATGCTCCCAAACACTAGATTTATTTACGGGGGGTTTTCTCTTTCCATCTACATTTGTAGAAGGTGTAGCAGCAGAGGCTGCAGTAGTAGCAAGATCTGAAGCTAGAGAGTGTTGGGTGGGAGGAGTATCACTAGGTTGTTCAATACTCTGGTCTGCCATTGATACTTTTATCCCTACAATAGTAATTCAAAATTTCAAATTTATATGATAATTGAATAATTCAAGTTTTAATTGGAGAAGAAAAGAGCTACTATAGTATAACATTTCAAATTTTAATTGGGTGGGAGGGAGGAGTATCACAATCTAATTTTGCAATCAACCCCGCAGAGAAATCATGTTTCTCCTTTGTCATAAGCTAATTACCATTTCAGTTTCATTTTATTAGCATTTTAATAAAGGGAGGAAGGAGCAATTTGGAGGCACTGAATGATTTTGTAACTCTTGCTGTTGGTGTTATTGATAGTTTAGAGGTAATAAACTGTTAACTATTTTTGTTGAAAACAATTAGACTCTTAGAAAGTGGAAGGAAATGAAGTTCAAACGCTAGATTCATAAGCTGAGGCTCAGCAGGAAGATGAAGACAGTGGGGATAAAGTGCCTGATGAAGGTGAGCATCCTATTTTTGGCTTCCTGACCCAATTTTTATTTTTCTGGCAGTGGCATTTTGGTCATTTCACTCTTCTTCCTTTCCATTCTTCTTTTTTTCTTCCCAACCAAATATGTCAATGTTAAAACATTCCTTGTCCTTTCAATGTCACATTAAACACAATCAAATTAATTACATTCAGTTACACATTTCCTTTTCCATTTCCTAATCTAAAATTCAGTGAACTAAACAATTCCTAAAGTAAAGTTTTACAAGAGCAAGACTATATGGTAGGGGTTGAATGTGTGTCCTAAGCTTGGTTTAGTCAAGCATATTTATACATCTCAAAAAGGTAAGACAATTATAACTTTTGATTAAGTAGGCATGTTATTTAAGCCAATCCATTTGGTTCAGAGCCACTTGCATACTTAAGGTGCAATTTTTTGCTAACTTGCTCTATTAGTAGATTATATGTGTTTTAAGGCTAGATAATTGCTCTATTAGTAGATTATATGTGTTTTGCTTACAAAACGCCATGGCTAATTACATGTAGAGAATTTTTTAACAATAATTCAATCGAGGAATCAATAAACCCAGAAACTACGAAGGTATAATTAGTTGACACTGTTATGATCCAACAAATCCCTATTGCCTATACCATAATGAGAATCCAGTTCCCACATCATTCATCACACAAAGACATGTTCCTATTCCATTACTTTTCTTCATAAGGTAAACCCAGTGAAATTTCAGCCTCATAAAGTAAACCCAGTGAAGTTAACAGTAACACGCTTGCCTGTACCTGAGAAACAACAGGAGAAATTCTTGTTGAGTTATTGTTGCAGACGAAGGCACGAAGCAAGCTTTGAGGCTCGAGGGCTGTGCGAGAAGGCGGAGAAGCTAGTGAGAATAGATCAAAGGCACGAAGCAACAGTGTTTGGTTTGTGCTACACACGGAAGTCTGGAACTGGAAGAAGCAAAACACCTTCAATATTGGTTGGCGTGGCCCGTGGCTCGATTTCAACGGCAGCAAGCAGCAATGGCAGGAAGCAGCTGCTTGCGAGTGTGGAGTGTCAAGCGTGGATCTGAAGACGAAGAGGAACGTCGTCGTAGCTGTTTCTCAGTGGCAGGAAGCAGCTGTTGAGGTGAGTGTGGAATGCCGTCGTGACTCGATCTCAGGGGCAGCAAGCAGTTGCTAAGGCGAGTGTGGATCTGAAGACGAAGATGAAGATGAAGCTGGGCCTAGAATCCTGGATGGCGATGCAGAAAAGAGACTTGAGAGACGTAGGCACGTAGCGCAGGGAAGTGCCGAAGTGAGGGAATGTATGTGCGATTGTGCGTGACTTGTCGTGAGACTGAGAGAGTCAGAGAGAAAGGCTGAAGGCTGAAGCTCGAGCTCGACGGCAGGCAAGTGAGGCAACGCAGTCGCAAACTTGCAGAGAGCCAGAGACTCAGAGTCAGAGAAGAGTAAAGTTGAAAAACAGTCGTTCGTGACTCTCGTGAGCTGAAGGCCTGAAGCTGGAATGCTGGGTGATGAAGTTGCTAAATGGGATTGCGCTGGGCCGTTGATATTGGACCAGAATAATGCTCTGCAGCAGCCAGCAGGAGGAGCAAATGCCACTCCAGTCCAGAGCCAGCAAGCAAATTTTTTTTTTAATATATGTATACCGGGCTGGGCCGGGCAGGAATGGTTTAGAGGTTCTGCCCGTGGCCCGGCCCGGCCCGGTAATTAGATTTTTTTTTAAACAAAGTTTTGCCCATTTTTATTTTTGGCCCGACCCGATCACTCCGGGCCATATCGGGCCCCTCGGGCTCACCGGGCCTGTGTACACCCCTAGCAGCCATATGACCATCTGAGTGTCCAACAATTAATTCCAAACTATTGCTTAGTGGGTTCAAATATATGGCGAGCGTCTGTACCTATTATTTACTTTTGGCTCGTTGAATTTCACCATGTAGACCGTGTTCTCTTCCAGTTTAGTCAACAACAGCATATCCCTCAAACATCGTTTAATGTGAGATCATTACATACTCTGCAACTAAGAGGAAAACGCATAAAGATTGGCGTCAGGAGCATATGGTATTTATCTTTGCGTGGAATATGTGGGAGCGTGTTGTTGCCCAAGCAGATACAGAGGTATCTTTATTGGATCGCTCCTCTGATTATATGCGTTGGTATTGGTGCTATATGCGACGGTGGATCCATCCAGAGAGTGGCTCCTAAAGTTTTGTGGTATGACTTTTTCTTCCATTTTATTATCTTTTATTTGTGTATATTTTTCCTCCAACTACATAACGAATAATCTTTTTTTTTTCTCACAGAATGATATACTGGACAACCTATATATGCTTTCCATTGTCGATCCTCAGACGCTTGATTATGTGGGATTTAGGGAGAAAACTCGTGGAGATGTTAGGACGATGCTGCAGGCCTTGGGTGAACATCGGGAGATGTTGGTCTCTCAGCCTGCTCCACTAGCTCCTCATCTACAGAGACCACCAGATCCAGAGGCTCGTTCAGGAAAGCGGGGACATGGTTTTATATATATTAGACAGCCATTAGTAGCTGTTACCCATGGCAGTAGATGTCAGACAGATACACCATCGTCCTATTACACGCCAGTGCCTGTGCATGAAGAAACTGAAGAGCCACGTCCTTTTGCATCATTTGCAGACTATGCAAGTGTTGGTCCTTCTTCTGTTGCACCATCCTTTGGTGCACCTGGGTCTTTTTCATCTGTTGGGGGTGTTGGTCCTTCTTTTGCTCCTGGGAGTGGTTCGTCGTCCTTCACATCACCAACTCAGCCATTCTTTTCCACCCCGCCACCCCAAACTATGCAGCCTAGGGGTATCTCTTTCACTACTATATTTTCCTATTCGTTTGCGTTCAGTGTAGAGTATGCTGGTGCACCTTCTGAACCATGGGGACCATCTTTCCAGCAGGAGTTTTTCACCTCTGATCAATCAATTCCCCCTGTTCAATCCCTTCAACCTACTCGTTAACCAAATAATGGATCAACCAATGAGGATAAAGGTGAAGAAGAAGAAGAAGCAGAATAGGAGCCACTTCAGCGCCGTCCCCAGCACTTACGCCGAAGACCCAGATGTGGGACTGGAGGACAAAATGTTAAGTTTTTTTCTTTCATTTTAATAATTATAACCTTTTTGTGTACAGTAAAGTACTTTGATATCTACGCTTCAAATTGTGAGTATATAATATCGGTATAACATGTTACTTTAATTAAACTAATGAAATTTTGGTCTAAATAGTTATGCAGATGTGTTATATTATTTAAACTCATGTGATTGATTTTTTCACTATCATATGTGAAAGAAAAAAACAATTAACGTAGACCTTGGGCCGCCAAAATGTTTTCTCCAAATGCTTAATTATGCCATGACCCATTTAGTTTTTTTTTTAAATTTAATTTGTGTTTATATTTTTTACCTTTTGCTTGTATTTCCTTCTTTTTTTTTCGTTAAATTTGATTGTATATATCTTTTTTTTATTTATTGGTAGCAAATATATGTTAAATAAACATATGGATACATTAAATTAGATAACACATATATAAGTGCTTGTATATAAATTTCTTTGATTTTAATAACTTCCAAAAATAAATCTTAGTATTTTCTCTTATAGATGTATTTTGTTTTTGAAAAAATTAATTATAATCTTGATTATACAATTTTAAAATGTTAAAAATTTTATTTGTTACTCTTAAAAAATAAAAATAAAAATTTAAAAACATGCACTTTTATTTTTATAATAGTAATAATAATATTAATAATAAAAGATGTATTTTCTTTAGACTTTCTAACTCTCTTTGTTAATTAAGAAAAAAGAAAAAAAGAGAAAAATTGGTAGGGGAGGGGCTTGATTAATTTTTCTTTACTAAAAATATAAATATTACAAAAAAATTATATTTTAAAATTATATATTACTCATAATTTCTTTTAGTCTTTTTTGAATACACTATATTATTCTTCATTTTCTTTTAGTTTCTTGTTCTTTTACTCTAATAAATATGATACAAAACTCTAACTTTTTTTTTCGTATTAGGAATTTCTTTTAATTTGTAGGGATTAACTATGTCCTTTAATAAAATACCTTTACGTAAAAATAAAAATAATAGAATGTTTGAGAAAATATAATTAACTAGATAATTTTGGAATACTTTTCTTTTTGTTGAATTATCTTAGTGTAAAAATTTTTTAAGTCTTTGGATAAGATTAAACTTAATGATCTTTTTTTTACTATTAATTTTTCTTATTTAAAATATAATAAGCATATAATTTTTCAATAATATTATAACAAATATTTAATTTAATTACAAAATTATATAATTATTCATATAAAAATATATATTATTAACATTTTTAATTATATTACAAAAATATATTTTTTATAAAATTTAAATTAATTATCATTCTAAATAATTTAAATAATAAAATATATCAAATATAAATTATATAATAAATTATATACAATATATATTTATAAATAAATAAATAAATATATATATATATATGGGTCGCAGCATTGCAAATGACGTAACCCATTATGATGTTTAACTCATTAAAAGAGTTGCGACATAACATATGTTGCGACTTTTTTTGTTTTGTTTTTTTTAAAATAAACATTTGAAAAAAATGTCTTTGCGGTGTAACATTTAATTTTTTTTTATTTTTTTTATTTTATATATTGCTGTCAAAATCCCTAGAAAAGAGCGCCTTAGAAATGGGTTATTTGGTGTCTAAATGAATTAATAATTTATTAAAGCGAAAGTCACTTGAAGTGGGTAACTAGAATGGGTGGTTCGGATTCTCCTCACGGATACTAATAGCTTTCCTGCAGTCCCAGGCGTAAAGGTGCAATGCACGTAGGAGGTGACATCGGTCTTGAGAAAGTCTCGAGAAAGACTAACTTCTTGATGTTTCGCAATCTCTCAATGGCTATCTCGTTAGTTTTCTAGCTGTGAACTGAAGTGGGAGGCATCGTTACCCTTTTATGTAGCTTGAATTATGAAAAAAAAAATTTACATAAAAAAATTACGATGTTGCGAAGTCTCATAAATACATCTTAATTCTTAATTGTTACTTGGGACGTATCAAATATATAATTTACATGTCTAACTATATAATTTTCATTCAAAATGTACTTACTTATTCACTTTAATTTTATTTTTACAATATTTTAAAGACATATTCAAATTTAATGTTTTTAACTCAAAGAACAATTAACATATATATATATATATATATATCTATATAATCCTCTACCACATGATCTAATATATTAATGTAGAAAAGTTTAAAATTCATTTTATTTACAATTATATATTAACTTGTCCTTAAACATATATTGGACAACTAATTTAAATATTATTTGAATTCTCATTGCCTTTTTTTTTTTTAAATACAAGTTTATAGAATAAGAGTTAGAAGCTAGTTGTTCACATTAAAACATGCCTAGTATGATATGTACGTAACATATTATTTTATATTCAAATTGATCAAATAACATTTAAAAAAAATGATCAAATTTTAAAATTTACAAGACTATTACAAGATGCAACCATTGCTCTTTTGAGTATAATGCTTCTCCTCATTGAATATTATGATTCGAAAGTCGAAGCGAGTATTGGTACGTGTCTTGGAAAGCTGGTCAAAATTGATGCCAAGACTTCCAACCTAAAAACTCAAATTGCTCGGTTGTGTTCCAGGAGACCAAAAACTTCCTCTAGAACTTCATTTTGTTATTAATGGCTACTGTCAAGAAGTTGTTTTGAGGGAGTTGGCAGTATGTCTTTTTTACTGCAAGAAAGCAGGCCACTGATGGGCTATATGTCCTTCCATAGAGAGGCTCATCAATAAATGAGCAAAAACGATGCAAAAATAGAAAATACAAACCAACGGAGAGTGCAAACGTAGCTTCCTCAGCACCGAGTTCGAAGGACATTAATCATGGTTGGATTTTTGCTCGTAAGAAGTCATATGCCAGGAAGAGAAAACCTAGCCGGTAATTGCTAATGGGGAGGAGTGTAGGTAAATATGCAATTTCATTTACATAAATATCAAGTCAATTAAAAAAAGCAACAATCGATTATAAATTTCTCCCGCTATATTTATAAATTTGATGCCGAAATCCTAATCTACAAAGATTATTTCTAGATTTACAATTTGTGAGCACCAGAGAAGAAAACGAAAAAAATTCAGTTTTGTCAGAGAAAGCTTTTGACAAATTAGGAGATTTCAATGATGATGGTTTTTAGAAGAGTCTCCCTTACCGGATATTCTCTTAACAGAGTAGGTCAGTCAAAATAAGTCTTCCCATTAAAGATAATAATTTATTTAATTATCATGAAATAATCTATTAATTGCTTTATTTGTAAAATCTGATCTCTTAATTTTTAAGCTACTATCAAAATAATTAAAATTTAAATAATAATGAATATCTTAATATTCTTTTATTTAAAAAACTCAATAGTAAAATATAAATTATCCTAATATACTTTATTTAAAATATTTTAATAATCATTAAATTAAAATGTTTTAACAAGGAGATCATGATTCCCTCCAAGAATGAGCTTTGGCCATGATTGTGTCCACATTATTAATGTGGGATTTATTTTAAATTTAAATTAATAATAATTAAGTGATCTCCTTTTTTTACACTGTACAGATTTGTCTTTTCAACAATTTTTTTAAAAAAAAAATAATAATCAGTGGTCATTTCCTTTGGCCAGTTATAAATTCAATGGCTTCATTTAGTATGCCAGATAAGTTTTTTATGAAATGAGAATTGAGGATGAATTGGGAAGAGAAAGGAATTTTATACTGCATAATTATATTTGGTATAATATAAGAAGAAATAGGAATACTTTTATTCTTTTATTTTTAGTTGGATAGAAATGAAGTAGAAATGCAATAACGAAACACTACAAGAAAAATAGAAATTGGCGACATAATTTTTTATCGTTAAACGTGGATAATTCCGTCACAAATGAATTAGCTACGGAATTAGTGACGGATTTTTTCCATCGCTAATTTTATCGTCACTAATTCATTTGCGACGGAATTTGAAATTTCGTTGCTAATTAGCAATGAAAAATTCCATTGCAAAAAAAAAAAATTCCGTCACTAATTATCAGGATAAGATATCCCAACTTTGTGATAGATTAGTGACGGAACCTTCTGTCGCTAATTAGTGACAGATTTAAAAACAAAATATTTCGTGTCTAATTAGTGACAAATTAAGGGTGGAATTTTCCATCACTGATTAACCATGGACTAGTGATGGATTATTCTATTGCTAAATAGTGACAGATTTTTGCGACATAATAGTCCGCAGCTAATTAGCGACGAATTTGTGACGAAATATTCCGTCGCTAATCAGCGATGGATTTGTAATGGATTTGTGATGGAATATTTTGTCGCTAATTAATGATGGATTTGCGATGGAATATTAGTGACGGATTTGTGACAGATTATTCCGTCGCTAATCAGTGACAGATTTGCGATGAAATATTTTGTTGCTGATATAATTTTCTTATTATTTAATTTTTTTAATTTAACCTCAATATTACTTTACTACCTATCTAATAAAGTACAAGCATAATAAAGTAAGGTAAATTGAAAATAATGTTATTATTAAATAATAAAATTTTGGGTTTAAGTGTGTCTCCCTATTTAGTAAAGTATAATAACACAATAATATTCAATAAAAAAGTAGCAAATATATTAAAATGATTCTTAATTCAATGATAACTATTCTAAAACAAATTATAACAATCATCAACAAAACATATATCTTAAAATAAGAGAAAGGAAATAAAATCATCTTTATGATGGAGGACAATCATTAGGATCTGATGGGGTATGAGATAACCATGATTCAAGTTCTTGCAACTTATTGAGTGTTTGTTGATGCTGGTCTAGTAGAGACAAGATTTGTTAATTTTGCTCTGTTATACGTTAATTTTGCCTTCTAAGCTTTTGGTTCTCCTGTCTCAAAAGTGTTGTCTCTGTGGCAATCCTCCTACATAATTCCTCTTCAAAATCTGAATGAAGTCTTAAATTATGAACGGAAGAAGAAGTCCCATGAGAACATATAGCATCAATATCTTGAGCCTCAGATCCTACCCCAAAAATGCGACATTTCTTATTTTTACCACTAACAGCCTCTAACCATAAGGTGACTTCATCATCATCTTCTACATCATTTGATGCTATGCTTGTTGAGTCCTGAGTCGAAGCTCTGGCATTCTTAAGTCTTAAATAATCAGTCTGCTAAAGGAAGTAAAGAAAGACAATTTTACAATAAGGAAAACAATGATAGTGCATCCAAAACCAAAAGTATGCACATGTTTAAGCATCTTTTCTATCATATAGTATCAATATGAAGTGTGATTATATAATAAGAAATAAGTATCTTAAAACTACAAATATATTCAGTCATTACAATCAAAGCTATCATATATTGAAATTACATAATTAGGTATATAGAAAGAATATGTCATTTTGATAGTCACACAGCAATTAAATAAGTAAAAAATATTAAATAAAAGAACACACATAATTCTAGTGACTAAACAAAAAATGAAGACTCATACTATAGCTAGTTAGGCTTCTGACCGTCAGCACAAGTCTAGTGATAATTAAGACAAAAAAAAAAAAGATTCACAGTGCAATTAGTCAGGCCTTCAGCTGTCGGTACAAGTATAGTAACAATCAAAACAAAAAATAAGATGCATACTACAGCTAGTTAGGCATCCAACTGTCAGCATAAGTTTAATGACAATTAAAATAAGAAATAAAGATTTACACTATAACTAGTCAGGCCTCCAATTGTCAACACAAGTCCAGTGACAATAAAAAAAAAATGAAGACTCACATTATAGTTAGTCAAGCCTCCGGCCATCAGCACAGGTCCAATAACAATTAAAACAAAAAAAATAAGATGCACACTACAGCTAGTCAGACCTCCAGCTGTCAGCATAAGTCCAATGACAATGAAAACTAAAAATCAAGACTTACACTATAGCTATTCAAGTCTCTAGTCATTAGCACAAATCCAATTACCATAAAAACAAAGAAACAAGACTTACATTACAACTAGTCAGGCTTCTGGCCATCAGCACAATCCTAGTGAGAAAAGAAAAGAAAAACATATACATACATAGATTTCAGCTACCCTATGGTCCATAAATTGGCCAGTTGCCTCGTCATAATGTATGTGCTTGAATAATTTAAACATTGCAGGTGGCCTTCCAAGCTGTAAAATCTATAATTATTTATTGATATTAGTTATCTCATGCATGAAATAAACGAGGATTATATTTGAATTTAAATACTTACCAGTCTCTTTTTATGCTCAGTTGAAAGAATGCTGCCCCCTTTATGTTGCATGCCCCCTATGATAGATGCCCGATTATTTTTAGCTATCTGGCATATGACCTTATATTTATGTGACTCCCAATAGTATTTTAGTTAGACCATTATGTTGTTTGGGATCCAATTAGGCGTGATCCCCTTTTCCAAGTCTAGCCAGACTTTGTGCATTGCATTTTGCAAGATGTCCCCACACTTTTTATTTTAATTGCGTTTAATAAGTTGGACATATTATGGCAGCTATTTATGCTTTTTTTGCATAAATAATAGAAAAATTAAAAATGAGACAAAATGAGAAAAAAAGAATATCAACACATGATACATATATAATGATGAGATAAGATATATACCGCCCATTCATCAAACCATAGTTATATGATCTTAGGAGGTGTTACTTTTCAACTATAACATGCATGTTCAAATTTTGCTTGGTTTACAGGGAGAATATTGCTGACAATAGTAATAATAGGATTAAACCTAATCATTTAACAACAATGATGGAAAATGTTATAACGGCACTAAGTTGTTAACTAGACAACAAATAAAATAATATAAATTTAATGACTTACATATGCTTGTTAGGATACAACCATGTTCGACCATTTGTGGGGTCATGGCCAAAAGGTTTGATACTTCGCATTGATGTAGAACTAGCAGAAGGACCTTGAGGAGTGGGATGTGAGTGCTGGGAGCCAAGAGATAGTACTGGAGGAGATGATACAGGTGATGTTGAGGGTCTCCTAGATGATTCAAGCATAATTAAAGCTGATGCAGATGTAATGGATGCATCTGGCATTATAGGAACTAATGCAAGTGCTGAGATTGGAGGATCAAGAGATGGTTGAGGGTGTAGGGGTGGTGGTACAGAGGTACTCCATCAGGCACAACCACGCCTAGAGTCACGACTTGCCATCTACACATTTAACAACAAATCTTGAGTCAATATAAGTTGATAAAAAATTAAATAAAAAAAGTAAATAAAATAAATTCACACTAAAAAAATGAAAATATATTATTAAAAAAAGAACAAGACCCAATTAAATAAATTCACACTCAAAAAATAACAATATATTATTAAAAAAAATCAAACTCAATTAAATCAAACCTAACCCTAATTTATGTATGATCATTGTTGTCATAATCATCATCATCATCACTATTATCATCAACATTATCATCATCATTGTAACGTTCGATTTTTGTTAAACGACGAAAATGGACACGTTTTCAAAGCAAGTCCCTCGAAATGAATTAATTAAGGTCTCAAAAGATTTGAGTAACATTCTAGATTCCTAAAAATGAGAATCCTATTCTCAGATGAAAGGAAAAACAGAGTTAGAATGGATGAACAAATTTTGACAAAAAACTTACGAAAATAATGGCATTTTTGTAATTTTGAGCAATTTTTTTGAATTCATATAGGAGGGATTTTTAAATAAAATTTTTGAGTTCACCAAGGTTTTCAGAGGCCTTAAAAATCATGAGAAGCCCTAGGATAGTTAAATCCCCTTCTGTGGACGTTTTCTAATGTCAGTGTACCTAAACTTTGACAGATCCGTTTAGGAAGGTTTTAGCTTCGATTTGAGTGATTCCAAAGGTATTTTATTAAATTGGGCACTTAAATTTTATAATGAAAAAGACAATTCTAAAAAAGGAGCTAAAACGAAGAAAAAACGAAAATACTAAGAACGAAGGGCAAAATGAGAATTTTTGAAAAAGCCATTCTCCTCCACCTATAAATAGGAGGTGCCCCACCCTCTCCCTCATTTAGTCTCATATTTTTTGCCCAATTTCAGAGGAGAGAGCTAGGGTTTAGGTGCACTAAAGGGAGAGAAGAAGAAGGAAAAATTCAAGACATACGGTATAGAAATTTGATTGTCTTTTATGCTCTCTCTTAGCCAATCTCTTCTGCTCCTTTTTCCCTTTCTTTCCTATGATTTTGTTGAAGTTTTAGGGCTTGTTTTGAAGAGAGAACAGAGGAGAAATTTTGAAATTTAGGTGAGGAAGCCAAGGAAGGTGAAGAACAAGCAAGAAAAACTAAGGAAAACAAAGTATCATGCAATCTTTCCACTTGATCTTCTTCCTCCCTTCTCTTGTGAGTATTTCGACCTATATATGGTCAGCCTTAAGGAGTCAAGTTTTCAACTAAACCAAGGGTGAATCTTAGGAATTTGAGGGAGAAGAGCAAGAATATACAAAGAAAACAACAAACTAGCTATTAGATTTCAAGATACAGATTCTAGGGTTTCAAGTGTACCTTATAAAATCTAATTTTGTACCATGATTCCTAGGCTTAAATAAGAGTTTAATTAAATTTTTAAGATCCATAGAAGTTCCTCCATATGCATCTTCCCTTGAGAAAATAAAGAAAACTCCATGGAACCCATTATGCTCCATTGTCTTGGCTAAGAGAGGTTCTAGTAGCTAGGGAGAGTTTTAAATTTTTCTAAACCCATTTTTGAGCCATATATGATGAATGAATATAAGGGAAAGCCTTAGGAGAAATTTAGAAACTATAGAAAGTGAGTTTGCGCTTTATGTTCCATAATATGACCTAAAGAAGCAACATGTAGTTAAGCTCTTTATTTTAATTGTGTGATGACTCCAAGAGGCTTAAAAGGAGTCAAGAATCATATTTAAAAGGAAAGAAGGGAGCCTAGAATTTATTTGAGGGGTGTTGCTTCATTACGTGCATTGATAGAACCATAATGAGGTTTATAGATCAAGCTAGTGTCTAAGCAAGTTGTATGGCCTTAGAATTAATTTCATGAACCTAATTGGCTTCCATAAATTGTGTTTAGGCCAAGAGAAATAATCCTCACACTTTTATGTATGTGTGGTCAAAAGAGGAAGCTTGGATTCAAGAAAAAAGTGTGTAATTGTATCCAAGGTAGCTCATTCCTCCTTCTCTCATGCATGATTGCTTGCTTTACTTGTCTTTGAATATGTGTATGTGTATTTTTAAGTCATGAAAAGTTCTCTAGCATGACTTTGATTCCATGGTGCCCTGATGTTACAATATGCTTTCATATGATGTTTATGATATGTGCTTAGGTTTGCTTGAGTGTGGTGAGGCCAAAAATCTTTAGCCGTAGTGAGGATGAGCCAAGAATCCTCAAGATTGGTTGAGACAAAGTAAAGAGTCTCCCAAAAGTGAGATGGACTCCCAAGAGCATGGTTGAGTCCAAAAATCTCTTAAAGAATGGGTGTGACAAGTTTAACATCCACAAGAAATTGGGTGAGGCTAATCCATTTACTTGGCAAGCCTTTGTATGCTATGTATGACTTTCTTAAATGATGAGAATGCCTTTTAAATGTTTGCACATGTCAACATGACCATACATGTATTTATGAGACTTGTTTGCATCCATTATGTATGATTGAATGGGAGATAAGTTATTGGGATTCTTTGAATCTCATCTTCTCCTCTCCAATGATTTAACATGCTAGGTGGATCAAGAGAGTAAGGTAATGGAAGGCAACCACCTTGAAGATGAGAGTATGACATCCAAGAACATGAATTTTACTACTTAAGGCCATACAATTAGCAAATGATGTAATTAATGGATGTATATGTATTATGATGTTATCAACATATGTAAGTATGATAATATGTCATGTATAAATGGGAGAATGTATTATGTGATCACTAGAATACAAATTGAGCATGTTATGGCATTGTGTCTTCTTGAATGAGTTTATGTAATTGTGTATAATTGCAAGTGGCATAGCCAAACTGAGATGCAGGAGGGTTGGGACCATTTGGGCAGCTCACACAAGTCCTAATTATACTTTTAGACTTGCCCAAGAGGTGCAAAACCTCAAGGAAAGCCATTTGGATATTTTGGTATCCTATATGGAGCTAAAATTGACCATAATAGAACCCTATATCATTTTTTATCTAAATGAGCTCTTCTTGGTTTGATATTTGGCATGCAATTAGAGCTTGTTGAGATATTTTTAGGAAGTTAAAGAATACAATTTTTGGAGGTCTAGAGAATATTTGATGAATTTTCAAAATTGGTAAAAATTCTGGTTTTGGTCATATCACTGTTCACTTAGGTTCAAAAATAAAATCTATCACACAGGGCTAAAATGATATCTAATTGCCATGAAATTTTATACAAAGAAACTAGATATTCTTAGTGACTTGTGCTAACTAGAGGTACCTCATTTGGATGTCTAGAGAGGGAGATATGAATTTTGAAAGAATCTGTCTAGTACCAGGCGCTCCACCTGACCTCATTACTGTTTGATTAGGTTTCAAGCTCTGGGCATGCCTGAATTGGTTTGGAGTTATTTTTTTCCTCTAGCTAACATCCAAATTTTTTCATATTGGTATAATTTTCATGGATTGGATTTTTTTGAAATTAATTAGACATTTTTGAAATTTGCTGTAGAATTTTGTGACTACACCAGTTAATAGCCTGGCCTTTAGACCTTTTCAAATCTTAAACATCCTCTTTGTTGGATGTTATGGTTTGGACATATTTTTGGCATAAAGTAGACATGTGTATCTTTCCAGAATGGCCAAGAATGTATGATTTCAAGTTTCTTAGAATTAGTTATGATTTTTCAAATTTTGTAACAAAAAGGAGGAAAATCTGGCCGAAAATATATACATGTATTTTATGCTTTCCAATTGATTTCCACGACTTGTAGGCTACATTTGATGATGAAAATGAGTTATATTCATGTAATTAAATATAAAAATATAATGTATGAGCTCACATGATCCACGTGACACCGAATGAAATTTTTATATGTGACATAATACTAAAATAGTCATTATTTTAATGCCTTTTTCTTTGAGAATTTTCATGATTCTTAAGAATAAGTTATTTCAAGGCATGAAATGAGCTAGAAATATAAGGTGTTACAATCATCATCATCACCATCACCATAACCATCATCACTATTATCATTACCATCATCATCATCACCATCACCATCACCATCACCATCATCACCATTATCATTGCCATCATCATCATCATCTTCTTCTTCTTCTTCACAAACTATGTTAGCAGTTGATGTATCTATTTCTTCATAAGAACCTTCAGTGTCTCTTAAGTTATGGAATTCATCATTCGGGACATTTGTAGGTAGTATGACTTCTAATCCATCCACCTAAAATGGCCCTATGTTTGTTTTAGACATAGGAGCATCAATTATACTATGAGCCTTAATCTTGATTATGGCTAACCAATTAGCCTTTTGATGGCAACTAAGATAATATGCATAGTACACCTGTGTCACTTGTTGTGTAAATATGAATAGATCAAACTTGTTATACCTCTTTAATTCATGAACTTACACAATCCCATATTATTTGTGAACTCTCATACTATGATTAGGTGAAGGATCATACCATTGGCAATTGAACAATACTAATCATTTCACAAGAACCCTTGTATATTCAATCTCCACAATCTCTTCTAGAATGCCATAGAAGTCATATTTTGATTGTGTAAAGTCAGTCACCTTAATGCATACACCATTATTTATTGTTGATTTTTGATGGCTCAATGAATGAATGCAAAATTTGTACCCATTAACCAAGTAAATAGGCCAAGTTCTAACGCTTCTCTTTGGTCCTCGGGAAATGTCATGTAAAAATGGATCCAGAATATTATTGGCTGGATTTTGAACCTGTGTGACATTTTAAAATATTTTATGTGAGTTGAGGTTAGTTTGAAGATATACTTAATTTAAATTTAGTACTACTTACATGTTCTCGAAACCATGAGGGAAAATTTACTTCGATTTGAGCTTCTGTTTCAGCATTGAGGATTAGACAAAGTTAATTCATGCACAAATAAATTGCATAACAAAGAAATTTGTTAAGCATATACAAATAAGTGATGTATAACTAATATCACTTACTTGGTATAAGGTTGCACTTCATCATAATTTATTAGAACATATTTTATGATGGCTTCCACTTCTTGATTATTCAAGAAACGAGACTTGCATTTTCCGTCAGCCCTTCCAGGATAGTTAAAAATGGAAATTGTAGGTAGGCTCAATTCTCTACCATCATCATTTCTTGGAGGTCTCATAATTCTTGATGGCACATGATGCGCAAAGTAATGTATGAAAAATGTTGCAATCTCCTCAGTTATATAAGCTTAACATATAGATCCTTCCACTCGAGCTTTGTTCTTGACTTTTTGCTTCAATCTCTAGAGGAACCCACATAAAAGAGGTAAACAAGTTTTATTACCTTTCAAACATATATTCATTCTAAGCATATAGTAATAGGCTTCATTACCTTTCAAATAAATACATCCATCGATATTGAACGAGTCCCCTAACCTTTGATTCATGGGGAAGGTGGATGGGTAAATGCTCCATTAAGTTAAAGAACCTAGGGGGAAAGACCTTCTTCAGCTTGTACAATGTCACAATAATGTTCTGCTCTAATAACTCTAGTTGAGCTATCATCAATGTAGTGGAACAAAATTCTCTAAAGAACTGACTAAGCTCAGTTATAGGATTCCATATAGTTTCAGGCAAAGTACTAAAGGCAATAGGAAGTAAGCGTTGCATAAACACATGACAATCATGACTCTTCATTTCATATAGCTTTGCTTCCTTCATGTCAACACATCAAACCAAATTAGATGCATACCCATCAAGGAGTCTCAAGTTCTTTACCGATTGACAAATAGCTCGTTTTTGTACTATATTTAAAGTGTATTGTGCCTTGCACTTCAAAACTTTCCCTCCATTATTGACAAGTACTAATTCTTTTCGTCGATAATATTCTTCCACGTCTAACCGAGTTGTGTATTATCTTTAGTCTTTCCTTTTGTGTCCATGATGGTATAAAATACATTTTCAAACATATTTTTCTCAATATGCATGACATCAAGATTATGTCAAATGAGGTTAGTTTTCCAATATGGCAATTCCCAAAATATGCTTTGTTTTATCCAATGGTGAGTGTCTTTAAGTTCTTCTCACTTTGGCATATTGCATACTTTTTGCCAAACTTCCTCTCCATCTAATCGTGGTAGAGGCATAGATTTCTCAACTTTGTTCTTATAAAAAGAGCTGTTATTTCTCTTGTATGCATCATCAAGGGGAAGAAATTGTCGGTGACAATCAAAGATAGACATTTTTCTCCCATGCTTCAGTTGAAATGACTTCGAGTTCTCCATACATATAGGGCATGATAATCTCTCTGATTTCATCCAACTAAACAACATGCCATACGCTGGGAAGTCATTGATTGTCCATAATAATGTAGCACGTATTTGAAAGTTCTATCTTAACGAGGCATCATATGTTAGAACACCCTCAATCCATAATAATTTTAATTCATCTATCAGTGGTTGCAGATAAACATATATTTTTCCCTTGAAATTGGTAGGACCAGGGATAATTAATGTTAAGAACATATACTCTTGTCTCATACATATTACAGGTCGTAGATTGTATGGAGTGATGATGACTAGCCAACAAGAATACTTTCTCCCATATTTACCAAATGGCGTAAAGCCATCAGCACATAACCCAAGCCGAATATTTCGTGGATCATAAGCAAAGTCAGGGTATGTGCTATCAAACACCTTCCACCCTTCTCCATCGGATGGGTGAGTAAGGATGCCAAATCTCGACGATTCTTATAATGCCACCTAATTTTCTTTGCTATTTTTTCAGAAGCAAATAATCTCTGAAGTCTAAGAATTAGTGGTAGGTACCACAATTGCTTGGTTGCAATTTTATTTTTTCTTTCATGACACTTTCTTCCGGCATAACGTGCTTCACCATAAAACTTACACTGGGTTGCATTCCCATTATCTTTATAATACAACATTGATGCACAACAAAATAATGGCACCGTAAGTGTACGGGCTGCAAGAATAGTACGTGATGAGTCAAGGTCGTTCCCTCAGAGAATCAATACGATTAGTGATTAGACATTAGATTTCTCATATTCATTTTAGTTAAACAAATCAAGTTATGAGTGAATTTTTGTGAAAATCAATTCAAGTGCAATTAACAGTGATGAAAATGGTTTTAAGCGACAATAAGCAATTAAAAACACCCTAGGAATTCTAATTCCCTTTTCACATAAAGTCAATCATTTTCCTTTTTAATTAATTGGCTTAATGTCAATTTTGAGTCAAATGTCTAAATTAGGTAAAAATGTCTTTCGATCCATTCAAACCCATATATCAACTAAACTCTTTGATGTCTCAAATGAGAAGTTAACATACAATTAAGCTCAGACCTTATCTAGACTATCTAGGGCCCTTGAGTATATTTCTATCTCAAGTACAAATTAGACTATGTCTAATCCTAAGTTGCACAATCAATGGTCTATAAGCAATTCCCTTCTTTCAAAGGCTAACTACAAAACCCGTAATCAAACTAGAGGTGGTCAATCAATAGAATGAAACCATAATCCAGATTAAGCACTAAAATCTTCAATAATCCAACATAATCAAAAGGGAAATTAATTCCAAAATTCAAAGGTTCATAGAATCTCTAAGGGTTACAAGAGTTAGCCACTCATGGCTTGAAATCCATAGAAAAGTTCAGTAAATATATCAACAAATACATCAACTAGAAGAGAGAATTGAGTAGAAACGCCTAATCGGAAGAATCTTAGACAAAATCAATGATTTTTCAATTAATATGAAACTTCCCCAACACCTCTTATGTGTTTTCTCACTTTCTAAGTCGACTAGATACGGTTCTCCTTTGTTGAATTACAAAGCCCTAACTTTCTCTCGCATTTTTAGCTCACAAATCAAAGCTGTGCATTTCAGTGGCCTATCTTGCTATGGCAAGGGGTGGTGAGAGCTTATAGGCTCCCAGATTTTTGTTGATCTCGCTACTGCTTGGGCTATAGCTAGGATCTCTTTGGAATTTGTATGCATCACAACTTTGCTATGGCGAAGTGACTTCTTCACTACAGCGAAAGCGCATCCTAGGTACAGCTAATTGTGTTTTAGTTGTAGCGAGACGACTTGTTCAGCTTGCCTTTTTACTTTTCAGCTTCTTTCTCTTTTCTCATTTCTTTCTACAATCTTCTACCTTCTCCTGAGATAAAAATTAATCATAAAATGAGGCTCAAAACTGATAAAGATATCGCAATTGAGACATTTTCTTCATTTTGTTTGATTAACTAAAAATTTAGCCATGTTAGTCAAGAGAAAAGTACTTTACTTCACAGATAGATTTTTTAGAAGCAATTAAGTAATCTTCAATAAAACCCTCAATATGCTTTCAAGACCCATTCCAACTATCTATTCTAACTTCAATCGTCAGAATTCATTAAGAGAGGTCTTTATTATTTAACAGAGTACTACTCTCAGTACAATCATTCTCATTCTTCTATTTTTTTTTTCAATTTCTCCTCCTCAATTCTCTTAATCCTTTTAACGCGAATGAAAACATTGATTATGAAGCCACCTAGTTACTCAAATTAAGGAAATCGCCTTAGAGTGCTCACTAGCCTACTCTTAGTTTCACCATTGTTTGACGCGAAAGTTCACACCTTTTAGTGCAAACTCCTGGTTATTAAGTGATTTCAACCATTAGAGTAGAGATATATCTGTATATGTTTCTTTTTTTTTTTCAATAAATCTCTTTCTCAAATGACAATTAGATATCCATTAGAAGCAGATAAATTAAGGAGATTTAAAAACATAAATGGGGGTTAACTAAAGAAAAAAGCTTGAATTACTTCAATAACCGTCATGCTGAGAAGTGCTTCTATTATGGGTGTATACTATAACTACATTACTTGCTTTGTTCATTTCAAGTTTTCCTAACCCCCACACTTATTGTTTAGTATTCATCTAAAGCAAGGGAGCTGAATCTAGTTAAAATTGGGGGCATTATGGTGGACTGATTATTATTGATATAATTCTCCTTATTATTAAAATCTGTATGTCTGTCAAGCCTATATTTACCTTCCCCTACACTTAAAGATAACATTATTCGCAATGTGTAAAAGAAGAGATATTAGAATCAGAAAAGTAAAAGTAAACTAGGGCGAAGGTAAGGGATGTAAGTAGAAAGAAAGAAATGGGACTCCCCTGATATGAAAAGTTAAGGATGAGAGAGATGTGCGGTAACAACTCCTGTATCTGAGAGACTAAAAATATACAGAGACCGTACAGCAAATAGTAAGTTGGCATTAGATATGAGACATCAAGTGTAAAAGTAGCAAGTGCATAATCTAAAAATATTATGATATACAGTGATCCATATATAGTTATCTAAAATTAAAAACAGAGAAACAAGATGGATCATGCAAATAACACAAAAACTCTATGAGTCAGAGGGCCCGGCATATCCTGCGGTGCAGGGTCTTGTGGAAAAACAATGACCGAGGACTAAGGAACCTTTGGAGATGGAAGTGGAGGGGCAGGTATCAGATAATCCATAAGCATTTACAGTTGATCTTTTATTGACTAGACATGCCTCTCTAGTCTGTCAATGGAATCCCTTACCCAGCCCTCAAATTAAGTTTAAGGTGGTGCATCCTGCATCATAGGCTCTGGAGTACCCACTCGTTGCTGTGGAGGAGGTGGAGATGCTTCAGGTTGTGGTTGTGCTTGTGCCTGGTGTCTGCAGGGTCTTCCTAGCTCATCCTTCATGCTGTCATACTTAAAAGGCCCCTTTGGTTTGAATTGAGCATCATTTTTAGATACTTGGCTTTTCCCCATTGAGAGTAACTTAGTAAGCATGTGGGGTATGCCAAACTTGCCCTATCTGACCTTGCCACTTGCTTGAAGTTAAAGATCATAAGACAAGGAATATTCACTCACTGCCTGGTCATAAAGCACCAAGTCACAACGACTTGTTCTTGGATCATGTTGGACCTATGAGAACTAGTCAAGATATTGCTAGTGATGAACTGTAACCAATATCAAGCAGGCTTATTCAGTTAGTTGACTGGATACACTTTATTAGTCAGCCATGCTCGTCCTTCATTTGCGATGGTCGTCTCCACCTCTTCCTATGGAATAGACTACTGATTAGCCAAGTAAGCCTAGAAGGGACATTCTGCGACCTTGGATAATTCATAAAAGTCCTGAATGACCTTCTCATTGATTCGTACCCAAGCTGATCGGCAATAGTATTCATCCTCATCCTCCTCTGTGTTTTCAAAATTTGCATATAGTTTTTAGATCATCAGAGGAATCTGATGCACCAGTTTTTTTGTGAAACCTCACAGGCCATGCCATTCAAAGTCACTGTAAGTGAGATCTAAGATGTATGGCTCATAATGTCTATCTTCAACTACACCTCGGTCAGAGAAAAGGCGCTCAAAGCGAAATTTGGCTTTATAAGAAGCAAATATGTCCTTGTCATAAGATATCTTCTTCTGCTTCAAGGAAGATGCTTCAATAGTCTTTGTTTGCTTTTTGGGAGCCATAAGCTCTGAAATCCAAATAACAATAAGAAAGAAACCAGTGTAAGCAGCAATAGGAAACCACATAACAATCATGGGCAAATGCGATGTCTACAGGCACAACGATGAATAGGAAAATTTAGTAAATCAAAAGAATGTTACATGCTTATGATATGGAAATGACCCTCTAAGAGTAAACAAGATATTAGGGGAAAAGTAACATTAAAGCAAACAAAGCAGAAAGTGCCCAGAAAAGAAATAGTACATTTTGGAAAGAAGAATGAGAATGATTATATTGAGAGTAGTACTCTATTGAACAATAAAGACCTCTCTTAATGAATTTTGACGATTGAAGTTAGAATAGATAGTTGGAATGGATCTTGAAAGCATATTGAGGGTTTTATTGAAGATTACTTGATTACTTCTAAAAAATCTGTCTGTGGAACACACACACTTTAGAAATCAGGAGGGTGTTGCTATGAGCACATTGATAACCATGATTTTTATATGTTCTAATTCTCCTAACTTAAGCATTTTAATAGTTAAATGAGTCTTAATGGATTTACTTAGATGGAATTTAATTTTAGTAGCCATCTTTTGCACTTTAGGAATTAAATCACAAAATCTTGGATTTTTAATGCGTAAATTTCTATAGATAATTTTGTAGTCTTTCCTACTTAATTTCTCCTTCCATTCTTGGTGAGCAGATCATTGGACTTCCACTTGTGGCATCACACATTCATACATGGAGAAGAGAAATGAAAGAAGAAAAGGCAAAGCAAGATGTAAACTCAAAACAGAGGAAAAGCCATGGTTTAAAGCAACGTGGAAAGGAATGTAAAGCAAAACCGTGCATGGAGCTTCGAGTTAGTGAGTTAAAGGAAATTTCTAATGTGATTAAGAAGATGCAATGGGTTATGAGATGACCACATCAGCTTAAGTATAAGGAGTACGTGGTAAGGGAGAAGAGAACCATCCATGAAGCACTTAAATAAGAAAGAAGAATGAAGTTACGGGTATCACGAGAAGAATGAGCTGCATGGGACGTGAAAAACCAAATGAGGCAGTAGCAGAAATAAGAAGCTTGCATGGAGAAAACATAAGTGAGGAGCAGCTCCATGGACATGAATAGAAGTAGAACACGTGGCCTAAAAGAAGCTGAGAATGAAAGGGAGGAGAAACACGATGGAACAGAAGCATATAGCCACGGGTTGAAAGGAGAAGCATGAGAAGGCACGCGTGTGTATATGGAAGACACTAGGTTTCTAAGTTTGCGAGGAATGTTGTCATTATGGGATAAAGAAGAGACACACTCAAATGCAGAACAGAGCACTCGAATGAAGAATGTACAGCAGCTGAAGAGAGGACACTGAACAGGGGCAATAGCTGAACAAGGAAGAAATGCTAGAGAAGAACCTACGGAAAGAAGCAGCAACGATGAGTCAGAACGCATGCAGAAGCTGAAGAAAATGCGATGAAGAGCTGAAAAAAAAACCACGTAAGATGAAGCAACAAGCTGAGCTGAGAACGAGAAAAGTAACGAGCAATTAAGCAATTAACGTGAAGGAGGCGAGCTGGAAGCAGAATGCGCAGAGGCAGCAAGAGAAAAGGAGTTTATGTGGAATATAATTAAATAAAATGAAGTGGAGCCCACCTTATATACACATGAAGAAGCTGAGTTTCAAAGAAGGAATAGCACGTGAATCATTAACGAAAAGAATAGCAGCTGGGCACGTGACTTTTAATGAGGAAGGGAGCATATTTCAATCATCCAGAATCCACTTCATTCACGCCTCCATATATTCGGATATCCTAGTCCATTCACAATTCACCCTATTCCATTCGAATTCACCCATCTCACGTCTCTATATTTCCGGAACCCACGCCCATATATATCCCAAATTCAATCATTCATGGAGGCAGCCATATTCATCCATCTTACGCCGCATAATCCATTCCATATAATCTATTCACTCCTTCGTCCACCCATTCCATTCCCATTCCATCTTCCATCCATCCACCATTCAATGAAGTTCTAATCTCCATCTTGAGGCTAGCAAGGAGGAAGCTCTTGGAGAAGCTTGAATTCATGGAGAAAAATATAGAATTTTTAGCTAAGACTTCTCTATTTTCCTACACTTTTTCTCTTTCATATATCATCTTGGTTAAGTTATATTTGATAGAGAATTTGTGTAATTATGATTAGTGGCTGGTTAGATGTTAATTAGGGAACCTTTTTGTTTGATTAATTGATTGAATCAAGTTCTGAATTTTTCATTATTCTCTAATTTCCCATGTGTGCCTTCGAAGGTGTTCGATGAAATACATGAATGAAATTATGTGTGTGAAATTTGAGAATTCCTTAGTGTTTAGTTGGTTAATTAAACATTTTAGGATGATGATTCAGAGGCTAATTAATTAGTTAATCAATCAAATTGGGTGATCATTGATCCTAAAACAAGAATTGACAATTTAATGCAGGGTTGAGGTTTTAATTCAATATTAGATCGTTAATCTCTTGAATCTTGAGTGGTAACCCAAGATAATTTGTTATGAACACAATTAGAGACTCTTAGGCCAAAATTAATCACAATTGGATTAGGATAAGGATAGTGGATACCAAGCGACGAATCCAAAGCTAGTCACAAGACCACCGTCTACCCATAATTCATCTCATTAGATAGTAATTAGGAATTTTAAATTCAATTTTATTTTAAATAGTTTAAGTAAATCAAAACCCCCTAATTTAGGAATTTTTAGAGTCTTTTAATATTTGGAAAACTCAATTAAGCATTGAACTCCAATTCCAAGGGAGATGACCTAGGTTGTGCCACTAATTGCATATTTTATCAACCTAGTTTTATTTTGAGGGTTGCGCGACGAGCCACTCACACATTAGTTTTGAAATTCAATTTGAAGTTTTGCTGAACTTTTGCTTCTGACATTAGTTTCATTCTAAGTGTGGGGGAATATGAAATTTTGGTTGATTGGGTGTTTATTATGGAAAAGAATTAGTCAGCAGCCACATTGATTGATATTTTCTAAGAATTGCTTGAGGACAAGCAATAATATTAGTGTGGGGGAGCTTGATGACTCCTTAATTTTGGATAAGAAAGAGATATATTTTATAATAAATTAGGGAGACAAAGTACTTTTCTCTTGACTAACATAGCTAAATTTTTATTCAATCAAACAAAATGAAGAAAATGTCTTAATTGCGATATCTTTATCAGTTTTGAACCTTATTTTATGATTGATTTTTATCTCAAGAGAAGGTAGAAGATTGTAGAAAGAAATGAGAAAAGAGAGAGAAGTTAAAAAGCAAAAAGGCAAGCTGAACAAGTCCTTTCACTACAGCTAGAACACAATTCGTTGCAGCTAGGATGCGCTTTCGTTATAGCAAGGAAGTCACTTCGCCATAGCAAAGTTGTGATGCATACAATTTCTAGCGAGAGCTTATAGGCGCCCAGATTTTTGCTGATCTCGCTACTGCTTCTGCTACAGTTTTGATTTGTAAGCTAAAAAAGCGAGAGAAAGTTAGGGCTTCGTAATTCAGCAAAGGAAAGCCACATCTGGTCGACTTGGGAAGTGAGAAAACACACAAGAGGTGTTGGGGAAGCTTCATATTAATCGGGAAATCATTGATTTTGTTTAAGATTCTTCCAATTAGGTGTTTCTACTCAATTCTCTCTTCTAGTTAATATATTTGTTGATATATTTACTAAACTTTTCTATAGATTTCGAGCCATGAGTGGTTAACTCTTGTAACCCTTAGGGATTCTATGAACCTTTGAGCTTTGGAATTAATTTCCCTTTTGATTATGTTAGATTATTGAAGATTTTAATGCTTAATTTGGATTATGGTTTCATTTAAAAAAAAAAAGAGAATGAACAAATTTTCGAAAATGTTGATTTAGGTCAAAAAATTCCAGATTAATGAGAACTTCTTGCTCAGAAACCGTCAACCAACAGAATGCAACCAGAAATGCTGATCTATTGACCCATAATTACGTAGATAAATGCAAAAAAAAAATAGCCCTAATAACCATAGAAACATCGAAGAAGGCAGCGATTGAGGAAATAAAAGGGTGAACAACGTACCTGATGCAAATAAGGTGATGCACGAGGGGAATAGGGGTGTGGAAGGTGAGAAATTCAATAGAAGAAAGGAGGAAAGGAATGGGGGGCTCAAACATGCAATAGCGAGGAGGAACAAGAACGGAAAATACGAAAAAAAAAGAAAGGGGGGGTCTGAAGGTTTTTTTTATTAGGTTAATTAATATTAATATTTATTTATTTATTTATACGGTCAGAGACCTCGCTATTGCCTAGCAAGGTGATCTTTGGAAAAAGTGCCAAGAGCAGAGCTGCTGGTTTCGCAATGGTGAAAGTGCTTCTCGCAATGGCGAGCATACTTAAGTAATTTTTGGTAGCTGAAGAATCTCGCTATAGCTAGGCTATAGCGAGAAACTCTCTGGTATTTGTACTTGTCTATAAGTATACTGCAGTCGCTATAGCAAGTTGGCAATCTCGTAATAGCGAGGATACTTGAAAAATTTTTCCAACACATTACACTCGCCATAGCCCGGCTATAGCGAAATACTCTCTGGGCTTTGCACCAGATTAGAAACACAGGGAGTTTGCTATGGTGAAATGGTGTTCTCGCTGTAGCGATAACACTTGACATCACTCACACTCTGGCTCGCCACACCCTCGGCCATAGCGAGGAACTCTCTGGTTAATGTACTAGACGTAGAACAAGCAGCCTCGCTATAGCAAGATGGACTCCTTGCCGTAGCGAATTTTTTTTGGACATTAATTTTTATTGTTATTTTTATTTTGAATGATTAACCCCCCACATAAGTGTACAAATAAGTACTTTCTAACCTTATTTACACCTTCTATCATGCAATTACTAAACCCATTCTCATTAAATTTTAATCAAACATAATCAAATAATCAAGATTACTAGAATACTAATATGTAATTCAAATCAATAGTTAGAAACTCCCTGAAAATCATGACTGGACTTGTCTTTTCTTACTAACAGCTTGTTCCCGAATATCCAACACTTCAACACCAACACCGAACCTACAAAACACATAGAGAAAAAGGAAGATCAAAACCAAAGACAAAAAGAATATCAAACTAAAATATAAGAATAAGAAGAAAACTTGGGTTGCCTCTTAAGTAGCGTTTAGTTTATAGTCCTCAGCCAGACTTTAACAGCCAATCAAGAAGGTTGAGATAAGCTATGGATCGTTGTTTGCCGGTCTATCTCACCAGCCAAATAATGTTTAAGCCTTTGACCATTTACTTTAAATTAATCTCCTGACTTCTTATCTTTAACTTCGATAGCTTTATAAGGTGTCACAGAGATCACTTTGAATGGACCAGACCACCTGGATCTCAATTTACCTAGAAACAACTTTAAACGAGAATTATAAAGCAACACAAGGTCTCCAGGTTCAAACTATCTTGGTAAGATGTGTCTATCATGAATTCTTTTGGTCCTTTCCTTGTAAATTCTAGAACTCTCAAAAGCCTGCAATCTAAACTCATCTAACTCATTTACTTTCATTAGTCTTTTTTCACCCACTTTATCTATATCAAAATTCAGTTTCTTTATAACCCAAAATGCTTTTATGCTCTAGCTCAATGGGTAAATGACAAGCTTTATCAAAAATCAATTGGTAGGGAGACATACCTATTGGAGATTTAAAAGCTGTCCTATACGCCCATAAAGTATCATCGAGCTTATCAGCCCAATCCTTTCTAGTAGGACTCACAATTTTTTTCAAAATTCTTTTTATTTCTCTGTTGGACACTTCACACAACTTGTTGGTTTGAGTGTGATATGCTAATGCCATTTTATGGGTGACTCCATACTTTGCAAGCAAACCTTTAAACAACTTATTGTTAAAATGAGTCCCTTCATCACTAATGATTGTCTTAAGTATGTCAAAATGAGTAAAAATATTCTTTTTCAAAAATCACACCACCGTATTGGCATCATTAGAATGACAAGCTACAATCTCAACCCACTTACTCACATACTCAACAGCGACCAATATATATTGATGGCTCCTAGATAAAACAAAAGGCTCCATAAAATCAATTCCCTACACATCAAACAATTCTACCTCAAGAATACCAGATTGGGACATTTCATACCTCTTTGAGATGTTACCTATTCTCTAACATGCATCACAATGATAAACAAACAAATAAGCATATTTAAATAATGTAGGCTAATAATATCTAGATTGCAACACTTTGTATGCAGTACGGTGGACATTAAAATGACCACCACAAGGAGCAGCATGACAAGCATATAAAATATCATTTTGTTCATTTTGAGGCACACACTTTCTCAAAATTTGGTCAGCACACTTCTTATATAAAAAAGGTTCATCCCACACAAACCATTTCACATCATGCAAAATTTTTTTCTTTTGATAAGACTTTAATTCATCAGGCACAATACCACTGATCAAGTAATTAGCATAATCAGCATACCAAGGCACAAACACACTTTTCACAGCAAATACAGACTCATCAGAAAAATTCTTATTAATCAATAAATCATCTACACACTTATAATTATTCATAAGCCTAGATAAGTGATTAGCAACTTGGTTTTCAGTTCCTTTCCTATCAGCAATCTACACATCAAATTCTTGTAATAATAAAACCCATCTAATTAACCTAGGTTTAGATTCTTTCTTACACAAAAGATATCTTATAGCAGCATGATCAGTATGAGCTATGACTCTAGTGCCCATCAAATACACTCTAAATTTCTCAAAAGCAAAGACAATAACAAGTATTTCTTTTTCAGTAGTTAAGTGATTTACCTGTGCTCTAGCTAGAATTTTGCTTGCATAATAAATAAGATGAAAGGTCTTCCCATGTCTTTGGGCAAGCATAGCTCTAACCGCATAATCGCTTGCATCACACATGACCTCAAAGGGTAGTGACCAATCAGGAGCCACTATAATTGGTACTGTGATAAGTCTTTGCTTAAGCTATTCAAAAGCTTTCAAGCAATTTGCATCAAACTTGAATGGGGTATCCTTTTCAAGTAATTGAGATAAAGGTTTCGTTGTCTTTGAGAAATCCTTGATGAATCTTCGATAGAACCCAACATGCCCCAAGAAACTTCTGACAGCTCTCACATTGGTAGGTGGTGGTAATTGCTCAATAACTGAAACCTTAGTTCGATCCACCTCCAATCCTCTTTTTGACACCTTATGCCCTAGTACTATACCTTCACAAACCATGTATTGACACTTTTCCCAATTGAGAACCAAATTGGTATCCTCACATTTTTGTAAAACTCTTGTCAAATTATCCAGACATTCTTCAAAAGTGATGCCAAATACTGAGAAGTCATCCATAAAGACTTCCATGATATGCTCAATCATGTCAGAGAAAATTGACATCATACATTTTTAAAATGTGGCAGGAGCATTACACAATCCAAAAGGCATTCGTCTAAATGTGAAAGTTCCATATGGACATCTAAAAGTAATTTTTTCTTGATCCTTAGGAGCCATTGCAATTTGATTGTAACTAGAATAGCCATCCAAGAAACAAAAAAAAATTCTTCTCCTTTTTCCATATCAACAAGTGCTCTGCCAGTAGCTAGAAATGGCCTCCCCACTATCAATGGGATATCTCTATCCTCTTCTATATCAAGCACAATAAAATCAATAAGATAAATGAAAGGGCCAACCTTTACTAGCACGTCTTTAATGATCCCATGTGGATAAGAAAAGCTTCTGTCAGCCAATTGCAAAGTGATAGTCATTGGATTGGCCTCACTCAATTGTAGCTTTCTAAAAACAGATAATGGCATGAGGTTTACAGTAGATCCTAAATCACAAAGTGCTCGACCCTTAAATTTATCCCCAATCATACAAGGGATAGAAAAAGAACCAGGATCTTTACACTTAGTTAGAAGATTAGACTTGAGTATATTAGTGGTCTTTTTTGTCAAGGCCACTGTTGCAAATTCAGTGAACCGCTTCTTTTTGCTAAATATATCTTTGAGGAACTTAGCATATTTAGGCATTTGTTCTAAAGCCTTAGAGAAGGGGATATTGATGTAAAGTTGTTTAAACATATTTGAAAACTTCTTATACTGCTCATCAAGGACTTTCTTTTGTAATCTCTATGGGAATGGCAATGGCACCACTTTAGGATGCACCACTATCTTTCTATAGTTGTATTTGACTTCTCCACTTTAGACTTCCCTTCCTTGTCCTTTTCTTTTGCATTTAAACCAGCAGTCTTTTCCTCTTTTTCCTGTTGAGGTTCTTCATCTTTAATTTGAATAACATTTGATGGACCCTTATAATTTACCTTGTTTGGCTCCTTCACTTGAGCTTATACTTCAGGGAGCTCTTTACCACTTTTTAAAGTGATAGCTTTACATTCTTCCTTACCATCTCTCCTTGGATTAGGAATTGTATCACTTGGCAAGCCTCTTTGATGCAATGCATTCACAGCAGAAGCTAACTACCCCATTTGCATTTCTATATTCTTGAGAGAAGAGTCCACCCTTGCATTAATACTAGCTTGCTCTTCATTATTCTTGATTTGAGTAGTCATAAACTTAGCCAAAATATCCTCTAAATTGGTTTTGGGCTCTTGAATAGGAATATTTTACCTTGTTACTTGAGAGAACCCAGGAGGTTGAGTTGGCCTGGTTCTAGAAAATGATGGCTAATTAAGTGATGGACTATTCTTCTAAGAAAAATTCAGGTGATTACGCCATGTAGGGTTATAGGTGTTTGAGTAAGGGTTGTTTTGACTCCTTTGAAAGTTCCCTACATAATTCACTAACTCTGATTGCAAAAACATCGGGCATTGGTTTGGCATAGGTATTTCACCACACTGCTCACATGCAATATGAGTTATTTGTGTAGAACACGCATTCAAAGTAGTCTTATTTTGCACTTGTAATTCTATCAAATCAAAATGCTTATTCAATGTCGATAAAATAGCAGCCAGCTATGTAACATCCGGTTCCCTAAAAACCAGAGGAAACATGAGAAACGTAACGTACAGTTTTTCCGTTAACGAACGAAACTTACCAGATACAAAAGGAAATCCCCCAAGATGATGGAGTTAAGGTCCCAAAAAATTTGGGAAGCATTCTAGACTCCTAAATATGAGAATCCCAGGCTCAGACGGAAAGAAAAATAGAGTTAGAATGAAAAAATAATTTCTCACGAAAAGCCTACGAAACGTAATGGCATTTTCGTAATTTTGAGTAATTTTTTGAATTTACATAGGAGGGCCTTTTAAATGAAAGTTTTGAGTTCCCCAGGGTTCTCAGAGGCCCTAAAAACCATGGGAAGCCCTGGGACAGTTAAATCCCCTCCGGTGAACGTTTTCCAACGTTAATGTGCCCGAACATTGACGAATCCATTCGGGAAGGTTTTAGCTCCAATTTGAGTGATTCTAAAGCCATTTTTCTTAATTGAGGACCTAAATTTTGTAATGGAAAAGAAAATTCTAAAAAGGAGCTAAAACGAAGGAAAAACAAAAATACAAAGTATGAAGGGCAAAATGGGAATTTTTGAAAAAGTCCTTTTACCATAGCTATATATAGGTGGCGCCTCACACTTGCCCTCATTTCACTTCAGATTTTCCAGCCCCAAATCAGAAGAAGAACCCTAAGGGAGAGGCACCCAAGAGAGGAAGAAGAAAGAGGAAGAAAGCCAAGCTTAAGGTATGTTTTCATGGCAATTTTTCTTGCTTTTCTCCACCTGCATCACCTCTCCTTCATTCTCCTTTCTTTCCTTGGATTAAAATGAGGTTTATAAATCTGATTCAAGGGAGATATTCAAGAGAAAGTTCGGATTTGAAGAGAGGAGCTTGGAGAAATCAAGATTCAAGCCAAACTAAGCAAGGAAACAAGGTAAAAATACATCCTATGGTTGATAGTTTTCACCCCACTTCTTCTCCATTTCGACCTAGAACAAGAACCCTAGGAGGATCTAATTTCCAAGCCCAACAAAGCATGATTCTTAGGTATTTGATGGAGAGGAATAAGAATATGCAAAGAAAACAACAAAATAACCATTAGATTTCAAGATGCAAAACCTAGAGTTTTAAGTGCACATTCCAATTTCTGAAATTATATGATAATTCCTAGGTCTAAGTAAGAGTTTAAATGAGTTCTTGAGATCCCTAAGAGGCTCCCCATATGCTTCTTCCCTTGAGAAAACAAAGAAAGCTCCATGGAACCCAATATGCTTCATAGCCTCGGCTTAGATGGGTTCTCCTAGCTAGGGAGAGTTTTAAATTTTTCTAAGGCCATTCTTGAGTCATATTTGATGAATAAAGATGAAGGGAGGCCTTGGAAAAAAATTTAGAACTCATAGAAAGTGATTTAGTGCCTTAGGTTCCATATTATGACCTAAAGGAGCAACATGATGTTAGGCTCTTTGTTTTAATTGTATGATAACTCCAAGAGGCTTAAAAGGAGTCAAGAATCATATTTGAGAGGAAAGAATAGAGCTTAGAAATTTTTTGAGGAGTGTTGCTTCATTAGGTGCATTTATGGACCATAATGGAGCCTATAAAGCAATCTAGTATCTAAGCAAGTTGTATGACCTTAGAGTTTGTTTCATGAGCCTAATTGGCTCCCATAAATTGTATCTAGGCTAAGAAAAACCATCTCCACCAAATTGTGGGTATGTGGCAGAAAGAGGAGGCTTGAAAGCTAAGGAAAAAGTGTGTGCTTGTATACAAGGTAGCTCTCTCCACCTTATCTCATGCATGAATGTGTGTTTGGCTTGTTTTAGAATGTGTGTATGTGTATTTTCAAGCCATGAAAAGTATACTAACATGCCTTTACATGCCATGAGTCTTTATGCCATGTTATGTTTTAAATGACTACATGATGTTTGTATGAGTTTACTTGAGTGTGGAAAGGCTAAGAACTCTTCCCTTGGGTGAGGATGAGCCACGAACCCTCGAGCTTGGTTGAGACAAAGCAAAGAGTCTCCCAAAAGCAAAGTGGGCTCCCAAGAGTATGGTTGAGTCCAAAATGCTCAAGAATGGGTGAGGCAAGTCCAAAATCCATGAGGAGAAGTGTGAGGCCAATCCAAACACTTAGTGAGCTCTTGAATGTCTTGTATGATTGATTCATATGCCAAGATTGCTTTTAAAATGTCTATGACTTTTATTTTCTTCATGCATGCATTTGTAAAGCTTGCTTTGCACATATTATGTGTGATTGAATGAGAGATGAGTTATTGGGATTCTTTGAATCTCATCCCCTCCTCTCCAATGATCTAACATGCTAGGTGGACCAAGTAATTATGGTGAAGGGAGCCAACAACCATGAAGAGCAAGGATTGACAAGCCTAAGTGTTATTTTGCCCATTTTGTAACCATAATGATGGTTCATAGTGTATATGATGTTGTGTATGTATCATGAACCTTGAGACATGTGTAAATATACTATTATGTGATGTTTAGATGTATGAAAATGATATATGACCTATAGCACTTATTTTGAGTATGTAAGGCCAAAATGTGCAATATGGAAGTTTGATGAATATGTGTATAAATGTGGGTTGAATGGCCAAAATGAGATGAATGAGGTTTGGGACCATTTGGGCAGCTCACACAAGTCTTAAATATGCTTTTAAACTTACCTAAAAGGTTCCAAGACCAAGGGAAATCCATGTGGCAATTTTGGTACCCAATATGGAGCCAAAATTGCCCATAATGGAACCCTATGCCATTTTTTGGCCAAATGAGTTAATCTTGCCCTAAAACTTGCCATGAATTTATCTCTCATTAAGAACTTTTTGGAAAGCTAAAGATCATAATTTTCGGAGATCTAGAGAATATTTGATGAATTTTCAAAGTTGGGATTTTTCATGGATTCTGGTATGGGTACTGTTCATACTGGCAGTTTTGAATTCTGTGTCACCCGATGGCCAAATGGTGTCCAATACTTATGAAATTTTACATAAATAAACTAGAGGTTATAAGCTTTCTGTGTCCACTGAGATCACCTCATTTGGAGGTCTGAGCAGTGAGTTATGCATATTTGAAGTTAACTGTCAGTATTAGTAGTGCCCCATGAGTCTAGTTACTGTTCCATAGGGTCCAGCTGACAAAACGTATCTGTTTCATTTTGGAATCATTTTTACTATCAATTTAAAATTTGTATCTTTCCAGAATGACTAAATGTGTGTAATTTCAATTTTTATAGAATTAGTTATGAATTTCAGAAATTTGTATGAGTAAATTGAACAACAGCCCAGGCAGCCAGCAACTCTGTAGTTTTTTGGATGTCAAACGTCCTGTGTGATAAATTTTATGACCTGGGTGTATTTTTAGTGTAAATTAGACATCCTAAGGTTTCCATAATGATTAATATTTCTTGTTTTTGATTTTTTTAGATTTAGTTATGATTTTTCAAAGTTTGTGACAGAAAAGAGGAAATCCTGGCCGAAAATGCAAACACGGATTCCATATGCTCCTTTGCTTTCCACGAGTTGTAGGCCAAATTTGATGATGAAAATGAGTTATATTCATGTATTTAAGTATGGGAACATGATAGATGCTTTCATATGGCCTACGAGACTCTGAAAGAAAAATTTTACCTATAGAGAAATGCATTTTATTCATAACTCCCTATGCCACTATATTGTTTTCATAGAACAAACATAAGATGAGGCATGGGAATTATATGAATTGAGTCCTAGAAGTATGGTGTTACAAGCTGAGCAAAAGAATCCTCTTTAGTATTAGATGTTTAGGGAATTGCTAGTCTTTCATCCCCCTATGAGAATAACTTTCAGACAGATTATCAAGTACCTTCATCACCTCATCTACTGGGAGTTAGTCAAAACTACCATTAAGAATCGATGCTAGCATAGTATTTGACTGTGCATTGAGTCTAGTGCAAAATTTTTGTACAATGGCCCATTCATCCATGCCATGACTTGGACATTGTCTAATCAAATGTTTATATCTTTCCCAAGCCACATAAAGGTGCTCATCCGGTAATTGCTTAAAGTTGATTAAATCACATCTAGTATCAGCAATTTTATTATTTAAAATGAAGCGAGCTCTGAACTTTGCTTCTAAGTCATCCCAATTGTTGATAGATCCCTCCAGCAAATTGAGCAACCATTCTTTTGCATCATCCTTGATCGAGATAAGGAATAATCTAAGCTTTAAGACATCCTTGGGCACTCCATTCTATTTGAAAGGGTCACAGACTTCCAAGAAGGATAATATGTGTCTATTAGCATCGTCTATTGATTTACCACCAAACTGCCCATTCATTTGAAGCATTGAAATCATCACTGGCTTTAAATTAAAGTTGTTTGCCTGAAAATATGGTATTACAATGCTAGGTTGAGTAGTTTTCATGGTTCTTCCCACAAAATCCTTGATAGTCTGATTTTGATTATCTTCATTTGCCATATTCATAGCAGGAATGTTTACCCCACTCTCAGGTTGAATTAGCACAGACCCCTCAGCCAAAATATCCTTCAAATTCCTTGTCTTTTTAGGTGTTCTCTTGGATCTAGATTTAGGTGGCATAAACTAATGTACCTGTGAAAACAAAAGAGCACAGATCAAGAATCTAACTAAACCAAAGAAGCCAAAAGGTAATAAACTAATAAATTACTAATAAAATTACTGCAACTAACAAATAGAAACATAAATAAACAAGAGAGTAAATTAAAAGAAACTAAATGCTTAAGCTAAAACTACTCAAAGTCCTTTAATCCTATTCACCAATTGCCTTGATTCCCAGGCAATGGCGCCAAAAACTTGATGCACACCAGAATAATGGCACCGCAAGTGTACGGGCTGCAAGAATAGTATGTGATGAGTCAAGGTCATTCCCTCAGAGAATCAATACGATTAGTGATTAGACATTAGATTTCTCATATTCATTTTAGTTAAACAAATCAAGTTATGAGTGAATTTTTGTGAAAATCAATTCAAGTGCAATTAACAGTGATGAAAATGGTTTTAAGCGACAATAAGCAATTAAAAACACCTTAGGAATTCTAATCCCCTTTTCACATAAAGTCAATCATTTTCCTTTTTAATTAATTGGCTTAATGTCAATTTTTGAGTCAAATGTCTAAATTAGGTAAAAATGTCTTTTGATCCATTCAAACCCATATATCAACTAAACTCTTTGATGTCTCAAATGAGAAGTTAACATACAATTAAGCTCAGACCTTATCTAGACTATCTAGGGCCCTTGAGTATATTTCTATCTCAAGTGCAAATTAGACTATGTCTAATCCTAAGTTGCACAATCAATAGTCTATAAGCAATTCCCTTCTTTCAAAGGCTAACTACAAAACCCATAATCAAACTAGAGGTGGTCAATCAATAGAATGAAACCATAATCCAGATTAAGCACTAAAATATTCAATAATCCAACATAATCAAAAGGGAAATTAATTCCAAAACTCAAAGGTTCATAGAATCTCTAAGGGTTACAAGAGTTAGCCACTCATGGCTTGAAATCCATAGAAAAGTTCAGTAAATATATCAACAAATACATCAACTAGAAGAGAGAATTGAGTAGAAACGCCTAATCGGAAGAATCTTAGACAAAATCAATGATTTTTCAATTAATATGAAACTTCCCCAACACCTCTTATGTGTTTTCTCACTTTCTAAGTCGACTAGATACGGTTCTCCTTTGTTGAATTACAAAGCCCTAACTTTCTCTCGCATTTTTAGCTTACAAATCAAAGTTGTGCATTTCAGTGGCCTATCTTACTATGGCAAGGGGTGGTGAGAGCTTATAGGCGCCCAGATTTTTGCTGATCTCACTACTGCTTAGGCTATAGCTAGGATCTCCTTGGAATTTGTATGCATCACAACTTCGCTATGGCGAAGTGACTTCCTCACTACAGCGAAAGCGCATCCTAGGTACAGCTAATTGTGTTTTAGTTGTAGCGAGACGACTTGTTCAGCTTGCCTTTTTACTTTTTAGCTTCTTTCTCTTTTCTCATTTCTTTCTACAATCTTCTACCTTCTCCTAAGATAAAAATCAATCATAAAATGAGGCTCAAAACTGATAAAGATATCACAATTGAGACATTTTCTTCATTTTGTTTGATTAACTAAAAATTTAGCCATGTTAGTCAAGAGAAAAGTACTTTACCTCCCTAATTTATCATAAAATGTATCTCTTTCTTATCCAAAATTAGAGAGTCATCAAACATACACCCAGTCATACAACAATCAATCTTCATATAATCAAGCCCTAATTTTGACACCAACTTTTTGTTTGATATAAGTCTATAGGCATATGAGTGTCTTTAGGTTGTGTCCTCCGTATAAAATGTGACACTAAATTGTAGCCTTGTTGTGACATGTTAGTCTCTACCTTAATGCTTAGCAACTGCATAGCTGTTGAAAGTTCAGACTCCTTTTCACAACCTTCCCACAAGGGCTATTGTGTAGCATGCAACATGTCATATAATGCTTTTGCATCTGGGTTTGGCATCTCTTTAACACTTGCATTATCGTTATCCTTAAAACTTGGCCTAATTGCATCTATCACCATGGTCTCATATTGTGTAAGCTGATTCCCAAGTGACCCTTGTAAGACATATTGGACGGCTGGCATTGGACACATGGGTGATTGATAGTCAGTCAATATTTTGCCATTGCTAGTCCATATATAGTAGTCTGGCTTGAATCTATATCTATAAATGTACACCTTCACCTCATCAAGACATAGATGGTTCTTGCATTTACATAGGGCACATGGACATCTAATCTTTTTCGACTGCAAAAAGGAAGGCAATTGGCATGCATAAGCAAGAAACTCCTCGACACCTTGCTCTAACTCTCTTGTAAAATGTCGATGGCTCGAATCTACTCAATTATATATCCATCTTTGATTTTCTGACACCTCCATTATATCTCCCAATAATCTGTCTTCAAGTAGTCATGAAGTAGTTCAACAAATATTCAATAACCATCACAGATTCATCTACAAAGCTAGAATGGTTTGTAGTTATTTTTTTAGAAAAAAAAAATAAAAGGGTTTATGTAATGTCCCACATCGGGTAGGAAGACCCAGGGAACGGCCCATATAAGTGGGAGCAAAGCTCTCCCCACTGACGACGCGTTTTGAGGGAGGATCCCTGTATGGCGGATCTCCTCAGGAACAAAACCCCACCAGGCCACGTTCCGGGTGTCGCAACGGGGACAATATCGTCAGAGGCTGTGTGTGGTGTTTGGTATCAGAGCCGGCCTGTTCACATGTGCAACCCGAGGACGGGTTGGCCCTAAGGGGGGTGGAATGTAATGTCCCACATCGGGTAGGAAGACCCTGGGAATGCCCCATATAAGTGGGAGCAAAGCTCTCCCCACTGACGACGCGTTTTGAGGGAGGATCCCTGTATGGCGGATCTCCTCAGGAACAAAACCCCACCAGGCCACGTGCCGGGTGTCGCAACGGGGACAATATCGTCAGAGGCTCTGTGTGGTGTTACACCACACAGAGCCTCTGACGATATTGTCCCCGTTGCGACACCCGGCACGTGGCCTGGTGGGGTTTTGTTCCTGAGGAGATCCGCCATACAGGGATCCTCCCTCAAAACGCGTCGTCAGTGGGGAGAGCTTTGCTCCCACTTATATGGGGCATTCCCAGGGTCTTCCTACCCGATGTGGGACATTACAGATTTACCATTAGTTATTAACTCTTTAAGCTCCCAAATTTACTTATGTAATGGAAGAAATAGGACTTACTTTATTCGTCATTAGGGACATCAAACATTGTTAAGTCTTAAAAGGAGTCACATTGACATAAACGTAAGGGTAAGAAAACACCACTCACATAGAATCTTACAAAGTAAGGGGTAAAAATTCATATAACATGAACTTACTCTTACTTAACTTTGGTAAGAAATATTCAACAATGTTTCACTAAACCAAAGGAATATATCAAGGTAATAGAAAATATTTATCATCCTAAAATATCTCGTTGATTCTTAGATGATGTTTTCTAGTATACAAAATTACAATATTATCTTCCTTTCTCAACCTCATCAATGTTGATATGTTTCAATTAATTACTCAAGTAAGATATCGAATAGAATATTATGTAGAAATTTAACTTGGAATTCTTTACTATGTGTCCAGTTCAAAGTTTTCACAGAAAAATAATTGTATGTGTAGAGTTGCTTGAATAATAACAATGTAAGGAAATATGAATTATATGTAAAACATAATCATAAATAAGAGTTTCTTTCAAAATCCAACTAATGCATTTACACTTACATAATTGTTGTTTATCATAATCCCACCCTAAGGCCCTAGATTACAATAAATTGAGATAACTCAATAAGCATTTCAAGGATAACAAAAACTAATATCTCTAATATTTTTGTATCAATAAGGTATAAGAAATATTAAGATATCAAGTGGAATGTATCATAGTACCAATATAATTAATTGACAATGTCATGGATTAAAATATATCATTGATACAAAAGCCTTATACAATCAATTTTTTGATATTTAAAAAAATTTCATCTATCATAATCTGCTTATTATCAAAATTATACCAAATAATATCATATTAATAGGGTATGTCATTAATATATATCATATAATCTAATAATTAATGTTTAAAAAAATTATATTTTACATAATAAATTTTGTAACTAGTTCCATGATGGGTGGAAACATAGTTATTTAAAAAAGTAAACTTACACAAAATTGGACTATCATAAGTGACATGTTCATTCTTATATTCAAGTGATACATGACAATGTGAAGGGTGTGTCCAAAATAACTAGATGATATGAGAGTCCTTTTCGAAAATGTCATTTAAGAATATTTTAAGAAATATGATTAAGTATGTTTTAACATAATTATAATTCTCAAGTATTCATCATAGGCAAATTATCAACAAAATAAAATATCTCTTGCTACAAAAAAATATTTATTATTGAAAGTTAAACACAATTTACATGACCTATTAGAAAAGATTGTATCTTTGCTATAAATGGTTTATATTCCTTTCACAAAGTTTCACAATTTTATTGTGAATTGAAATATTATGATATATTTAACATAAAAAATTGCATAATTATAATTTTATAAATATGTCCTTAATTTTAAAAAAATATATAAAGGACTCTCTATAATAATAGATTACATTGAATATGTTACACCAATAGAGTATATTCATTATTAATGTAATTTATCCAGTAATTATTGTATAATATAAAATAATAGAGGCATTACCATATATATATGTAAACGCACACATATCAATTAAAATAAAATGCCTTAAGCATATTAAAAGAAAAAAACCCTTATGATTGGTCTTATGATAGGTGAACAAATAATCACAAAGTGTTAATAGCCAAATTTATTTTATAGAAAAATAAAAGATATGTTATCATACTCAACAAAATTACTATCTTTAATATCTCGTAGCAACAGTTTATAGAAGCATAAACATGTATTTAGATGGCATAGTATGTAAGATACACATATATTATTATCAAAATTGTGATATTTGTCATGCCATATTATTTTAGCCTCACTTTCCCATACATTAAGTTTCATAAAATAGCTTTGAAATCACTCAATCTGGATTTAAAACCTTCCTTAATGAAAATGTCAAAGTTTAGGTTAACTGATATTCAAAACCATACACCGGAGGGGTTTTAACTATCCCGGAGCTTCTCATGATTTGTTGGGCCTCTAGAACCCCAAAAACTCAAATTTTTTGTTAAAAAAACCCTCCTATGAATTTTTCAAAAGTTACCTATATTTATGAAAATTCCATTATACTTTCGGCAATTTTATTGAACCAACTCGGCTTGGGTTTTCAGGCATCTTAGACTTTGGATCCTTATTTTCTATTATTTAAAATTTTATTCTAATTTTATTTGACCTCAAATCTCTCACTTCAGGGGACTTGCTTTTCAAATTGACTTATTTCAGTGTTTTTACGAATTACTGGATGTTACAATATCAAACCATGTTCCAAAAATAAATTTATGTCTAAAATCATCTACCTAAAAATTTTCGAGGATGCCTATTGATAAAAGATTGTAATTCATGCACAGTTGTTATCATATGCTATAATGGTTGGTGCCACATATCAATTTTATAATATCTTCCTCTTATGTGGCAATTATTAAAATATTACAACAATTCTTAAAATTTCTTTACTTTTATTTGCAAAATGCATATTTCACGAGAAATATCAAAAGAATGAATTACTAATATAACTCTCATGAGTTGAACCAAACAAATAAAATAAGATAGTGAAGAATAATATGGAGTTGGACACACAAAGCTATGGGTAATTCGATGGGCGGTTCATCATGAAGAAACGTTCACTTTTATTACTGAAAATCTTTCAAAGTAATTGCCCATAGAAAAAATTTCATTTCCATTAAAATATTTTCCTTTTAGATTCATTGCAAAAGACTTTGTCAAATATTGCCCAAAATTAATTTTCCATAAATAAGGCAAAATTACATAGTTCCAAAAGAATTTTTCATAAAATTTTGGACAAAACAACTTGTTCTAAGCTATTAAAATGTACAAAAGGTCAAAAATTGAATTCTCTTTAGGACCTAAAAAAATTGCCCAAAATTCTAAAATAGTAAATAATTAAGTTTTTTTAAATGCCCAAAATAGATTGTTTTCCTTGGCAAAATACTCTTCCAAAATAGAGCCCTATGTTTATTGCACAAAAAATTCTCATATAAATGACTCTAAACAAGTAAAATACCTAGTGTTTAACATAATAAACCATAATTGCCTTTCTATCCAAAAGGAATATCTAGAGTGCCCAAAAATTAGCTTATATTATTTTCTCCAAATTTTCATCTAAAACTAGTCATATGCGAATTTGGGTTTTTTTTAGAGTTCATCCCTTTGTTTTTTTCTTGGTTTAAAAAGACAAAACCACATCTCTTTTTCTGAGTTCTAGATTTGATGCAAATATGGTGTTCCAAGCTTTTTAAGATGTTGATTATGAAACTAATAAAATTAATCTCAAAACGTGGGTTCTAAATTGCTACAAAGATTCAATATATGTATGGGTTTGAAATTTCGTTCATTGAAAAACTAGTATGGCAGAACAAAGAATCATGGAATAGATCATATTAGAGTTGGTAATAAAAGATCAAAATTCTAGATCAATTTGTACAAATTTAAAGAGCTAGCCATACGTAAATTTATCGGTACACATATTCAAATTTTAGAGTCCTAAATCTTCCCCCTTCTTTTATTATTTTAGTATAGCAAAATCTAGTAACAAATAAAATTAAACCCTTAAATGTTATTTGTAATGTCCAGTTTTTATTAAACAACGGAAACGGGTATGTTTTCAAAGCAAGTCCCCTAAAATGAATCAGTTAAGGTCCCAAAAAAATTTGAGTAACATTCTAGACTCTTAAAATGAGAATCCCAGGCTCAGATAGAGAGAAAAATAGAGCTAGAATGAAGAAACAAAATTTAATGAAAAACTCACGAAACATAATGGTATTTTCATAATTTTGAGCAAATTTTAGAATTCACATAAGAGAGCTTTTTAAATAAAAATTTTGAGTTCTCTAGAGGTTCTCAGAGGCCCTGAAAATCATAGGAAGCCTTGGGACAGTTAAAACCCATTCGATGGATGTTTTTTAATGTCAGTGTATCCGAATTTTGACAGATTCATTTGGAAAGGTTTTAGCTCCGATTTGAGTGATTCCAAACGAATTTTACTAAATTGGGAACCTAAATTTCATAATGGTAAAGACGGTTCTCAAAAAAGAGCTAAAACAAATTAGAAACAAAAATACCAAAAATGAAGGATAAAATGAGAATTTTTGAAAAGTCTTCCTTCCTCCACTTATACATATAGGGTGCCTCACTCTTCCATTCATTTAACCTTATATGTTTCTGTCCTAAACCAGAGAGGAAACCCTAAGAGAGTGGCGCATAAGAGGAAGAGGAAGAGGAGGAGAAATCAAAGCTTGAAGGTATAGAAATTTAGTAGTTTTTCATGCTCTTTTCTTTCCAAACCTCTTCTCCTCCATTCTTTTTATTTTCTATGACTATAATGAAGTATATAAATCTGTTTTAGGAGAGAAATTAAGAAAAAAATTTGGATTTGAAGAGAGGAGGCCAAAGAAGACAAGATTCAAGTGAGAAAACAAGAAAAAATTAAGTAATTTCTTTTTCCATGGTTGCTATCCTTTGCCCCTCTTCTCTCCATATTTCGCCCCACTTAAGAAGTCATAGGAGGGCTTAGATTTTAGGCAGAACTAAGGGTGATTCTTAGGAAAAAGAGGGTAGAGAATAAAAATATGCAAAGAAAATAACAAAAGAACCATGGAAATTCAAGATGCAATTTCTAGGGTTTCATATATTCCTTGTAAAATTTGATTTGATATCTTAATTTCTATGTCTAAATGAGAGTTTAAATGGACTCCTAAAGTTCTTAGAAGTCTCCCCATGTGCTTCTTCCATCAAGAAAACAAACCAAAGTCTAAGAAGGCCAATATGCTTCCTAGTTTCGGCAAAGAGGGGTTTTGGTACCTAGGGATAGTTTTAATTTGTTTCAAGTCCATTTTTGAGTCATATATGATGAGTGAAGATGAGGGAAAGTCTTGAGAAAAATTTAGAGACCATAGAAAATGAGTTAGCCTTATATGTTCTATAATATGACCTAAAGAAGCAACATATAGTTAAGCTCTTTGTTTTAATTGTGTGATGACTCTATGAGGCTTAAAAGGAGTTAAGAATCATGTATGAAGAGAAATAATAGAGCCTATAATTTATTTGATGGGTGTTGCTTCATTAGGTACATTCTTGGAATCATAAAAGGGTTTATAGGTTAAGTTAGTGCTTAAGGAAGTTGTGTGGCCTTAGAATTAATTCCATGAACCTAATTGGCTTCCATAAATTGTGTCTAGGCTAAAAGAAATAATTCCTACACCTTTGTATATGTAAGGCCAAGGAAGGGAGCATTATTTCAAAGGAAAAAGTATGTGGTTGCATCCAAGGTAGCTCACTCCTCCTTCTCTCATACATGAATGTACACTTGGCTTGTCTTTGAATATATGTATGTGTGTTTTAAGCCATGAAAAATATTCTAGCATGATTTCATATGCCATGGTACCATGATGATACATTATGTTTTTAAATGATATTTATGATGCTTGCTTTGATTTGCTTGAGTGTGGTGAAGTCAAGAACCCTTAGCCATGGTGAGGATGAGGCAATAACCGTTAAAATTGGTTAAGATAAAGTAAAGAGTCTTCCAAAAGTGAGGTTGACTCTCAAGAATAAGGTTGAGTCCAAGAACTTCTTAAAGAATAGGTGAAGCAAGTCCAAGATTCACAAGTGAATGGGTGAGGCTAATCCACTTACTTGGCAAGCCTTTGTATACTATGTATGACTTGCTCAAATGTTGAAAATGTCTCTTGAATGACTTCACATGAAAATATGCTCATGCATGCATTTTTAAGACTTGTTTTGCATCCTTTATGTGTGATTGAAAGGGAGATGAGCTATTGGGATTCTTTGAATCTCATTCCCTCCTCTCTAATATTCTAATATGCTAGGTGGATAAAGAGAATAAGGAAATGGAAGCCAATCTCTTGAAAGATGAGAGTGTGCCATCAAAGTGCATGGAATTTGCTTCTTTAAGGCCATTTAAGAGGCAATGGTTGTAACCTATTATTATATATGACCTATGATCTCTTGAGCATGTATAATTATGTTAATATATCATGTATAAATGAGAGTTAGGTCTTGTTTGGTTCAACGGAGGGGAGGGGAAGGAAGGGGAGGGATTTTAATGGAGGGGAGATGAGGGATTTTAATGATACATTGTTTAGTTCAGAAGGGGAAGGGAGAGAAAATAATAATATAGAGACTATTTTACCCTTATATATTTTAAAAGTAATGACAATACAATTAATTATTTTTTTATTTTTAAAAATTTAATATTTTCACCACCAAATTAAACAAATGTCAGAAATTACCTATAATTATAATTATTTAAAAAAATTGTAAACAAATGAAACTAACTAAACAATTATTTCATTTTAGTCCAGATAAAGATAAGAGCATTTTAGTCCAAAATTTTTTTTTCAACTTTCCCTCCCAATCCTCCCAAATTGGAGGGGAGGGAGAGAAGGGGAGGGGAGGGAAAATTTCATTAAATTTTCCCTCCCCTCCCCTTTAAAATTACATATCAAACAAGGGGAGGGGAGGGGAGCAGAATCCCTCCCCTCCCCTCCCCTCCCCTCAAACCAAACAAGGGGTTAAGGTTATATGTATGAAAATATGCATTTTGAACATGTAATGGCAAATTTGTATTATGGAAATGTATGTATAAATGAAAGTGGAATAATCGAATTGAGATCCATGAGTTTTGGGACCACTTGGGTAGTTTATACAAGTTATACTCATGCTTTTAAACTTGCCCAAGAGGTGCCAAACATCAAGGGAAGTCATTTGGATACTTTGATATCTTATATGGAGCAAAAATTTACCATATTGAAAACCTTTACCACTTTTTGTCCAAATGAATTCTTCTTGATCTGAGATTTGGCATACAATTAGAGTTTGTTGAGATTTTTTTGGAAAGATAAAGTGCAGAATTTTTGGAGGTCTATAGAATATTTGATGAATTTTCAAATTTGAAAAAAATTCTGATTTTGGTTCATGGTACTGTTCACACTGGTCCAAAAATAAATTCTGTCACGTAGGAGGAAAATAATGTCTAATTGCTACAAAATTTTATAATGAGAAACTAGACACTCCCAGTGACTTGTGCCAACTAGAAGCACCCCATTTGGATGTCTAAAGAGGGAGATATGAATTTTTGAAGTTTCTGTCCAGTATTAGGTGTCCAAACTGACCTAGGTTATTGTTTGACTGGTTTTTGATGCCTTGACGTACCTAAACTGGTCTGGAATTATTTTTTCCCTCTAGCTAACATCTATATATTTCCAAATTGGTATTATTTGCATAGATTGAATTTTTGTAAAATTAATTAGACATTTTTTAAATTTATAGCAGAAACCGGTAATAGTACCAGTAGCCAGTTTGACCTCTACACATTTTTGAATATTAAACGTCCTCTGTGTTATGTTTCATGGCTTGGAAGTATTTTTATCATAAATCAAACATGTGTAGCTTTCCAGAATGACAAAGAATGTATGATTTTGATTTTGTTAGAATTAGTTATGATTTTTCAAAGTTTGTGATAGAAATGGTAAAATTTTGGCCAAGGCAATTATCATGAAATTCATGTGTTCTCTTATCTTGCACGAGTTGTAGGCCACTTTTGATGATGAAAATAAGTTATATCTATGTAATTAAATATGTAAATGTGATGCATAAGCTCACATGGCCCACGGGACACCGAATGAAAATTTTATACACGATGCAATGCTAAGAAATTCATTATTTAATGCCATATTTCTTGCCTCTTATGTGAGTGGCATGGCTTTATGCATGAGGATAGCATGAAATGAGCTAAGGAATTATGGTGTTACATCCTTATTAGAAAATTTTAAATTTTAGACAAAATTTTAGGATTGAATATATTCTGTCTAAAATTACCAACAAAATTTGGACAAATATTTTCATGAAATAAAGCATCAAGTGTAGAGGAAGACTTTTGTTTTAAATCTATTAAAATTTTGTCCTAACAGTTTGAGCCAAGTTAGTGCCAAAATACTTTTAATGGTTTTCAGAAAAATTTGTGATGAAATATTTGTCACACAATATTTGTCTGAAATCTATCTTAAATTTAAGATGATTTTCAGATAGAATATTATACAATGATAAAATTATTTTTAAAATGTTTTCTATTTGAAATTCATCTCTAATTTGAGACAAATTAGAGATAGAAGATTATACAATTATAATATTATTCTGTAAGATTTAATTATTAAAAAAATTCTTTTAAATTTGGAGAAGGAATGTTATATAAATTAACATTATACTTATCTAAAATACATATGAAGTTTTGGACAGATTTGGGATGGAATAATTTATAAAATTTATAAAATAACAAGTTAATGACAATTTTTTTAAATAAAAAAAACTCAAAATAAAGAAAAAATTGTAAAGAGAATAAATAAAGAAATAGTAGGATAATGACATAAAGATTAAATAATCCCAAAAATTAACATATGCTTGTGTTTGTAACTATCAATTTGCTCAATAAACTCTTATACAATACATTTCAAGAGCCAAAACTCTAAATTAATAGAAAATTTAAATTATTATTCATCAATTAAACATGGAATAAGCAAAAAATAAACTTAATAATAGCAAAATAATTAACAAATACTAAAATAAAAGTAAAATTACAAAACTTGTCTAAAATAGGCCTAAACAATTGATTTTAACCCTAAAAATAGCCTCAACTAGGTTCCACCCTAGTTGCCATGTTGAAGGGTTCGAAAAGAGCTTTCTGTTGATATATAATAAACCTTATTTTGTTTTATGGATAAAAAAAAATATGACAATTCAAAATTAATAAATCAAATTAAGCTTTCTAACCTATATGCTTAAACTTTTAACATTCAATAAAATTGAATTAAAGATGCCGAAAACTAATTTTAGAAAACTTAAATTTTTTATTATATTTTATTACATGAAATTGAATTGAAGACTAAAAACTAGCCTAACATCTTATATTTTATTATATATTTATATATTTTTTTGGTTCATAACATGCTGGACCTAATAGAACCTATTAACCCAATAGCCAGTTTTGATGTCTAGTTTTCCTAGCTTTCTAACTCTTGGACCAACAACAAAAGAAAGTCATTATCAATTTCCCAATTTATTAATTATCAAAATCTAAAAAAGTAATTACCCAAATAACTTTTCAATTAAAGAACCAAAACATAGGTTATTATGTCTTATTAGTCATAATATATGATGTATAATAATATATCTAAGTAATATATATTATATGTATTACATATATTATATTATAGTATATAATTGGATGCCCTCTACGTTAAAAGGTGTGCATCGTAGATGAAGCAAAATGAAAAGGAAAATTTGTAGGTCTCTCACGGGAACTTCAAATGTAGCCATATGTGAATTGGTTTTGATATCAAACTTGAGCAAGCGTAGAGGAATTGAAGCTCAGCCATAGGAGGTCGAATATGATGTAGATGGGAGATCTCATCTAAATAGCATAGTTGGGCTCCCTCGCGATTCTGCCATGGGAGATTCACAAGGGAACTTATCATCCTATAATCGAACACTAATGGTGCCTAAATATGAAGGTGTGAAATCTGAAATTGCATTTTCCTTCATATATGCATCTAGCTTTCAAAAGATCCATTTTCATTTTGTGTTTGCATTTTCGAAATCTAAAGCTGCAAAATTGCATTTTTTTACAAAGATTAATGCTGTAGCTTGTGACACTTGGCACACTAAAAGGTGTTAGATTTGGGCTGCAAAACGGCATCATTTCATGTTGATATGTGACTTGTCTCTCTTTATACCACACGATGACATAGATGTCTCAGATCTTTGCACTGCAAAGGCTTGAAAGATAGAATCACACAAAAATAGATCAAGATTCCCCATCCCCCCAACTTTTGTCTATGAGATCTCCCTTAAACTCTATTTTGGTTTGAAGTTCCTATCCCACAGATAAGCCCTAGATTTCCCATGAATTCCTAAACTCCATTGTTCTTGTGTTGGTGTAGGTTTTATGGGTTTGTCAAAGGCTTGGAGTAGAAGAGTGAGAGAGTGAGAATGAAGGATTGGAGTAGAGGCCTTCGAGGTTTGAGGTGAAATAAAGAGGTAATTTTGATGCTTTTTTTATTTATTTTTTAGACATATATTCTCTGGCAAATAGTCTTTGAATTAAGCTCTAATCTCAAACAAAAGTGGGTCATTGCCATGTCCAATTACTAAACTTTCAAACCTATTTAGATGATATGGCAAAGACTGTTTCAAAAATAATTGAAAGCATATGCTTGTATCTGATGTGAAAGACATCCCCCATTTAAGCACAAAAAAACTTCTACATAATCTTCTGTGGAATGGTCCTGTTCTAGCATGGAAAACTCTATATGATTCTTTGCTAAATGGTCTTATTTTTCTGTGAGAACTTTATATATTTTTGCTACCTTATAATATTGTCTTGCACTAAGTTTAGCATTAAAACATATAGAATCTATTTTTGATTATGCTTAAATGCTATCCAAAGTGCTGTGTTTGTATTTGAAATTCTACATGTTATGGGTTCATGATTAATACAAAAATCCAAACACGTTGATATTTTTCATTATGTATGAAGGTATGTGTGAATCCTTCATGCTTATTAGACATGTTTATTTGCTGCCATGTTATAAATGTGTTAAGGATAAATTTATGCCAAATTAGTTAATACATAGGTTAGTTGGCTGGGCTTAAAATATTGCTATGCTTTAGTTTGTTTTGGGCTCATTTAGTGCCAAATTATTGGATTTAATTTATAGCTAGATGTCTCTTGCAAATTAAACTAGTGTTGTGCTTAATCTTAGTTATGAAGTCAACTGGGTCTTGATGGTTTGATTGGAAATTAACTGACATAGTCTAGTTTTTAAATTCGTGAATATTAGCTCATATGCCAATTACTCTATTAATCGAATTATTATACTTGTCTACCTGCTCTTGGCTAGTAATATCTTAATCATCCATATTTGACCTACTTCTTCATATACCATTCCATTGTATAAACCAAGCAAGAGGGGAAAAATTGTCATTAATATATATGTTCAAATGATTACTATTTCTTAACTATTTCTTTTGTTGTTAAATTGTCAATGGAATTGGTTTGAGTTTAGAATCTTTCCTTTTCTAATTTGCATAAAACTTAACCAAAACCTTGGCCAATGTGTCACTTGCACATTTGTGATGATAAGAAACAACAATTAAAGTTTTTAGGATAAAATAACAATAATTAATTTATCAATAAATTAAAAATTTAAAAATCTTAAATTAAATAAATCTAGTCAATAATAAATAGGGGATATTTAGTGAAATCTACTTTTAACACATATTTTATTTCTGATTAATTTAATTAACCTATTTATTTTAGATAGACTTTGTTTTACAAACTTTTCAATAGATGAGCCTTTTGTTTCCCTTCTTTTTCAACTTTTCAATTTATTGATTGACAAGATCATAATGTGTGCAAAAAAAATCATGTTGTCTTTATTTTTTTATTGTATGAATGGTAATATATTGTTTTACTTGATTCAGAATATGGAAATTCTAGAACATCGAAAGTGGATGTATGATAGACTTCTTCCAAACCGAGGGGGATTAAAAAGGGAATATGTAGAAGGGGTTAGAGTGTTCATTAATCAAGTAATGAACCAATCTCAATTCGCTCAAGATGGCTATATATGTAACAACTGGCTTTTTAATTGAACTAAGATCGAAATGTTAATAAAAGAGGACCCTAAAGTAAATTTAGTTAAGGCCTAATAAGGGTAAAATATTAATCAGCATATCAAGAAACAGGATTAGAAAATTATACATGGAAAGAAAATAAAGCTAAAATGGCTAAATGGAGAAAAATGGCATATTAGTGGCAAAATTATAATTTTGAGCAAATTTTAGGAAACTTGGAAAAAGAGTTTTAAAGTACAAAATTAAGCTCACTAGGGTTTTTAGAGGTCTTGAAAATCATAGGGACTGTTTAAATTAGATAAGACCTTTTTGGTGTGCTAAAAGTGTCAAAGAATGCCAAGACTTTAAGCAGAGCTATTTTTTATCATTTTAAGCCATCTAAACCTAAAAAATAATGTTTTTATGTGAAAGAGTACTCAAAAATTTGTAGAGTAGTCAGATTCTAAAAAGCCTAAAAAATGAGTTCAAACGGAGCGTATGTGCGAGTAGGGGCAAAATGGCTATTTTAAAAAATTATAAATGAAGCTTCTTAAGGAAGATACACCTTACCATCTTCTTCAACCTTCCAAAATTGGATTTAGAGGTTTTCCATGGCGTCACACTTGAGGGAAGAAGGAGGAGGACTTTAAGCTTCCATTTAGGCAAGTAAACGACCTCATTTCATCTCGTGCCAATTAAAAAAATTGTTTCTCTCTCTAAGAACTTTCTAATGATAGTTTTCTTTTCATGAAATCTAGAAGTTTATATCTGCTCCAAGGCAAAAAGGAGCTTTATTCAAGAAACCAATAAGTGAAAATTAATCTACATGGAGACTACTTCGTAGTGAGGTAAGCTTCTATTGGAAACACTCGCAAAATTTTGTGTTCTAGGCCTTGTAAGTTTCAACAAATAGAGACAAAGTGTAGAGGAGAGTTTTTCTCCATGAGCTCTTAATGGAACCAAGGGTTTTAGCATGCAAGGATTTCATATTTAACATTGGTTTTCATTAAATCATAAAAGGAAGCAATTTAGACCATATTGTGTGATGGGTTCGGACCAAGGCTAGATGAATGAGTGACCATGTTATTTTTAACTCCTAATTAGTATGTTTAGATGTTTTATGATGCAAGGAACAATAATATAAATATAGAATTAATTAAAACATTGAAAATTTTAAGTTAGGGTTTTATGGTACCTTTTTCAGCTAAGGAGAAATTCAAGGGGCTAAGAAGTTATTCAATGGATTCTTGGACTATGTATAGTCTTAACATGATGTAACAATAATAATGAAAGCATTAAATTGAATCTAGAAGCTAGATTTTGGAAGTTGGAAATTTAAGGTTCAAGAAAGGATAATATGGAACAAATTGGTATCAAGTTGTGTAAGCAAGCTTGTAATGCTTCTAATAAATCCTAATGTGGCTATATAGATCATGTATGACAAGATTTTGAAGCCTAGAAGTTAAATTTTAAAAGTTACCCCTTGAGACTTAAGGTTACATAATGTGTTCCATTATGTATAAAAGTGAAAATACTAAATGAATAGTGCCAATGACTAAATGAATAGTAAATATGAAATTTGTGGTTTAAATTATGAATTCTAGAAGTATAAGTTGGCCTAGGATTTAAGTTTATTGAAATCTCTAACCTAAAGCCTAAGTGATGAACCAATTATGGGGAGCAAAAATCCAAAAGGAATTTCATAAATTTAGGCCCTTGAATATGGTCAAATTTGAGCATTTTAGATAGCATAATTGCGACCCAATAAGCATGTGTCTTGAAAATATGTAAGAAGGGGTTCTAAGTCCACTTTAAGTGGCCCAAATTATAGTTAAAAGACAAAGAAGCATAAGAGAAGCAGTTTTGATTTCTACATATTAATGATATGTTTATGTGATATTTTAAGACAAGCTAGTGGGCCCCATCTCATTGTGAGTGTAGAGTTAAGAAAGAAGAGGAAACGGAGCTAGAAATAAAGCAAAAAAGTTAGAAGTTTTATTCGGTTTCTATCATCTATACTAGGTAACTTACTCATCCTTATCTAGTTGCATGCAGACTTGTTTGAGCTTGATGCACATTGTATTGTATTAGTTGTTTTATCACAGTATATGCTATATTGCATTGTATCCATTTTATGTTATGTTTTGCATGTTATGTTTAAGTAATTGAGGGTATAAGATAAAGAGTGGCAATGGGAACAAACGGGGTATTTCTCTTAAGCCTTAGAGAAAAGCCTAAGCTAAGCTAAGATTTATAGCCATGATAGAGTATGTTGTAAGCATGCAAAGCATTTATGTTAGTTTTAGATGACCATGCATACTTGCATTATTCTTGTTTAACTATCTCATGCTTATTTTGGGTGATCTGAGTATAGTTATTAAAATTCTTTCAAATCTCACCCCCATTTCTATTTTCCCACTAACCAATGCCAGGTGAAAGCTCCAATGCCAACAAAGGAAAAGAAAAAGAATGATATTTGGATTTACAGAACTATAAGAATATTTTGTACCTAATTTTATTATAATATTGCAATAAATGTATGCATTAAGTTTTGCTCCCTTAATAATGTATTTATGTGCACCGGCATACTATTAATAGTGATGTAACTCCAGTTTGAGTTATTTAGTACCAAATGATGATATATATCCAAATTGTGATATTTGATGTTGTTATTATATGTATTTTTCTATATCTATGAGTTAAGGTTGAAATGTGACTATTTTATTGGTTTAGATAGTTAGTTTTATAAGGGGAAACTTTGTTAGATTTTTCTTAGAATGCTATTTATGTTTTACTTTTATGGTTAAAATTTTAGATTGACATGAAAATTATGAAAGAGGCAAGTGTTTATATTTTGAAAAATTTGGATTCAGTATTTTCTTCCATCAACAAATGGACTTGTTATTGGAACATAATAATCAAACAAGAGCTAGATAACTAAGGTGTTACATTTTTGGCTTCAGAGCAATTATTCAGACATTGATACTTTATGATGATTGAGAATGTATATCTTGTGTGGAAAACTTGATATATATATATATATATTGGATTGAGGAATTTTGGTTGACTTAGATGTAACAACCCTAACTTCTAAATAGCTTAATTGATTGTAATTAACTCTTAACCTCTTATGCTTTGAGTGAAATATTATTAATAATTAGTTAGAAGTGGAAATACAGAGGATATTTGAACTTTATTATCCTTGGGCTTTTTTGATTAGAAAACAAAATAACTTAAGCTTATAGGAGATTTAACTTATCAATTAAGTCCTTTAATTCATGTTACCATTGATTCCACACTCATCAACCCTCTTATAGTTGCTCCCAAGTCATTACATGCCATTAACATCATGAAAACTAAGTTCTAGAGGCCAAAAATAAAAGTTTATTATTTTAGGCTACAACTTGGGCATCTTTGCCATGGCTAAGTTGGCTTCTCAAACTTAAAAACTAGATTATTGGACTTGCACTGTAACTCAACTTGTTTCTGGAGCTTAAAAAACAAAATTATATGATCCTCACCGCAGTAAAGTTACTCTCAAGAAGTTCCTATTTCCCCAAAACCCAAGTCCCATCGCGGCGAGCCTACATGGCATTGTGATGAGAGTCTCTTTTGGAGCTCTCCTAATCTTGTCACTTAAAGCTCGTCATAGTGAACTCCCCTTGTGTTCTGGTGAGATTACCCTCTGGACCTAAAATTCTTGTGTTGTGCCATGGTGCTTCTTGCCTCTGGATAACTCTTGGTTGTGACTTAAGCAGTTTTGTCCATGAATTTATCCCCCTTTGATCCTATTTTCTCACTTTCTCACTTATCCATATTCTACTAATTTTAGGTGAATTCTAGAGCCTCCCTAGCTATCACACATGGTTTTCTAGACCTTCTAGCTCCCAAATACCCTAATTAATGCTCCACATTGTTCATAAGCTTAAGGGGAATTCATAATAATTGAGTACTACCATACATATAAGCACATGGGCATATTATGATAGCAATTGGTAACCAAGGCCACTAACAATATCATTCATATACATATATATATATATATGTACATTCCAGCTGAGCCACCATATAACACTAATTGGGATAACCATTCATTGCATTGCATGATCACAATCTCAAGTGATTAAATGATGGTTCTTCATTGGCAATAATCCATATAAGATAATACTTAAGTATGTACATCTGATTCCAAGTACTACAAGGTCTAGCTTCCCATTAGATTTAATCTTTGTTGCAAAACATAAAAAAGCCTATACTTGGCAATATGAATGTATCATGATACTATACAAAGGAATTACAAAAATGATAGCATCTATTCTAAACAAAATTGCTCTAGTGTAGAGAGCCTACACAAGGCTTCCAAGTTAAGGGTGCTCATCAACTTATTTCTCTATTCCCTTATTTGATGAACCTTCACCTAAAATTTGTTAGCCCATAAAATAAGCTGACATATGAATCTTAATAACTAAGGGATAAATCCAAACATATGTATAATTTAATCAATATAAATGCATTTTAAATAGATAAACATCATAATCATCCATTATATCAGTAAATGAGCTAGTGGAGCTACTAGTGATTGCTATCCTATACTAGTAATCATATACATCATATTAATGGCTAATAACACAGGGAAAAGCTCATCCATGATACCAACTCCCTATTAAGCATACTCTAGGTTCAGTGCATTCATGAGTCAGATTACAACTAGGTGCCTCATCAAAGCATAATACATGGGTGGCAGCCACGCCACAGCTCCCTCAAGGACTCGCTCACGATCCAAACATAACAATCAAGTAGCTAACCAGTCATTTAGTAAAGCAAAACATATTTATATGTAGATACCAGATTAACAAAGCACATATGCAAGAAATTAAAATTCAAACCTTGATTACCTCACTTAATTACGTAAAGTTCTGAAGTTAAATGTAAGTTTCCCCACATCTTGATTACCTCACTTAAATACCTAGAAGTCACTTACCCAAAACATAGAGGAAGAAGAGAGGATTAAGTTTCATACAACAAATTCCTCCTTTGGAAGTGGGAAAGGGTGGAAATGTATAGAAAATCCTACCTCCTCTCTTCCTATGTGAAAATAGCTCCCTTTCTCTGTAGAACCCTTAAACTTCAACACCCAAATGATGAAATGGTTAGACTTGGGCCTAATATTTCCCATGGTCTAATTTATTTAGCATTGTGCCAAAACTTTTGGGGCTAAATAGGTGTAAATAAGTTGGACCTCCAAGAAAACTAATGTTGGGCTTTCATAGTTAGTTTTTGCCATCACTAAGCTAATCTTATGGCCCAAAGTATTCATTATCCATTTCCTCTTACTTAAATAATTCCTTAATTAAGTCCAGACCCAAAGACCAATTTATTTTTACTTAAATGGCCAGAAATTGTTATTTATCTCCTTATGCCTTCTTTAGGAATTCTTATTTCCCTACTTCCCCTTTATGATTCCATAATTCTTTATAATCATTCCTAATTAATTTTGGGATGTTACATTAGATATCTATGGAATATGTGTTGAAACCTTTGATTTTTTAGATGGTAACAACTAGAAGAGGTAAACCAGCTAGGATTCCAGCAAAACAAGAACTAGAAGACCTTGTAGCAGGAACTCTATGGGAGATTGTCTAATGCTTGGATCAATAGCAAGCAATGTTGTTGCAATAATAGGAAGTGAGCTAGCAAGTTTAGGAGACTCTACCAGAAAGACAGAGTGAAAGGGAAAGTGTCATACCATAATTCATTTACCTCATTAGACTATTCAAGGTGCTTGATTCCAAATAATTGCAAGGAAGAACCAAGAAAAAGGTGATAAACATAAGGAAATTTCTTACATTACGTCAGGGTTTAAAAATTCCTTTCGCGTCTTATAGGCCCTGTGAACTCACTCATAACATTTAGTCATATCATATCCATATAGATCATAAACATCTCTAAACAATCCATACACCACAGATTAAGAGCTAAAAACCAAAAACATCACATTTTGGCCTCGGGTCAGAATTCCAGTTTACTAATAGCAACTTTGGAAAATCATAACTAATGCTAGAAAAATCGAAATCAAGCAATCCATAGCTTTCTAGAAAGCTATAGATGTTAAACCTATACTAAAAATAATTCCAAGCCATGAAAAACATTATTTGAACCACATTTGATAATAGGAAAAGGACAAAGATCGGACTATCCAGTATTTCTGATACAACTTACTGATATAAACTTCAAAAATTCATAACTAATTCCACAAAAATCCAATCTGGGCAACATATACCAATTTGGAAAGTTACAGATATTAATTAGAGGGAAAGAGTAGTTCTAGATCAATTCAAATGCATTCAGACCCTGAAAATCAATGGAAAAGTACCAAGGGTTTGACTATGCACTTGGAACAGACCTGAAGCTTCAAAAAAATGTATCTCCCTCTCTTGAACTCCAATTGAGGTGCTTCTAGTTGGTGTAGGTCACTAATCTTTCCTAGTTTCTCAATGTAAAAATTCATAGCCATTGGACACCATATGCCTTATAGATGATAGAGATGAAATTTCTGTCCATAATGCATGGTGACAATACCAAAATGAAAAATTTTGCCAACTTTGGAAATTCACTAAATATTCTATAGAGCTCCAAATATTATGCACTTTAGCTTCCTAGAAAGGTATATACAAGATCTAAATGCAAGCCAAATTTTAGATCAAGAAGAGCTTATTTGGACAAATTTTGCTGTAACTCCCAACTATGGTCCATTTTGCATCTCATGAGGCACCAATTTGGTCTAAATGGTCTCCCAAGGCCTCTACCACATTTTGAGCAAATTTCAAAGCATAAAAACAGCATGTAGGAGGTTCACATGTGGTCCAAACTACTATACATCATAATTTTCTTATACTACATGCAAGAATGCACTAGTATATATAAGCCATCCAATATCCAAAATTCACATTTACATTAATTTGGTACTAAATATGGTTCATACATCATCCATACATGCTTTTACATTTGTCCAAATGCTTACAACTCAAAAATAATATATACATAAGCATTGTGGTATTTCTTGACATTCAAAAACTATACAATTGACACCATTGTCCTAACATAGCCAATTAGGCTTCATGACTTTCATTCTTTGGCTCTTGAGCTCCATCTAAACAATATGAGATAGGAGAGGGAAGGGGATGAGATTCATGGAATCTTAATAGCTTATACACCCATTCAAGTATACATTCAAGGCACGCAACATGTCAAAGAGTGAAGTATTCTTTCTAAATCAACCATAAAACATTCAAATCACATTTCCATGCCACAAAGTTACAATAAAGTCAAGAATGAGTTCTAGGGACTTTTGATTTAGTCTCACCCCATTTTTAGAACTTTTGGATTAGTCTCACCCTTGGTCTAGGGACTTTTGACTTGGTCTCACCTATCCATGAGACTTTTGGCCTTGTCTCACCTATGTCTAGAGACTTTTGGCATCTCTTCACCCATAACAAGAGACTTTTGGTATCACCTCACCCTTATGAGCAATTTCACAAACAAATAACATTCAAGAAAGCATATTGGTACCAATGCATCAACTTAGCATCAAGTGGCATGTCTCAAGTTACAAATGCACACACAAGCATGCAATGACATATACATAACCAAGAATCCAAACAAGAATAGGGTGGAGAGCTACATTGATGGAAATCCAAGCTTTACTTTGATTATTCCTTCCCTTTCTTGGTTCCACAATCACAACTAGATGGGCATTGATTTCCTTGGCCTAAACATAACAAATAACACTCAATTATACTCTTGGAACAATCCAAAACATTAAACTTATACTTAAGAAGCACACTTTGTCTCATTAGTCTTATACTGGTTCTATTAATGGCCTAATAAAGCAACTATCATAATTCAAGTTCTTGGCTCCATTCTCTTGCCATATCTAGGCCTCTTGACCTCATTTAAGGTCCTTGGAGCCATCACACACTCACTTTCAAAAGCCTAAGTACATGTTGCTTCTTAAGGCTACATTATGGAAACCATTATCTCATCTCCAAATTTGTAGCTTCTAAATTTTTTCCAAGGGTTCCTCCTACCTTCTACCATCATATGAAGTCCCAAAACAAGGTTAGAACAAATTAAAATAGTCTCTAACCTTTTTATTCTAGCTTAGCTGCAATTATGGGGAAGGAGAGAGCCCATAGACTTTTTGATTTTTCCTTGATGGGAGAGATACTTGGGAGGCTTCTTAGAAGTCTTAGGAGCTTAAATAAACATTCACATAGGCTAGGGAATTCAAGGATCAAAACAGATTTCATAATGTCTCCATGGATCTCTAACTTTTCTATCTTGAATTTTACTAGATTTTCTTCCAATTTCTTTGCATCTTCTAGCTTCCATAGCCCAAATCCTATGATTCTCCTTTGCTAGGACTAAAATTTATCCTCCCTTGGTTAGGCTCTATATGGGATGAAACACACACAAATTGGACAGCCAAGGAAGTGCAAAAGAAACCATGGGAAATACCTTGATTCTAGCTTCTTTCCAAGAACCTTTCCTCTTGCTTTAGCCTTCTCTTTCAAAGTCTAACTCTCTCCCTCTGGTCTAAGCTCAAAATAGACCCAAACACATCAATAAATCCATAGAAAGAAGAAGGAAAAAGAGGGGAAGAAGTTTGCTAAAGAGAAGACTAAGGGTTTCCTTGAATTTTCATACCTTTGTTTGATTTTTCTCCTCCCCTTGAGCTTGCTCTAGTGCAACACTCTCTCTTGATTCTCCTTTCTGGTTTGAGTAGAAAATAAAGTTGATTTATAGGGAGAAGAAGTGGGACATCCAAATTAAAGAAAGGTCAAGAAGGATTTATTTTAAAAAAATGGCGTTTACTTCCCGTAACTTGGCATTTTCGTTTTAGGTTTGTTTTAGCTCCTTTTTTAGAACCGTCTTTTCCATCATAAAATTTAGGTTCCCAATCTTATAAAATGCTTTTGAAATCACTCAATTTGGGGCTAAAACTTTCCTGAATGAAGAAATCAAAGTTTAGGCTCACCATCATTGGAAAATGTATTTTGGAAGGGCATTAACTGTCCCGGGACTTCCCATGATTTTCAAGGCCTTTGAGAACCCTGGAGAGCTTAATTTTTTTTTAAAAAGCCCTTTTGTGAGTTTCTTAAAAGTTTTCATATTTACAAAAATGCCACAAGACTTTTGGCAAATTTTTTGAACCACTTTGACCCCGGTATCCTAGCATCTTAGACCTTGGATCCTTATTTTTCAATATTTAAAATTTTATCTTAATTTTATTTGACCTCAAATCATTTACTTTGAGGGATTTCTTTTTATATCCAATGCATTTTGCATGTTCACGAAGAAACCAAACATCATGTTTCTTACGTTTATGGAGGGACCATATGTTACATTTCTTCCCCTTTAAATAAATTTCATTCTCGAAATTTGGGGTACACTTTCCTCTTACTCTTTTATATTCTCATTAACTACTCCTTTTTTTTCCTTCTTCCTGGCTCTATAAGCTTCTCTAAGCAATTTTGCTCTTTTAGGGTTCTCTTGGCTAGGAAATTTACATTACTAGCTTTTAGTGAGAGCTCTTCTTTTCCTATACTACTAGTTCCTCTTATAAGGGAAATAAGTTCTGACTTTGAATCATGCTCTCATGATTTTAGCCTTTTCTTGGGATAGCTTACTAATCATATCTCAGTGTCTTAACCCGTTTGTAGGGGTTAACGTTCTTCTCAGTGGACTCATTTATGTACCTCAGGAGGTAATTCACTTAGTATCACATCTCCCATATCGTCTCCCAATGGCTTTTCATAAGGTCTCATTACCTTTCTCTATTCATCACAGCCACTGGGCATTTCTATCTGTTTACTCCCTTATTTAAATATTTGGTCCACTGTTCATCTTCACGTTCCTTCTTGCTAGCTTATCCCATAATCATAATTCTTATTTCTTTCTATCATAGGCTTTACATTTCAATTACTTACTGGGATTACAGCTCCTTCAAGGAGCTTCCACTTTTAATGATCCCAATTTCTTTGTTCACTAACATATTTGCCTCTATAGGCTGGGACTTTTCCTTACACTTTTTGCTCACTTATAAGTGTGTATTTTGTAGTCCCTCATCTCAACACTAGTTGGCATAACTTATATTCCTCATACTAGCATCGAAAAGAAACTACCACTGACTAATGTCGAACTCTGCTAGGATGCTAACTATGCTCATAGTCTCAATCACCGGAGATACGATCTACCACTTACCCTATTATGAAGACTACACTTAACCTCTTTTTGAAAAATGGCTTTAGCATATAGGGATCTCTCTCTATCCCTCGGTCAGATTAATATCTATTAGGGAGTGGTTCATCTAACTCTGGCTTGGGAAAGCTACTTTCTTGCTTTTCTCATCCCACACACTACACTCATCTATCAAAAGTATAGTTAGTGGTCTAATTATCTGAGTATAGCCTTACTATCTTTGGTGGCAATAGTCTGCCAGACTTAGGAGGTCTCTAGTCTTTGAGACAAAAGCTAATTGAAACTGTACTAGTCTTTAAGACTAGCCACTTTGTAAAAACTATCTCAGGCTATCATCTCACCGGAGAACTACTATATTGTAACTGTGGGTTCTCTATAACTTTGTGGGATCTACTACAACCCCTCTGTCTACTATGATCTCTCAAAGCCCAGCTAAGGTCTATTATGACTTGCTGTACTATACTAGGATCTAAGGCAATTCGCCTCTGGGAGACATCAGAGTCTAAGATCACTGTATTTGAAATAAAACACATGTTCACTATGTGATGCCCAGTTTTTGTTAAACAACAGAAATAAGTATGTTTTCAAAGCAAGTCCCCTAAAATGAATTAGTTAAGGTCCCAACAAATTTGAGTAACATTCTAGACTCCTAAAAATGAGAATTCTAGCCTCAGACAGAAGGAAAAATGGAGCTAGAATAGAGAAATAAATTTTGATGAAAAACTTACGAAACGTAATGGCATTTTCATAATTTTGAGCAATTTTTTGAAATTCACATAGGAAGACTTTTTAAATCAAAGTTTTGAGTTCTCCAGGGTTCTTAGAGGCCTTGAAAGCCATGGGAAGCCCCGAGATAGTTAAATCCCCTCCGGTAGAAGTTTTTCAATGTCAGTATGCTCGAATTTTGACGGATGCATTCGGAAAGGTTTTAGCTCCCATTTGAGTGATTCCAAATGCATTTTACTTAATTGGGAACCTAAATTTTATAATGGAAAAGAAGATTCTAAAAAAGGAGCTAAAACGAAGGAGAAACAAAAATGTAAAGTACAAATAGCAAAATTAGAATTTTTGAAAAAGTCATTTTTATCTACCTATATATAGGTGGCACCTCACACTCTCTCTCATTTAGTATCAGATTTCTCAGCCCAAAACCAAAAGCAAAACCTTAGGAGAGAGGCGCCTAAGAGAGGAAGAAGAAGGAAGAAGAAATCCAAGCTTAAGGTATGTTTTCATGGTGATTTTTCATACTTTTGTCCATCCACACCACCTCTCCTTCATTCTCCTTGATTTCTTGTGATTAAAATGAAGTTTATAAATCTGATTCAAGGGAGAAGTTTAAGGGAAATTTCGGATTTGAAGAGGAAAGCTTGGAGAAAACAAGATTCAAGCCAAATTAAGCAAGGAAACTAGGTAAAATTACATCCTATGGTTGCTATTTTGATTTTCCCTTCCTCTCCAATTCAACCCACACCAAGAACCCTAGGAGGATCTGATTTTCAAGCCCAACCAAGCATGAATCTTAGGTATTTGATAGAGAAGAACAAGAATATGCAAAGAAAACAACAAAATAACCATTAGATTTCAAGATGCAAATTCTAGGATTTTGTGTGCACCTTTTAAATTCTAATTTTGTGTGATGCTTCCTAGGTCTAATTAAGAGCAAGAATATGCAAAGAAAATAACAAAATAACCATTAGATTTCAAGATGCAAATTCTAGCATTTTGTGTGCACCTTTCAAATTCTGATTTTGTGTGATACTTCCTAGGTCTAATCAAGAGTTTAAATGAGTTCTTGAGACCCTTAAGATGCTCCTCATAAGCTTCCTCCTTCAAGAAAATAAAAAAAATTCCAAAGAATCCTAACCTAGGCATAGTCTCAGGCAAAACATGTTCATGTAGCTAGGGAGAGTTTTAAATTTTTCTAAGGCCATTCTTGAGTCATATTTGATGAATGAAAATAAGGGAAGACCTTGAAAAAAAATTTAGAACTCAGAAATTGAGTTGGTGCCTTAGGTTCGATATTATGACCTAAAGAAGCAACATGATATTAGGTCCTTTGTTTTAATGGTGTGATGACTCCAAGAGGCTTAAAAGGAGTCAAGAATCATAATTGAAAGGAAAGAATGAGGTTTCAAAATTATTTGAGAGGTGTTGCTTCATTAGGTGCATTTATGGACCGTAATGGGGGTTATAGAGCAATCTAGTATTTAACCAAGTTATGTGGCCTTAGAATATATTTCATGAACCTAATTGGCTTCCATAAATTGTATCTAGGCTAAGAGAAACTATTTCCCCAAGTTTGTGGGTGCGTGGCCAAAAGAGGAGGCTTGAAATCTAAGGAAAAAGTGTGTAATTGTGTGCAAGGTAGCTCTCTCCACCTTCTTTCATGCATGGATGTGTGTTTGGCTTGTCTTAGAATGTGTGTAAGTCTATTTTCAAGTCACGAAAAGTATGCTAGCATGATTTTATATGCCATGATTTCATGATGTCATGTTATATTTTCAAATGAATGTATGATATTTGTTTAAGTTTGCTTGAGTGTGGAGAGGCCAAGAACTCTTCACCATGGTGAGGATGAGCTAAGAACCCTTGAGATTGGTTGAGACATAGCAAAGAGTCTCCCAAAAGTAAAGTGGGCTCCCAAGAGTATGGTTGAGTCTAAAGCTTTTAAAGAATGGGTGAGGTAAGTCCAAAATCCATGAGGAGAAGTGTGAGGCCAATCCAAACACTTAGTGGGCTCTTGAATGTTTTGTATGACTTGTTCACATGCCAAGCTTGCTTCTTAAATGTTCATGACTTTCATGATAACCATGCATGCATTTTTAAGGCTTGCTTTGCATATGTTATGTATGATTGAATGGGAGATGAGCTATTGGGATTCTTTGAATCTCATTCCCTCCTCTTCAATGATCTAATATGCTAGGTGGACTAAGTGGATGTGGTAATGGGAGCCAATAACATTGAAGGAAGGAGATTGACATCAATTTGTCTTGCTTTTTCTTTTTAGAACCAAAATGATGCTTCATGATGTATATTATTGTTGTAAATGGTATATGACCCTTGAGAGATATGTAATTATGATATTATATGATGTAGAAATGAAAGAATGTGTTATGTGAATGATGGAATGTAAATTGAGTATATATGGCAAAGATAGCTTCATGAATGGTTTTATGGAAATGTGTATAAGTGTGAGTTAAATGGCCAAAATGAGATGCATGAGGTTTGGGACTATTTGGGTAGCTTACACAAGTCCTAAATATGCTTTTAGACTTGCCCAAAAGGTGCCAAAACTAAAGGAAAGATATTTGGCAATTTTAGTATCCCATATGGAGCCAAAATTAACTATAATGGAACCCTATATCACTTTTTAGCTAAATAAGTTATTTTTGATCTGAGATTTGGCATGCAAGTAGGTCTCATTGAGAAATTTTTGAGAAGCTAAAGATTATAATTTTCAAAGGTTTACAGAATATTTGATGATTTTTCAAAATTGGCAATTTTTATAGTTTTGGTCTACTACACTATTCATTTAGTCCGAAAATGAATTCTGTCATACGAGGCTCAAATGATGTCCAATTGCCATGAAATTTTATACAAAGACACTAGACATTCACAGTGACTGGTACCAACTAGAAGCACTTTAATTGGAGGTCTGAAAAGTAAGATATGAAATTTTGAACATTTTATCTAGTATTAGGAGTTTTACCCGACCTGAGTTACTGTTCTATTAAATTCTGACGTTTGGGTTGCTTGAGCTGGTCTAGAAGTATTTTTTCCCTCTATCTAACATCCACATATTTCCAAATTGGTATTATTTTCATGGATTTGATTTTTTTGGAATTAATTGGATATTTTCAAATTTTTCTGCAAAATTCTATGACAGTTCCAAAATATAGTCTGACCTCTAGACCATTTTGGATGTAAAATGTCCTCTGTGATAAATGTTGTAGTCTGGAAATATTTTTAGTGTGTAGTAGACATCTGTAGCTTTCTAGAATGATCAAGAATCCATGTTTTTGATTTTTTTAGATTTAGTTATGATGTTCCAAAATTTGGTCAGAAAAGGGGCCAATTCTGGAGAAAATGCACTTGGTTATTTTGAGCTCTTTTTTGATTTCCATGATTTGTGGCCATGATTTTATGATGTAAAAGAGTCGTATTGATGCAATTAAATATGAGAAAGTATAGTATGTGCTCATGCGGTCCACGTGACACTAAACGAAATTTTTATATATGATGTAATGCATAAATAATCAATATTTATATGCTACTCCTTGTGATTTTCATGAAGTGCATGGCATGAGGAATTCCAATTACATGAGAGAGGTTAAGATATTTTGGTGTTACACACTAAGCCTAATAACTGTTACTCATAAACTCTAAGGCTCAACTTAGATATCCCTCATGCTCTTCTTGCAAAGTGGGTTCTATGTCATCTAATTCTCTATGATCCCATCATACTGATGCTCAAAAGCATTTTAACTTTCATTTATCACTCCTTATGAGATCCTCATTTTCCCACTTCATCCTTTTTTCACTCGGCTTTCTTTCCTTACTTTTACTGACTTACCATGCTTCATTTATAGTTGTTCTATCTTTCCTTTCTTATCCTACAATTTCTGACTATGCTCGCGTTCTGCTTTTTAGTGCCTTAGCATTAGGACATTTCACACATTGAGTGTACCTAACATCTCTCACAAGATAGAGATTATACACTAGTCCCTTCTCATTTTGTTTAATTATATTATAAGGGGCTCAGATTATATATACTGAACTCGTGCTATTTGAATTTGAGTGTTCTATACTATTAACACGTTCTCTTTTACATTATTATTCTTTACTGGGGATTCTTTTCTACATGATTTTCTTATTATTTTACTATTACTAGAATCCCTTCACTTCTCATTCCTGACTTATCATTTAAACAACTAAGATACTCTTCGATTATCGAGACACTTTTCATGATTGATGCCATTGTTTGCTACGCATTCAAGTCACATTATTACTAAGTTGGCTAGACCCAATATTATGTAACCATTGTTGCAAGCAAATGATGACATCAAACACTAATACATAGGCATATCGTGATTGAGCTTAAGGCCACTATTGCTAGTATATTACAAGTTTTCCAATAATTTAAAGTATTCGTCTATTACTTTTCTTTATCTGTCTTATTTTATAGGATACTCGAGGGAAATAGGACGTTTCCTCTACTTCATCCTGAGGTCACTTTACATTGCCCGATTGTCTCTATTTCAGGCATTATCATGTTAATTAAATATCTATGCCAAGGATAATTGTGCTTTCTTAGGCATTTAACACATCAACTCAATATCTATTTTCAATCTAATATGTCCTTGGCCTAAGCATCCTTACATACTCTCTCTTTTTACTTCCACTATCCTTTGGCTCAGGTAAGAGGATACTCTATTACTCATTTACTTCCTTATATTTCTTGCTTCTTTATGCTTAAGAGCACCTGCATCTGTTCTGGGTTCCTCTATTTACTCACTTCTTGTAACATCAGGGAAGATCTAATTCCTCTTATACTCTTGCTTTGCTCTTAACTAGACTATTCCTCTGTAAAGAAAATTTATCTCATGCAATCCCAGAATTTGCATTCTGTAGTGCTCTTGGCTTACACTCATTCTCTGTGTAATACAAAGACTTACCTTCTTAGGCAGTCTTTGGCTCTCTCGAGCTTCCCAGAAGGAACTAAAGGACTAACTGCTTACCTCTTTACTTTTATCCTTGGGAGCACAATTTACTAATTTTAGGGTTTTACAAACCCAATCCAAGATATGTACTCTCAATGTTTAGATTCTACCTTATTGAAGACTTATGCTCCACTGGGTACTCTAATTACTCATATGCTTTGGCCTTAGATAAGTCTCACATTCAGGAGCTCATCTGGCTTATCTATTTACTTCATCTATGCTTAGTCTATCCATTTAGTCATTACTAAAGCGAGGGCATCTTTTCTATGGGTTAGCTTCTCAATTCTTCCTCGCTTCCCCCTTTCACTGTACTTTACAGATTAGGGGTCTATCTGTGGGTGATTTTTGCTAACCACTATTGGATGGTCTTTCTATCTCATTACATCTTACCTGGGGGGTTCTATTACTCACTTCTCTTAAGCTTCAGCTTATACTTAGCTTGGTCAACCTATCTTATCAGAACTGTAGCATAAAATTAGCCTCATCAGCTCTTATAGGTTGATGATGAACTTAATACTTTTAAATTGTTCTCATTCTCTTCTCTGTACTTTTAATACTGGGCTAATCATATTCACCTTTAAAGGTTACTAGTAAGGTACACTCTTTTGTACCTTTACTGTATTCACCACTGCTGTTCACTTTACAGGCTATAATAACATCCTGTCAATAGGGTCCGGGATCTTGTTGACAAGATCTTATATACTGCAGTGCAAAAATTCAAGACCCTATCAACAAGGTTTTTTGACAATGCCTACAAGGTCTTGAGCTTATTATATTAGCCTGTCATTCTCTATTTCACAGAGTAGCATCCTAGGTTAGAGTTGAAGCCTTGTAGGCAGGTCTAAACAACCTTACTACACCTGCGTTTGACATTTTCTAACTTCAACTATTATCCACTTATAGGTATTTTGTGGGCTAGGCCATCAATTATGTTGGGTTTTTCTCAGTCTTATTTACTAGGCCCACCACTCAATTGCTACTTACTGATCCTCCATATTCATTGATAGGCCATTTACTTACTTTTTTTCTTAGTTTGTACTAGGGGTCCTCGCTCTCTGTGCGTCGTCTAACCCCAAAGCAATTCATTTCTCAGGTTGGCTTGAATGTGACTAACAAGGCCTTTTATAATGCAGTACACTCTATCATAATTGGATACTTCCTCTTTAGCTATGTGATCAGAGCCTCACTATCTTTATTTGTAGCCCATCATCAAAGCTAGAAATTCCACCTTTTGCTTTACTTATACATGACTAACTGCCGCTTCTGGGCTGTTAAGGCTCTATGGAGTATAGTTTATAACTCAAACCTTTGGCTTGAGGGAATAACTCTCTGGACTCTTCACTTCATCTTAGCATCTGGGTGTCATGGCTAGGAGGAATAACTCCCTCAATACTTACTCTATGCAGCCGTAGTTTAACCTTATACTGCGCCACCTAACATCTTACCCATGCATAGGGTAGGACATCCCCGAATGGTCTGAGTGTGGAACTCAGGGAGATTAGGCCTCACATGATCTCTTAAAGCAAGCCTCTCCAGCAGCAACATAGTCATCTTTTGCTACTAATACATAAAGCTTGCATTGATCCTAGCAAGCTACTATAACTTGTAGAGCTTTAGCCATTGGATCACTTGACTCTATTTAGAACTAGAGGCCAACCTCACCCACAACTTACCACCTACTCAAGACCATCCCACAACTTGTAATATCCGATTTTCTGAAAACAAGAGAAAACACGAGAAACGTAACTTATGATTTTTTCGTAAAGGAAAAAAATTCATTGGATACAAAAGAAAGTCCTCTAAAATGACTTAGTTAATGTTCCAAAAAATTTAGGAAGCATTCTAGACTCCTAAAAATGAGAATCTCAGGCTCAGACAGAAGGAAAAATGGAGCTAGAATGAAGAAACAAATTTGAACGAAAGGTTAACGAAATGTAAGGGCATTTTTGTCATTTTGAGTAAATTTTAGAATTTTCACGGGAGGGCTTTTTAAATGAAAATTTTGAGTTCTCCAGGATTCTCAAGGGCACTGAAAACCATGGGAAGCCCTGGGACAGCTAAAGCCCCTCTGGTGGATGTTTTCCAATGTCGATACACCCAAACTTTGATAGATTTGTTCAGGAAGGTTTTAGCTCCAATTTGAGTGATTCTAAAGGCATTTTACTAAACTGGGAACCTAAATTGTATAATGAAAAAGATGATTCTAAAAAAGGAGCTAAAACGAGTTAGAAACAAAAATGCCAAGAATAAAGGGCAAAATGAAAATTTTTGAAAAAGTCCTTCTTAAATCCCTCATATATATGAGGTGCCCTTCTTCTCCCCTCATTTAGGATGACCAAATTCTGCCCAAAAACTAGAGAAGACTCAAGGGAGGAGGGCGCACAAGAACAAGGCAAAGGAGAAGGAAAAAATTCAAGAAAAGGTAAGAAATTGTTAGAATTTCCTAGTCATCTCTTTAGGAAATTTCTTCTCCTCCTTCTTCCCTTTCTCCCTATGGTTTTCTTAAAGTTTTTGGTGTTGTTTTAAGGTCAGACCAAGGGGGAAAAATTCGCATTTGAAGAGAGCAGGCTAAGGAAAGTGAAAAGCAAGCAAGAAAACAAGGAAAAACAAGGTAAATCTTCCATCCTATGGTAGCTACTCCTCCCCCTTTCTTCTCCCTATTTCACCTTATATAGGTAAATGTAAGAGGGCTGGAATTTTGAGGAGAACTAAGGGTGAATTCTATGAATTTAAGGGAGGAGAGTAAGAATATGCAAAGAAATTCAAGAAAAGGCCATGGATTTTCAAGGCAGCAAACCTAGGGTTTCATGGGTTTCCTTAAAAATCTGATTTGATGTAATTACTCCTAGGAATAAATGAATGTTTAAATAAGTTCTTAAGATCCCTAAAAGTCTCCCCATATGCATCTTCTATGTAGAAAAAAAAGCAAACTTCCATGGAGCCTAAATGGTGTCTAGTTTCGGCCAAAGGGGTTGAGACATCTAAAGAGAGTTTTAAATTTTTTCAAGCCTATTTTTGAGTAATATATGATGAATGAATATGAGAGGAATCCTTGAAAAAATTTTAGAAACCATAAATAGTGAGATGGCCTTATATGTTTCATATTAGGGCTTAAAGAAGTAACGCCCAACTAGGCTCCTTGAATGGATTGTGTGATGATTCCAAGAGGTTTAAATGGAGTCAAGAATCATAAATAAATGGAGAGAATAGAGCTAAGATGATGTTTTCTTAAAGGTTGCTTCATTAAGTGTATTATGGAACCATAAAAGAGCCTTATGAGTCACCTAGCTTTTCTAGTGATTGTGTGGCCTTAGAATTTGATTCAAGAGTATAATTAATTTTCATATAATATGTCTAGGCCAAGAGAAGTGATCTCCACCTTCTTGGGTGTGTGAGGTCAAGGGAGAGGATTCAAGACTCAAGAAAAAAGTGTGCAAATGCAAGTAAGGTAGCTCTTTCCACCTTCTCTCATGCATGGATGTGTGCTTACATTGTCTTTGAATGTGTGTAAGTATGTTTTAAGCTATGAAAAGTATTTTAGCATGAGATCTTATTCCATGGTACCATGATAATATTGAATGCATGCAAATGATGTTTTATGTACTTGTCTTGGTTTGCTTGAGTGTGGAGAAGCCAAGAACCCTTTAGCCATGGTGAGAATAAGCTAAGAACCCTTAAAGTTGGTTAAGACAAAGTAAAGAGTATCCCAAAAGTGAGGTTAACTCCTAAGAGTAAGGTTAAGTCAAAAGCCTCTTAAAGAAATGGGTGAGGCAAGTCTAAAATCCATAAGTGAATGGGTGAGGCTAATCCACTTACTTGGCAAAGCCTATGCATGCTATGTATGATTTGTTCAAATGCTAAGAATGTTTCTTGAATGCTCACATATGTTAACATGTCCATGCATGCATTTCAAGGCTTGTATTGCATACTTTATGTGTGATTGAATGGGAGATGAGCTACTGGGATTCTTTGAATCTCATCCCCTCATTTCCAATGTCTTAACATGTTAGGTAGACTAAGAGAACAAGGAAATGGGAGTTAATCACTTAAGAGATAAAAGTATGACATTGAAGTGTATGGAATTTGCTTCTTTAAGGCCATATAAGTGGCAAATATTGTAGCATATTATTGTATATGACTTATGACCACTTGAGCATGTGTAATTATGTTAATATGTTATGTATAAATGAGAGCTAAGGTTATATGTGTAAAAATATACAATTTGGACATGTAATGGTAAACTAGTAGTATGGAAATGTATGTATTAATGGAAGTACAATAGCTAAATTAAGATGCATGAGGTTTATGACCATTTGGTAGTTTATACAAATCATATTCATACTTTTAAACTTGCCCAAGAGGTGCCAAATACCAAGAAAGACCATTTGGGCACACTTGGTATCTAATATGGAGCAAAATTGACTATATTGGAAACCTACACCACTTTTTGTCCAAATGAGCTCTTCTTGGTCTGAGATTTGGCATGCAATTAAGTTTATTGAGAGCTTTTTGGGAAGCTAAAGTACAGAATTTTTAGAGGTCTATGAATATTTGATGAATTTTCAAATTGATTTTTTTTTTGATTTTGGTCAAGGGTACTGTTCATATTAATCCAAAAATAAATTCTATCACTCAGGGGGCAAATAATGTCCAATTGCCATGAAATTTTATAGACAAAAACTAGACATTCCCATGACTTGTGCCAACTAGAAGCACCCCATTTGGATGTCTAGAAAGGGAAATATGAATTTTTGAAGTTTCTATCCAGTATCAGGTGTCTAGATCTACCTAGGTTACTGTTTGATTAGTTTTTGATGCCTAAAAATGTCTAAACTGGTCTAGAGTTATTTTTTCCCTCTAGCTAACATCCTTAGTTTTTTAGATTGATATCATTTACATGGATGGGATTTTTGTGAAATTAATTGAACATTTTTGAAGTTTGTAGCAGAAACTTATATCAGTACCAATAGCCAATTTGACCTCTGCACATTTTTGAATGTCAAACGTCTTTTATGTTATGTCTCATGGCCTGAACATATTTTAGTATAAAGTAGATATCTATAGCTTTCCAGAATGGCAAATAATGTATGATTTTGACTTTTCTAGAATTAATTATGAGTTTCCAAAGTTTGTGACAAAAAAGGCAAAATTCTAGTTGAGGCTACCATCATGAATTTTATGTATTCTCTTGCCTTGCACGAGTTGTAGACCACTTGTGGTAATGAATTTGAGTTGTGTCTATGTAATTAAATATGAGAATGTGATACATGAGTCCATATGGCCCATGAGATTCTGAAGAAAAAAATTTTATCCGTGGTAAAGTGCATGTACATTCATTGTTCTCATGCTATTTTTCTTGCTTCATTATGAAATGCATGGAATAAGAGCTAGAAATGGCATAAGGAAAGCTAGATAAATATGGTGTTACACAACTCACTTAGCATGAATATAATCATAAGCCACCTTCACACACCCAAAAATATCTCTTACAAGGCTTTACATAACCATACAAGCCTTTTCATAGCTTTATCACTACATCCTCAAGCCATATCCAATCTTAGAAGGCTTGAAACTTGGCTCAAATAACAAAAATGTCATACCATAATTGATTTACCTCATTAGACCATTCAAGGTGCTTGATTCCAAACAATTGCAAGGAAGAACCAAGAAAAAGGCAATAAAAATAAGGAAATTTCTTATGTTATGTCGAGGTTTAAAAATTCATTTTGCGTCTCATGGGTCCTGTGAACTCACCCACAACATTCTTTAGTCATATCATATCCATACAGATCATAAGCATCTCCAAACAATCCATAAACCATAGATCAAGAGCTAAAAACTAGAAACATCATGTTTTGGCCTCGGGTTAGAATTCTAGTTTACTGATAGCAACTTTGGAAAATCATAACTAATTCAAGAAAAATTGAAATCAAGCAATCCATAGCTTTCTGGAAATTTTTGGATGTTAAATTTAGAGTGAAAATAATTCCAAGCTATGAAAATATCATTTGGACCATGTTTGATAATAGGAAAAGGACAAAGGCTGGACTACCTAGCGTTTCTGATATAGCTTACTAATATAAACTTCAAAATTCATAACTGATTCCATAAAAATCCAATTTGGGAAAACTATACCATTTTGGAAAGGTACAGATGTTAAATAGAGGGGAAAAATAGTTTTAGATCAATTCAGAAGCATTCAGACCCCAAAAATTAATGGAATAGGATTAGGGGTCTGACTATGCGCCTGGAATAGACTTGAAACTTAAAAAAAAAAATGTATCTCCCTCTCTAGGCCTCTAATTGAAGTGCTTCTAGGGTTTCTCTTAGCTATGTACAACAAGCCTAGCGACGACGGTGGCTCCAAATGGCTAGAAAACATAGAAGCAAAGGATACTTTAGAATTTTTATTTTTTTCTTTGCTTCTAGTCTATGGTGGACCAAGGCTGAGCTTGGCCCTCGCCCTAGAGGGGAGTGTAGGTCACTGTGATTGACTAGTTTGTCCATGTAAAATTTCATAGTCATTGGACACAATATGCCCCACAGATGATATAGATGAAATTTCTGTCCATAATGCACAATGACAATACCAAAATGGAAAATTTTGCCAACTTTGAAAATTCACTAAATATTCTCCAAATATTATGCACTTTATCTTCCCAAAAAACTCTAGACAAGATCTAAATGCAGGCCAAATTTCATACTAAGAAGAGCTTATTTGGACAAATTTTGCTATAGCTCCCAACTACGGTCCATTTTGCATCTCATGAGGTGTAACACCAAAATGACTTAACTCCAACTAATCTCCCTTTAGGCTTGATTCCATATGATTTCCAATAAAAAAGACCAAAACCATAGTATTTTCCTACTTTAAGTCGGGGTTTAATCCCGTGGGTCCCGTGAACCCATCATTCACATTCTCTACTCAAAATCCATTTATACAACTCATACATAGCCTCAAATAACCCATAAACCATGGATATGTAGCCAAAAACTAAGAAAATACAATTTCTCAAATGGGCCCAAAAGTAAGATTTTTGGCTCTAATTTTGGAAAATCATAATTAATTTTAGAAAAATGGAAATCAAGAAAACCATAGCTTTTTGGAAATATCTAGATGTTAAATTTATACTAAAAATAATTCCAAAACCACAATCTCAACGTTTGGACCATGTTTGACATCGAAAAAGAGATAGAGATCCGGTTGTTCCTAGTACGGATGCAGCTTGCTGTCATGAAATTAAAAAATTCATAACTAATTCCACAAAAATTGAATCTGGGAAAACTACACCAATTTGGAAAGCTAGAGATGTTAAATAGAGGAAAAAATAAGTTTAGATCATTTTAGTACCCTTTGGACCTCGAAAACTGATGGAATAGTAATAAAGGTCGAATGGATTGCTTGATACTGACATAGGAGTTCAAAAAGTTCTTTCTCCCTCTATAGACCTCCAATCGAGGTGCTTCTAGTTGGTATACATCACTACAGATATCTAGTTTATTCTCATAAAACTTCATGACAATTAGATATCATTTGTTCCATGAATGACACAGATTTATTTTTGGACCTAGTTGTACAGTACAATAACCAAAACCAAAAAATTCTCCAATTTCAACAATTTACCAAATATTCCCTAGACCTCCAAATATTACCCACTTTAGCTTTCCAAGAAGCTCTCTACAAGCTATAGAGGCATGCCAAATTTCATATCAAGAAAAGCTCATTTGGTCATACGTTGACATAGCTACAAATTTGGCAGTTTTGGCACTTAAAATGGTTCAAAGTGGGTCCAAATGGTCTCCCACATGTTCTAGCACCTCTTGGGTAAGTCTTAAAACATAAACATAGTATATATGAAATGTTCAAGTGGTCCAAATCATCATACATTTCAAACTCACTATGTTACAGGCCAAAATGCACTAATTGCATATAATCCACAAAAGGGCCAAATCTCACATTTTCATTGCTTTGGCTCTCTACATAGTTCATACATCATTTATACATATTTCTACACTTGTTTAGATATTTACATCTAAAAAATAATAGGTGCATATTCATTTAGGCACCTCTTTATATCAAAAAAAATCAAAATAGTTATACAACTCCCTAAGCATGCTCAATTAGGCTCTTTGATTTGCACTTTGATCTCTTTAAGCTCCACCTAACATGTTAAGATGGGAGAGGAAAAGGGGTGAGATTCATGGAAACTCAATAGCTCATACACTCATTCAAAGAAGCAATCAAGACATATAAACATGTCAAAACATGCAAACCATCCACAATTACATAACACAGATTTTCATGCCATGAATTTCATATCAATGCCAAGAATAAGCTCTAGAGACTTTTGGTCTAGCCTCACCCAAGTTTTTGGGACTTTTGGATTGGCCTCACTATTGGTTTAGGGACTTTTGGCTCCACCTCGCCCATCTTAAAGGACTTTTGGCACTACCTCACTCGAGCAATTTTCACAATCCAAAACATAAGTGTATTGGTACTAATGCATCAAGGCAACATCAAATGGTATGTCTCACAATATAAGCACATACACAAGCATACAATGACTATTACACATCCAAGAATGCAACAAGAAAGAGTGGAGAGCTACCTTATAAGCCAACATAAGTCTTCCCTTTCAATTTCTCTTCTCCCTTCTTGGTTTCACAATCACAACTAGATGGAGGTGCTTCTCTTGAGCCTAGACACACAAAGAGCATGTAATTACTCTTTCATAACTCAACAATTATTCACAAAGCTAGGGGGTTCTTTATAGCAAACCCTACAAGCATATAAGAAACTAGAGATTTTCTCTCTCTAGAATTTCACTAACTCTTCTTCTCTCTTAAGCTCTCAAGTTAGTAGAACTAACATTTTTAAGGAAAGCAAAGAAGAAAAAGTGAAGATACATGAGTTTTAGCCTTCTTTAAGAGTGGTTTTCCACTTTCTCTCTTTTGAACCAAGCCCAAAATCCAACTAATTCGACAACCAAAACTATAGAAAGAGAGGGCAAAGAGAGAAGAATAAGATTCTAAAAAGAAAAGCTATGGAAATCTCAAGCTTGCTTACCTTTTCCTTGTTCTTCCTTCCTTCTCTTGGTCTCTTTCTCTCTCCACAACCCTTTTCTCTCTTTTGGTCGAAGCTTAGGTTAGTTAAAAGAGAAAGAATGAATTTGGACACTTTAAGAAGTCAAATTCTCTTTTTTCACACTTTTTTCGGACTAACCCTCGCTATAGTGAAGAATAACCCTCATTACAAGCGTTGCACGTATCAGTCTCAGACCCCTGTTTTTGCTACGGCGCGTGCTACGGCAAGCAACTCCCTGATATTTGTATGGGATGTTCGCACTCGCTATAGCTAGAAGCCTTTTCGCTATAGCGAAAAGGCACTCTCGCTATAGCTAAACCCTTTCCTCGCTATAGCGAACAGGTACATTTGCTATAGTTAGGCCATTTCTCGCTATAACTAGCAGACTTAGAAAAATTTCAGGACTTCTGGAATTGCACATTCGCTATAGCTATATCTTTGCCTCATTTCATCATCTAATTCCCAGGTTGCTTCCACAGATGTCAAACCTCTCCAGACCATTTTCACCAGAGGAATATTCTTGCTTCTCAGCTGTTTCAGCTTAGCATCCACAATTCTCTCTGATTTCACTACATAGGAAAGATCTTCTTGCAATTGCACATGCTCATATTCTATGACATCTGAGGGGTCAGGTGAGTACTTTTTCAACTGGGAGACATGAAAAACACTGTAGATTTAGGCTAGGTTAGGAGGTAAGGCTATCTAGTAAGCCACGGGTCTAATTTTCTCAAGGATTTCAAATGGACTAATATACCTAGGACTGAGCTTCCTTACCCTTATTGACTGACCTACTCCTGTCATTGGAGACACTTGAATGAACATATGGTCTCCAATCTCAAACTCTAATGGTCTCATTTGCTTATCGGTATAGCTTTTCTGCCTACTCTGGGCCATGAGCAGTCTCTTTCTAATCAATTCTATCTGTCGGGTGGTCTAGTCCACAATCTCAGGTCCTATCATACTCCTCTCTCCTAGCTCATAAAGGGCCATTTGCAGTTTCTCCCATACAAAGCCTCATAAAGTGCCATTTGAATACTAGAATGGTAACTGTTATTATAAGCAAACTTTGCTAATGGTAAATACACATCCCAGTTATCCCTTATTTCTAACACACATGCCCTCAACATGTCTTCTAAGGTCTAGATGGTCTTCTCAGTCTGACCATCTTTCTAGGGCTGGTATGCAATACTAAACCATAACCTATTCCCTAAAGCATGCTACAATGACGTCCAAAAGTTTGATGTGAACCTGGGGTCTCTATCCAAAACTATGCTACTGGATACTCCATGAAGTCACACTATCTCTCTGATATACGACTAGGCTAATCTATCTAGTGTATGAGTAGCCCTGATAGCTAAAAAGTGTGTAGACTTTGTTAGTCTATCCACAACTACCCAAATAACATCGTGTCCAGAGGATGTCCTGGATAACCCCATAACAAAGTCCATGGTTATACTATCCCATTTCCACTCAGGGATATCTAGAGGTTGCAACAACCCAGTCAGTCTTTGATGTTCTATTTTTACCCTCTGACACACTAGGCATCTAGCCATATAATCCGTCACATCATTCTTCATCCCCCGGCCACTAGAAAATTCTTTTTAAATCCTGATACATCTTGGTGGCACCTGGGTGGATAGTATACTTATTCTTATGTGCCTTTTCTAAATGCTTTCTTTCAACTCATTTGGACCAAGCACACAGATTCTATCTTGGTATACTATCATACCATTCTCAGACAACTTGAAATATGAGGTCTTACCTTGGGAAATCTTATTCCTGATCCGTCTCAGGAACTCATCCTCTCTCTGGCCATTTAAAATCTGGGTTCTCAATACATTCTCAATTCAGGTTTCACTCAGATACAATTTACCTGATACCACTTGATAAGAGAGGTTTAAGTTTATGAATTTCTCTAGGAGCTCCTGCTCCCTAATCATCATATGGGCTAAATGGATGGATTTCCTACTTAGGGCATCGCCCACCACATTGGCCTTGCTCGGATGATATTTCAATACATAATCATAGTCTTTCAGGAACTCCATCCATCTCTTCTATCTCATATTAAGTTCCTTCTGGTCAAACAGGTATTTTAGACTCTTATGGTCACTATAAATCTCTATGGTAGCACCATATAGATAGTGTCTCCAAAACTTTAAGAGCAAACACTATGGCGGCTAACTCCAGGTCATGTGTGGGATAATTCTCCTCATGAGGCCTCAACTGCCTAGAGGTATATGCCACTACTTTACCTTGCTGCATCAACACACATCCTAACCCTTTACCCGAGGCATCACAATAAACCACAAATGGTTCACTAGGGTCAGGGATAATTAGTATAGGGGCAGTGGTCAGACGAAGTTTCAACTCCTGGAAACTCCTTTCACATCTATCATCCCACACGAAAGGTGTCTCTTTCCTAGTTAGCCTCGTCAATGTAAAGCCATATGAGAAAAGCCCTGAATAAACCGTTGATAGTATCTTACCAAACCTAGGAAACTCCTAACCTCGGTGATCATTTTAGGTCTATCCCACTGTAATACAGCCTCAACTTTATGGGGATCAACCACGACCCTGTCTCGTGAGATTACATGACCTAAGAATCTCACCTCAGTTAGCCAAAACTCACATTTACTAAGTTTGGTATACAACATCAAGTGGAGGGATTGCATGATACCTTATTTTCCTTGAACTTCCTTGCTTTCCTTGGCCTCCTCACTTGATTTTTGAAATTTTTCCTCTGTTCTTCAATCAAAACAGCCTTCAAAACTTCAAAAAAATCATGGAGAAGAAGAGGGAAAAAGAGGATAAGAGATGGGCTAAGAGAAAGCATGAAAAACAAGTAAATTTTTCATACCTAAAAGCTTGAAATTCTCCTTCCTCTTCTCTCCCCTTGGTACACCACTCTCCTAGGGTTTTTCTTCTGATTTGGGGCAAAATAATCTGAAGCTAAATGCCGGAGAGTGTGAGGCGCCACCTATTTATAGGTAGGAAGAAATGACTTTTCTAAAAATTTCAAATTTGCCCTTCATTTTTTGCATTTTCGTTTCTTTTTTGTTTTAGCTCCTTTTTAAGAATCGTCTTTTCCATTATAAAATTTAGGTTTCCAATTTAATAAAATTATTTTGGAATCACTCAAATCGGAGCTAAAAACTTCCCGAACGAATCCATCAAAGTTTGGGCACACTGACATTGGAAAACGTCCATCGGAAGGGATTTACCTGTCCTGGGGCTTCCCATGATTTTCAGGGCCTCTGAGAACCCCAGAGAACTCAAAAATTTCATTTAAAAAGCCCTCCTATGTGAATTTCAAAATTTGCTCAAATTTATGAAAATGCCATTACATTTCGTAAGATGTCTGTTAAAATTTGTTTTTTTATTCTAGCTCCATTTTTCCTTCCATCTGAGGCTAGGATTCTCATTTTTAGGAGTCTAGAATGTTACTCAATTTTTTTGGGAGCTTAACTAATTCATTTCAAAGGACTTGCTTTGAAAACACGCCTATTTCCATTGTTTAACAAAAATCGGACGTTACACTTTGACTACTTCAAACATGAGAATTGACATGAAACTTACACTCTTGTCTAACCATAGCATAAAAACATACTAGCTAAGCTTAACTATGCTCAACTCTAGGCTAAGGAAGAGATACTGCACTTAATCTCCCGTCATAAGGAGTGAAGAGCAGAAATATATCATCATACGTACATAAAATTAATGATCAAAGCCAATTCAAATCATAAATCATAAAATCATTAAACAATCAAAACATATAAGCATATCAACTCATTCAAATATCTAAATGCATGTAAGATAGGAAAAGATAGTTACCTTGTAGAGTTAGGAGCTTTAAGCTACCACTAACTCCCAAATCCTTTTCCTTTCTTTGATCCTTTAGTTTATCCATTCTTGGATTCATACACCCATAAGGAGTTACATTAACTTAGCCTACATATGTCAATTTGTAATGCAAAATAACTCATTAGGATCCATTCTAACTCTTCTCATTTGCACTTAACTTTTTTAGAATTCATTATGCCACTTTAGGCTATTTTAAATGCCTTAAGAGGCTACTCTTAGATTTCATTTTCTAAGCTTTAGAATCTTACTTGCTATAAGCCATATAACTCTAATGGAACTCTTTAGGCCGTCATACACATGATTTAACAAGCTAAAGACCAAATGGCTCTTTAGGGCCTTTATATGCCCTAAAAATTCACCTTCAAAATAAATTTTCTAAATTCAATCCAATGATTCTATTAATATTAATAATTCATATCTAGACCACTTATAATCTTAAAATCCATAAAAGATCTTCCTAGCTGCCCTATGTATGCCTTCGCCGAACTTATACCATGGTCGTAGGTTAAGGGAGTTTTAGTTATTCTTCTTGGGAATTTGGCATATGTTAAGTATTCTTAGCTCTTTTCTAGTTCAAATGTCATTTTACATGACTTGAAACTTCTTCCTAGGCTTCCAAAACTTCCAAGGTGCAAGATAAATCTTAGGTGCTCTGACTTGAATTCTATGGCTTCTTAATTGATTCTAATTGCATAATCTTACTTTACACCATTCAAAACCCTTGGTTCTCTCAAATTTTCATTAGACCAAAGTCTCCTCCTCAATCTTTGTCTTTAGGCCCAATTACAAAAGGAGAAAAAGACCAAGGAAATGGCAACATCATGGCTTATCTGATACCTTATTTGAAAGCTTGTTGAATAATGATTCTTGTGCCATAATTGGTTACTTTAAATCTCCTCCTTTCCTTAAGAGGCCAGTCACTAAAATTATCCATTCAAGAAGTTAAAACCAATATTAGAAAGGGCTTGAAGAGTAGAAAAAGTTTGCTTTCTTTATACCGTAGCATAAAATTTAGCCTGTTCCCTTACCTTATATGCCTTTCTTTCTCTTTTCTCTCTTTTCCTTCATTATCATGCCATCCTACCTATTTTAAAGCCTAGAATGCTAGTTTAAGAAAAAGGACCAGGTGTCGTGACTATATAATAAAGGAGGGAGGATATTATAAAATAATTTCAAATTTCCATTTACGTCCTACACTTTAGCCCTATTGTTTGAACTAGTTTTGGACCCTTTTTGAAAATTATCCTTTCCATTATAAAATTGAGACTCCTTAGTTTATTAAAACATTTATTTTAAAATTTTTAAAATTTAAACAATCCCTAAAAGCTCAGTCAAAGTTACAATTAACTAATATCTTAAATAATACAATGTAAAGGTTTTAGCCATTTTGATAGTCCCTATAGTTTTTAGGACATCTGAGAATTCCAATGAGCTTAACATTGGCATTTAAAACTCTTTCCTTTAAGTTTCTAAAATTTTGCTCAAAATTATGATTTTAGCATTGGTACATTGGTTCCCTTTATTTATCTCTTTCGGCTCTATTTTCACTCTTTTTACTTTTTCCTTTTATCTTTTCAGACTTTTAGTCCCTCATTGTCCTAGTTATCAACCTCTTTTTTGATGTCTAAAGGTTTAAGAATCATGGGGTATGATAGAAGTACTTAGACAAAAAAGCTTGTGAAAGCTCATCCCATGTGGTAAAGGGTTGAGATGGCATCAAATCCAACCATAGTGTAACTTTATCTCACAATGAAAAGGGGAATAAACAGAGCTGGATTGCATTTGTTAAGACCTTGTTTGTCTTTATGGTATCATAGATTCATAGGAAATGGTCATATGTGCAATTGGATCTTCAATAACTCTTTTGCCAAATTCATTCTATTACACCATTTGAATCATGCCAAACTTAATCTCAGAGTTGTTAGCTGAAATTGCTAGGTTGAGTATATTTTTGTTCAAGTTGTTTGCATATGATATGGAAAAGTTGCATACAAGTTAGTGTCTACTAAGAGTAGCCATTCTTGCTTGTTGTATATTTTCTACCTTAATCTTTTGATTTGTGCCCGCTTGCCTTTTATCTAGAATGGATTGTACACTCTAGTTTTGGGTTAGGCTTTTGAAGTGCAGTAACTAATGATCTGCTTATAAAGCTAAACTACCTAAGAAAGATAAATTAAAATTTTAACTAAAAACATAAAAATGAAAAAATAAAAACTCAAATAAAATAAAATAAAATATTCTAATTCAACAAGAAAAATTTTAAATTGATTTTGACTAAGCTTCTTTTGCAAAGGTGCCAAAAACTTGTTGCATAAAATCTACAAGCATACATATTGCATAACTAATATAAGAATGAGTAAGAGATCAACCCTAGAAAGATAAATCAAATATCAACTTCCTAAAATTAATCTTATTATCTAAAAGATCACTAAAAATAAATAAACTAAAGGCTTAAAGTAAATTTCATAAAATAAAAAAGTTGAACTATCTAATAGTATAGAGGCTTTGGGATTTAGAGTAAGCCATGTGTATTTGTACTAGGCCTATGTCTACTCTTATGATTGTGTGCTCTAACATAAACCCATTAAATTATGTGGATCTTAATATACCCTTGCATCAAGCAGCTTGGCATGTATGCAAGTTATAAACCTACCTAGGCTAGATTACTATCTCTAGGAAATCTACACCCAAGTTTATTATTTAGGTGATCTCTTACACTGATTCACCTTTCAATCTTTCTCACTCCATGCTTGAAATTCGTAAGGAGTGGCCACTAAATTGTGAAAAAAATACAAATTAAATAATAAATTAATTTAAATGAGAAATCACTACATGAGTATTCTTAGTTCAGTCAAATTCTACAGACATATCCATTCAAACCCTAAATTGAGAGTCTAAGCTAGTCATATTAGAAAAAAAATATAAATTCTAAATAAAAGTAAATCATACTAAATAAACAAGAAAGATAGAAAAATAGAGAATCAAAGGAGGTGGTGTACCATCCCTAAAATTAGGATTTTCTAATTATTTAGTATTTTATGTAATGAATTTATTAAGCTTTAAAAAAAGAATTTAAACGAAATAGTTTCATATATGAGAAGTATAAGTTGAATAGGACCCATAGGAATTTTTGAAATTTTAGGGGGTCCAGGGCGCCTAGGGGTAAAATTGTCATTTGTTACCTGGACAAACTTTAATAATTTTTCTAGAAGGAACGGGAATTCAGAACTAGTCCAATATATAAATTAATAGTTAGAAAATAATGCGTGGAAAATTATAAAATTCATTGCATGAAATTCTAGATTCGTTAAAGCTAGAAAATGGCCTGAAACGATTTTAAGCTTATACAAAGACGGGCTAAAACCCTAAACTCGTGTTAGTTACCTCAAGAAATTCTATGTAGAAAAATCTACCAGGTAGTGGTGACAGAATCTAGAAATATGGAGTTACGGAGAAGATATAAGTGAAAAATGAACAGAGGTGCTTGTCTGTCACATCATTACTAAGGGCAAAACGGTCATTTGGACAGTAAAATAATAAAATATTAAGGAAATAAATAATATTTTAATATACGGTTGGAAACATTAAATGGCACTCACATTGGGCCAAATAATATTAAAATATAGCAGAGAACTTAGAAAATGCAGATTAAATAAGATATTATGGAAAACCTAAAAAAACAATAGCAATTTTGTAAGTCTAACCGGGGGAGAGCTTAAGGGGGACCCAGGAAGTTGGGAAGGTGCTGATGTGGCGCCATGTAGAAAGGAGAGAAATGATGTGGCGCCATGTGTGAAGAAGAAGCTGGAAGTTGGAAGAAAATTCTGGAAGCTACATGAACTACAGAGCGATTACATAGGCCTGTGTCAACAAATCTTAGAAATCTCACATATTACGAAAAAGTTATCACTGACTTTAGCATGACATAGACGTTGATTTAAGCAACATTAAATGGAACCTTATCTTTACACTTTATGAAAAAGTAACCAGGGTAATCCAACGGTTAATATTTGTCCATAAAACATAACGCGATCTAAACCGTTGATGTAATCTAATGGCTTAGATTTCTTCACTTTTTAAAGATCAAATCACAACCTTTGATCTAATCCTAAGGCCTACATTTTATCTCTTATTTCAAGGTTAAATCTTGACCATTCATGTAATCTAAAGGCCAAGATCTTCCACCTTAAAGTTAATTAAATCTTAACCATTCATAACTAGTATATATATGAACTACACATATACTTTCATGCCATTCTCACACACAAAATACATACACCAATTTAGCTAAGAGGAGGAGAAGAAGCTCAACCTAAGGAAGAAGAAAAGGGAGGAGAAAGAGAAAAGGAAAAGCCACCGGGGAAAATCAAACATCGTGAAGCTAAGGTAACATAGATAGACTTTCTTCTTCTATTTTTCTCCAAGAATTTTCTCTTCTCTTTCTCTCTAAATTTCGTACATGGCATGAGGAGATGGGAAATTTTGTAGTTTCCATGGATTCTAGCTAAGAAAAGATGGAGAAAAGATAGAGAAATCATATATATGGCTTATAGATTCATGTGATTCAAGAAAATTCCTATTCTTGAAAAATTTTCTACAAATCAAGAAGCTTTATATTTCAAGATGCCATGGGAGAAATTGAAGAGAAAATAAAGGGGGAAGTGATGGAAGAAAGCCTAAGGAAGAGGAAGATTGATACAACTTTGATTTTCATGAAGAAATTGGCAAGGAACCCTGGAATCTTAACTTGAGAAAATTGTAGAATACATATGAAATCTCTAGAAATTGATTGAGGGCTTTTGTTTATCATCTTTGAATTTATATGTGTGGCTATTTAGTGACATGAAAATGAAGCAAAATCACATGTCTTATTTGATGCTTAGGTTCAGCCAACCAAGTACATATAAGTAAGGAAGAGTTTTTCTTAAATCCAACTAAATTAGGTTAATCTACATGAAAAATAAGGCCTATGGTGAAATTTTGGTGATTTATGGATCATTATATAAAAAGTCAAATTCTTGAGAAAAAGTGTTGACCATGATGTTCTTGAATTTTTCCCTGATGATATTTGATATGTTTTGCATGATTGTTATGGTATAATATGTTCTACATGCTATTAGATTATGCTGATATTTATTTTGTGAATTTTGGAGCCCATTTATGATAGTTGGAAAATTACATAGCATTATGTCAAGAATGGAATATATGATAACATGTGTTCTGGAATTGCATTGTTTGCTGTGCTGATATACTATCTGATTTCTTGACATGGATAATATGCTATTTACTACATAATTCTATAAGTATGGGTAATTTGGTAGAGGATTGACTAATATATATATATGGCAGAGTAGGCTTATCCAGGGGATGAGCCCTATGTGTGCCAGAGTTGGCCATTAGGTAGTTGCTATTGTGTTAGATGTCCAATCTTAAAGATACTTAAAAATACCTAAACCACTAATTTTTGGACTCTAATATGCTGTCATGCTATCAGGATTATTTATGCACAGAGTTGTGTAAGACAGTTCTTTCCTAAATATACCTATATGCCTTGATCAAATGATGGCTTGGATGACATATTATTGTGATATTTTATATGACTTTCCTTGGGTACCCACTAGGGGACGCCTTAGTAAAGGAAGGAGGGATGAGCCTGTTATGTCATGGCAGTGCAACATGATCTAGGTATTGAGCCTGTCGAAACTAGTGCAACATGATCTGGGTATTGAGCCTGCCGAAGTCAGTGCAACATGATCTGGGTATTGAGCTTAGCGGTCTCCAAGGCCTAATGGTCAAGAGGGAATAAATATTGTTTGTTATATGCTCTGTATTCTATGCATGTGGAAATTTCATGAATATCTGGCAACTGCTGAATATTAATTACGTTGAGATAATTCTTGTGTTCATTCGTGCTCTATCTTTAGATGTAATATGCCTATTCACTTTGCTATTTCATATTCACATTAGATATTACTAACAGGTATATCACTTTTTTTTATATTGTTTAATGAATTAACTGCCTTGCCATAAATTTCTTGCTCCCTGTTAAAATTTTTACTTAACTCTTCATCATGGATATTATGTGGTATTTATCCTGTCTATGTTACTGAGAAAATTATTTTTCACTCTAGTGTGGTTTATACTTTTCTTATATGCCGATTTATCAATCGACCCTAGAACTCCAAGCGGAGTGGATCCAGTTCCCACTCTAGGGATAGGTCTTCGTCATCCATAATATATGCATCATATCATGTGATGATGTTGTTCATGCTATTCCAATATATTTTGTGTCCCCAAGGGAGCTGAAGTCCCACACATTCCCAGTGGGTGGAGTTGACCCTCCTGCTCCTCTGTTTGCATAAATAGGGGCCCAGCCGTTGACACTGACCCTTTTGTGAACATAGGGGATTGACCTTTTTAGTCTTTTTGTTATCTAGGAATTTTCTTTTTGGATAGTCATAGGATAAATCCTCCTTTGATGTGATGTGACTTGTATGACCCCATTCCTCTATAAGGGAACTCTTAAACTAGTTTGTATAAATTACAGTGTATTTTCGTTATTGTCGTGGTCTGCTACGCCATTAATTAGATTCTGTTGTGAAGGAATAAATAAAAAAGTAATTAAACTCAAATAAGGAATTCCTCAAAAATATATAGCTAAAGAACAGTATTTAGAAGAGGTATTACATTTATGGTATCAAAGTAGGTCGATTTATCAGTGCCTTTGGGTATGGTTACTGAGATTGATCTAGGTGAAGTCCTAAAAGAGTTAAGGCTAAACTTTGTTTGGGGGTTAGTGTATAGACAGGAGATTACTAGTGTTTCCTTACCTGTATGCTAATTAAATCAGTACTATTATAAATAAGGGTGTTGTATTTTTCTATTTTCACTATTGAACTTGATCACCTCAATAATATTTATTTGTGTAAACGCTAAAATCATGACGACCCAATGAAATGATAATAAAAATTCAAATAGTACTGATGAGACTCTGCAGGCACTAGCCTTTGCTATTCAGGAGCAGGCCGCTGCTACGCACCGGATCCTGCAACACCTACAGGATAACGGTCAAAATGGAAATGGAAGAAATAGGGATGAAAGAAGAGAAGAAACAGCAAACCAACGAGGGTGGTTAGACTTCATGAAGGCTAAACCTTTTACCTTCACTGGAGTTTTTGACCTAGAAAAGGCTGATGAGTGGATAAGGGAATTGGAGAAAACTTTCGAAGTGTTGGGATTTTTAGATGAACAAAAGGTAACATTTGCAATTTATATGCTTTCTATGGATGCTGAACATTGGTGGGGAAGTACTAGACAATTATTGGAAAGCCAAGGTACCCCTATTACTTGGGCGATTTTTCAGGAAGTCTTTTATGGAAAATATTTCCCTAAAGAAATCTGCAATGATAAAGAAATAGAATATCTTAGGCTAGTTCGAGGAAATATGACCTTCGAACAATATCTGGAAAAATTGGAAGAATTATGCAAGTTCTCCTCCTATCTTCAACATAACCAAGGCGACGCTTGGAAGTGTCAGAAATTAGAGTCAGGACGATGGATAGAAATGAAAATGGTCATATCCCCACTAATGATAAAGAGCTATCCAGAGTTGGTGAATCGGTGTAGGGTGGTAACAAAAACCTTAAAGGAGGATGAGGCTGAAAAATTTAAGAGTAATTAGTGGAGAAAGAAGGGAGGACCTTTTAAACCTTTTCGTAAGAATTTACGAAATGAGAAGAAACCCACCCTTTATCAACTCAAATTGGATAATACCGTGGTATGTAAAAAGTGTGGGAAGCAACACTTTGGTAAGCCGTGTTTGCTAGGACCTCCTACTTGTTATAAGTGTGGTCAAATAGGGCATTTCATCAAAAATTGTCCACAATGGAAAAAAGAGCAAAATCCTACCCAACCACAACATTAGGGGAGAGTCTATTCCTTAGATAAAAGAGACATGGTTCAGTCGTCTAGATTGATACAAGGCACATGCTATATTAAAAATAGTATTTTACTTGTATTGTTTAATTTTGGAGCTACCCATTCATTTATATCTATAGATTGTGTAAGGAATTTGCAACTTTCTACCTCTATTTTACCCTATGATCTTGCTGTGATTACCCCTACCGAAAAGGTTATTACTTTTCATGCTTGCCAAAATTGTCCTATCCATGTTTGTGGACAAGATTTTGTTGTTGACCTTATCTATTTACCTATGACTAATCTTGTCATTTTGGGAATGGATTGGCTATTTGTTAACCATGTCACATTGATTGTCATAACGAGACTATTTTTAATCCTCCAAAGATCTCTACCAATTCCTATGGAAAGGAAGATGATTTAATGAATGTAGAAATCTCCCTTTTGAATTCATCAAAGGTTAAAGTAGAGATAACTCAAATTCTTGTGGTTTGTGAGTTTTCTGAAGTCTTTCCAGATTAAATTCTAAGTTTACCCCCTAAGAGAGAAATAAAATTTTCCATTGACCTTCTACTTGGAATAGGACTAATTTCCATTACTTCTTATAAGATGTCTCCTCTTGAATTACAAGAGCTAAAAAGCCAAATTAATGAATTGTTAGAAAAGAAATTTATTAGGCCTAGTGTTTCACCTTGGGGAGCACCAGTATTGTTTGTGCCTAAGAAAGATGGGAGCCTTAGGTTATGTATCGATTATAGACAATTGAATAAGGTAACCATAAAGAATAAATACCCTCTTCCAAGAATAGATGACCTGATTGATCAACTTAAAGGAGCCTCTATCTTTTCCAAAATAGACTTAAAATCTGGATACCATCAAATTCGAGTAAGAGAAGAAGATATCCCTAAAATTGCTTTTAGAACTAGATATGGTCATTGAGTTCTTGGTAATGCCATTCAGACTTACCAATGCACCTGTAGTATTTATGGACTACATGAATAGGATTTTCCAACCTTACCTGGATTAATTTGTGGTAGTGTTTATAGATGATATCCTAGTTTATTCAAGAAGCAAGGAAGAACATGAAAGACACTTAAGAATGGTTTTGCAAATTCTTAAAGAAAAAAAATTGTATGCTTAATTGGAAAAATGTGATTTTTGGTTGCCTGAAGTGAAATTTTTAGGCCATGTGATCTCTAGTCAAGGTGTGTTAGTTGACCCTAGTAAAGTAGAAGTTGTGCTTAAATAGGAAAGACCAAAAACTGTCACTAAAATTAGAAGTTTCTTAGGATTGGCTGGGTATTATCGTAGATTTATAAAGAGATTTTCTCAAATAGCTTCACCTTTGACCAAATTGACTAGGAAAGGAAGCCCTTTTATTTGGACCACAGAGTGTGAGCAAAGTTTCCAGACTTTGAAGGAAAAACTAACCACTACTCTAGTGTTAACCATACCTGATCCTTAAGAACCTTTGAAGTATATAGTGATGCATCAAGAAAAGGGTTAGGATGTGTGCTAATGCAAGATAGGAGAGTACTGGCTTACGCTTCTAGGCAATTGAGACCCTATGAAGAAAATTACCCTACCCATGACCTAGAATTAGCAGCTATAGTGTTTGCTTTGAAAATTTGGAGGCATTACCTATATGGGGTAACTTTTCAAATCTTTAGTGACCATAAAAGCCTTAAATAATTGTTTGAACAAAAAGTACTCAATATGAGGCAAAGAAGATGGATGGAATTATTGAAAGATTATGACTTTGAGTTAAAATATCATCATAGAAAGGCTAATATAGTGGCAGATGCTTTGAGTAGGAAATCTTTACATGTATCATTTTTAATGATAAGAGAGATGAATTTAATTGAGCAAATTAGAGATTTCCCTACATCTCTCACTAAGTCACCCGAAGGTTATAAATTGAGCAGGCTTGAAATCTCATGTGATTTAAGGAACTAGATTAGGAGAGCCCAAGAATCTGATATAACCTTACAAAATCATAATAGACAACCTGAACTTACTAGAGCTAAAGATGAAACTATAATGTTTCAAGGTAGATTATGTGTACCTAGTGGAGAGTTAAGGAAATTAATTCTAGAAGAAGCTCATAAAAGTAAATATACTATTCATCCTAGATCTACAAAGATGTACCATGATCTCAAGAAATTGTATTGGTGGCTAGGAATGAAGAAAGATATAAATGAATTTGTGTCTAGATGTTTAGTGTGTCAAAAAGTGAAAATACAATATCAGAAACCTTCAGGATTGTTACAACCTTTAGAAACCCCTGAGTGGAAGTGGGATAGTATATCTATGGACTTTGTGATGGGGCTACCTAGAACCCAGTTGGGATATGATGCCATTTAGGTCATTGTAGATAGATTGACCAAATCAGCTCACTTCTTACCCATAAAGATTACTTGTTCTTTAGATAGATTAGCTTAATTGTATATACAGGAGATTGTGAGGTTACATGGAGTACCCTCTAGTATTGTTTTAGATAGGGATCCTAGATTTACTTCTCAAATTTGGAAATCTTTTCAAGCTACCTTTGGGACTAGATTATGCCTTAGTACAATGTATCATCCTTTAACAGATAGACAAACTGAGAGAACCATTCAAATTCTAGAGGATATGCTTAGGGCTTGTGTGATGGAACAAAAGGGAAATTGGGATCAATACTTACCATTAGCAAAGTTTGCTTATAACAATAGCTGCCATTCCAGTATTGGGATGGCCTCTTATGAAGCTTTGTATAGACGTAAGTGTAGATCCCCTGTATGTTGGTATGAAGTTGGAGAAAGGTCTTTGCTAGGGCCTAAGTTAATTCAATAAATCACAAATCAAGTTAAAAGAATTAGAGAAAAGTTACTCATAGGCCAAAGTAGGCAAAAGAGTTATTTTGATCAAAGAAGAAAACCTTTAGAATTCAATGAAGGAGATCATGTTTTTCTTAAAGTTACTTGTCATACCTTACTATATAACACTTTTTCTACTACAAATACCTCACATAGAGCTTAGAGGAGTCAATGGAAACCTGAATTGATAAAAATTTTCTCTTTTAAAAACTTCCTCATACAATTTCACTATTCATTTAGTCATTTCCAAATTTTTGTCTAACTTTGAAAATACATAATTAGTTATAGAAAAATCATATAAGGTTGATTCAAGGCTCTACTTTAAGCTCTCTAAGTCCTTTACAAGTGAAAAATACTTCCTCAGCAGAATGTGTATAAATTCATATCAAAGTGTCCTTACAAAAATTGGACAATTTTACCCCTCACTTGACATATTGTTATTAGTATTTTGCCTTTATATAAGCAGATGCATTTTTGCATTTTAGGCACGCTAGTCATATTCTATTTACTCAAGGGTTGATTATATTCATGACTTTTGATTTCATACCTGAGTACCTTACAGTATCATAACATAACTCATACACATAGTAATATAAAATATTTAATTACATAACAAAATGTGGTGCATAAAAGTAAGGTCCTCGATTTGTGTCTCCACACTCTTTGCTCTTTCTTTGCTTGAACTCAGACCTAGCATAGGTTATATTTGGGGTGAGATTATGAAATCTCAGTAGTAGTAAACCAATCTCATTCACAAGATAGCATGTAAGTATATGACATAATGCCAATCGAGATGCCACATACTACATAGGAATACAAGGAATTTCATACAAGGCCAAGCACAATCGAAGCATACATGTCTCATCTTATAACATAAATGATAACTTGATATAGCATAACACTCATCATTATATAAACATACAAGCTTAAAGAAAGAGAAAGAAAAATTTTATTCCATGAGTTTTAGGGGCTTTGACATAGGTATTCCTAGCTAAAAACACCCTTTTGAATCCATTGGAATGGATAAAATTATGAAATTCCAGCTCCAAAAACACGTTTTGGTCATAACATAACCTAGCTTCATTTTAGGCTCAAAAGTGAGTTTCTTTGGTTCTAAAAATTCCATAGCCTCTTCCTTTATGTTTTAGGACTTGGAATTTGGTATACATGACTTTAAGACATTAAGAAAACACCATAAAAATTTTGGGAAAGTTCGGACAGCATATCCCCATGATTTTATTTTCCCAAAAATTACAATCTTTGTGTTTTTCAAAGTCCCAACACATAACAATAATAATTAAGTTTATATGGCCTTCATGTTCAACATATAAACTTCATTTCAAGGCCTTCATATTCAACATATAAACTCCATTTCTAATGATCCATATGCTGTCCAAAAGTGACTCATAGCTAGGGTTTAACAAGACTAACTTAAACCATATGATTTTCAAGTGCAAGATGGAGAAAACTTACTCTTTAAGCTTAATCCTTGCTTCTTTTGGTTTTCTCACACTAAAATCCCTTATTTTCCCACTTAGAGCAACATTCCACCTTGAAGAAAAGATGAATATGCAGCTGCGCTTTGGAGAAAATGGTTGGAGGATGAAGAAGATGAAGAAATTTGGTGAAGAATGGTGGTAGTTTTGCTTGATTTCACTTCTTCTTCCACTTTTTCTTCCTCTCTCCCTCTCTTCACATTTTTCTCTCCTTCTCCCTTGTGTGTGGCATGAAAATGGTGAAATGGAGGTGAAGGAGATGAATTTAAATGAAGTTAAATGGTCATGCCAAATTTGGACCCTTGAATAAACCTTTTCAAGATCAAATCTTAGCCTTCCACTCCTTTTTTCTTTCGATTTTCTAATTTTTATGACTAAATATCTTCTTCCAAAATTCCTTGCCCACACACTTGGATGCCTTTTCTTAGCCCTTAAGTTATGGATAGTAACAATGGTTAATTTTCTTAACTCAACCATAGTTAGTTTTTAATTTAACCACAGTTAATTCTTTAAAATAACTAAAATCTTTTTCTTCTTTTCCTTTTGTTTTATATTTATATTTGGGTTTCATCTTCTCTAAAACCATAATTATATCTTCTCTTCTCTTTTGGGCCTTTAGAATCAGCTATTGGGCCTTACAACAGTCTAAAAATTGGTGTCTGAGCCCGATTAAGATTTTACGATATAATACATACCCTTAGACTTTTTAAAATTTATAAATATTATTTCCTCTACTTTCCAGCCATGCTGAGCTTCAAACATGGATAAGGGGCCCTTAACCTCAATCCTCATAAATTTTGGTGTCAATCGAACACCCGAGTCTTTAGGTGTAATTTTCACCATTCTGTATCATGATTGTGCTATAAAATTTTTATTTATTGTAATTTAGTCTCTGAAACTCCTTCATGGTTTCTTAGCCCTTTATCTATTTCTATTTTTATAGTTGTTATAACTACCTTTTTCTATTTTGCTCATGGCTACTGATCGGGATAACTGGATCCTGGACCGGATCCCGCTCGGCCATCCCAACAACTTGGCATTATTAAACTCGTCTCATCAAATGGAGTTTAACCGTAGGTCACGAATTTATGAGATTCTTGCCCGATTTTTTGATATTCGTGCCTAAAGTCACAAATAGAGGGTGAAACTAGGGTCCCCTGAACTTTTAGAAAATTTATACATTTTGTCCCGCACATAACTTTTGTTTGCATTTTAGTCCCTGGCTCCTTCATACTTAACTTCGGAGACTCTTTGGGACCCCTTTTTTTCCATCTATTTTGGTCCCAAATTCAAATCACGTCTGGTCTTGACTCATCATTATTTGTGGTCTAGAATATTATTCAAATTTTATTATACCTCAATTTACTCTATTTGGGAGACTTCTTTTTGTATTCCGTGAATTTCGTACATTGACGGAGAAACCGTATGTTACGTTTCTCACGTTTCCTTTTGTTTTCTTATATTTTCAAGGGACCAGATATTACATTACTTCTACCATTGGCATAGGTAGAGCTATCTGAACCAAAAAGCTAAATCCTTGATACCTTGGTCCATACCAAATTCTCAAAAGAATTGGTTTGGTAGCTTATCAATTAGCCTTACCACCCCCATTGTCAAACCTTCATGGTGTTTTCCTTGTATCCCAATTGAGAAAGTATATTTCTGATCCTTTACATGTCTTAGATAATGAATCGGTATAATTCTAAGAAAATCTAACATACATGGTAAGACCACTATCAATTCTGGGCATTGATAAGAAATGGTTAAGGAATAAGACAATTTCTTTAGTGAAAGTGGCATGGGAAAGAATGACACCTGAAGAAGCAACTTGGGAAATGGAAGAAGAGATGTGACAAAAATATCCAAAATTATTTAATTAAGGTACATATTTCAAATTTTGAGGATAAAATTTTTTTTAGGAGGAAAGAAATGTAACATCCCTAAAATTAGAAAATTTTAATTATTTAGTATTTAATATAATGAATTTATTAAGCTTTAATAAAAAGAATTTGAACAAAATAGCTTCGTATATGAGAAGTATAAGTTGAGTAGGACCCATAAGAATTTTTGAGATTTTAGGAGGTTCGGGGGGCCCAGGGGCAAAATTGTCATTTGTCACTTGGACAAACTTTGATAATTTTTCTAGATGGAAGGGGAATTCAGAACTAGTCCAATATATATATCAATAGTTAGAAAATAATGAGTAGAAAATTATAAAATTTGTTGCATGAAATTCTAGATTCGTTAGGGTTAGAAAATGGCTCGAAACGATTTTAAGCTTATACGGAGACGAACTAAAACCCTAAACTCGTGTTAGCTGCCTCAAGAAATTCTATGTAGAAAAATCTACCAGGTAGTGGTGACAGAATGCAAAAATATGGAGTTACGAAGAAGATATAAGTGAAAAACGAACAGAGGTACTTGTCGGTCACGTTACTACAAAGGGCAAAACGATCATTTGGACCCTAAAATAATAAAGTATTAGGGGAATGAATAATATTTAAATATATGATTGAAAACATTAAACGGGACTCACATAGGGCCAAATAATATTAAAATATAGCAGAGAACTTAGAAAATGCAAATTAAATAAGATATGATGGAAAACCTAAAAAAATAATGGCAATTTTGTAAGTCTAACTGGGGGAGAGCTTATGTGGCACCAGGAAGTTGGGAAGGTGCTGATGTGGCGCCATGTGTGAAGAAGAAGTTGAAAGTTGGAAGAAAATTCTGGAAGCTACATGAACTACAGAGCAATTGCATAGGCTTGTATTAGCAAATCTTAGAAATCTCACACATGACGAAAAAGTTATGACTAACTTCAACATGGCATAGACGTTGACTTAAGCAGCATTAAATGGAACCTTATCTTCACACTTTACGAAAAAGTAACCAGGGTAATCCAATAGTTAATATTCATCCGTAAAATGTAACATGATCTAAACCGTTGATGCAATCTAATGGCTTAGATTTCTTCACTTTTTCAAGATCAAATAATGTAACATCTAGTTCTTCTTGGCCACTTTTTCTTCACTTTGTAGAGCCAAAATTGACTATAAGGGAATCCTATATCACTTTTTATCCAAATGAGCTCTTCTTGGTCTAAGATTTGGCATGCAATTAGAGATTGTTGAGAGATTTTTGGAAAGTTAAAGAACATAATTTTTGGAGGTCTACAAAATATTTGATGAATTTTCAAAGTTGAAAAATTTTCTGGTTTTGGTCATGTCACTGTTCACTCAGGTCCAAAAATAAAATCTGTCACACAGGGCTCAAATGATGTCCAATTGCCACAAAATTTTATACATATAAACTAGACATTCCCAGTGACTTGTACTAACTAGAATCACCCGATTTGAATGTCTATAGAGGGAGATATGAATTTTCAAAAATTTTATCAAGTATCAAGAATTCCAACTGACCTCTATTACTGTTTGATTGAATTCCGAGGTCTAAGCGTGCCTGAGCTGGTATGGAATTATTTTCCCCCTCTAGCTAACATCCACATATTTTTATATTGGTATCATTTGCATGGATTAGATTGTTTTGGAATTAATTAGACATTTTGGAATTTTGCTGCAAAAATCTTTGACAATACCAGTAGGCAGTTTGACCTCTAGACAATTTTGAATGTCAAACATCCATTGTGATGGATATTATGGTCTAGACATATTTTTAGTATGAAGTAGACATCTTTAGATTTCTAGAAGGATAAAAAATGCATGATTTCAATTTTTTTAAAATTAGTTATGATTTTCCAAATTTGAGGCAAAAAAGGGGCTAAACCTGGCCGAAAATATATGTGTTTATTTCATGCATTCGTTCGAGTTCCATGAGTTGTAGACCACTTTTCATTATGAAAATGAGTTGTATTCATGTAATTAAATATGAGGATGTGTTGTATGAGCTCTTATGGTTCACGTGACATTGAATGGAATTTTCATACATGATGCAACGCAAGAAAATGCATTGTTTTAATTCTTTTTTTTTGCTCTTTCATGGAATCTATAAATGTAAAGCATGGAAATGTTGTGAAATGAACTAGAAATATAAGGTATCACAAATCACAACCTTTGATCTAATCTTAAGGCCTACATTTTATCTCTTATTTCAAGATTAAATCTTGACCATTCATGTAATCTAAAGGCCAAGATCTTCCACCTTAAAGTTAATTAAATCTTAATCATTCATAACTAGTATATATATGAACCACACATATACTTTCATGCCATTCTCACACACAAAAAACACACACCAATTTGGCTAAGAGGAGGAGAAGAAGAAGGAGAAGAAGCTCGGCCTAAGGAAAAAGAAAAGGGAGAAGGAAGAGAGAAGGAAAAGCCATCGGGGAAAATCAAACATCGCGAAGCTAAGGTAACATAGATAGACTTCTTCTATTTTTCTCCAAGAATTTTCTCTTCTCTTTCTCTTTAAATTTCGTACATGGCATGAGCAGATGGGAAATTTTGTAGTTTCCATGGATTCTAGCCAAGAAAAGATGGAGAAATTATATATATGGCTTATGGATTTGTGATTCAAGAAAATTCCTATTCTTGACAATTTTTCTACAAATCAAGAAGCTCTATATTTCAAGATGCCATGGGAGAAATTGAAGAGAAAATAAAGGGGGAAGTGATGGAAGAAAGCCTAAGGAACAGGAAGATTGATACAAATTTGATTTTCATGCAGAAATTGGCAAGGAACCCTGGAATCTTAACTTGAGAAAATTGTAGAATACATATGAAATCTCTAGAAATTGATTGAGGGCTTTTGTTTATCATCTTTGAATATATATGTGTGGCTATTTGGTGACATGAAAATGAAGTAAAATCACATGTCTTATTTGATGTTTAGGTTCAGCCAACACAAGTACATATACGTAGGGAAGAGTTTTTCTTAAATCCAACTAAATTAGGTTAATCTACATGAAAAATAAGGCCTATGGTGAAATTTTGGTGATTTATGGATCATTATATAAAAAGTCAAATTCTTGAGAAAAAGTGTTGACCACGATGTTCTTGAATTTTTCCCTGATGATATTTGATATATTTTGCATGATTGTTGTGGTATAATATGTTCTACATGCTATCTGGATTATACTAATATTTATTTTGTGAATTTTGGAGCCCATTTATGATTCTTGGAAAATTACATAGCATTATATCAAGAATGGAATATGTGATAACATGTGTTTTGGAATTGCATTGTTTGCTGTGCTGATATACTATCTGATTTCTTGACATGGATAATATGTTGTTTACTACCTGATTCTATAAGTATGGGTTACTTTGTAAAGGACTGACTAATATATATATGGTGGAGTAGCCTTATCTAGGGGATGAGCCCTGTGTGTGTTCGAGTTGGCCATTAGGTAGCTGCTATTGTGTTGGATGTCCAATCTTAAAGATACTTAAAAATACCTAAACCACTAATTTTGAAACTCTAATACGCTATCACACTATCAGGATTACTTATGCACAGAGTTGTGTGAGGCAGTTCTTTCCTAAATATACTTATATGCCTTGATCAAATGATGGCTTGGATGACATATTATTGTGATATTTTATATGACTTTCCTTGGGTACCCACTGGGGGACACCTCAGTAAAGGAAGGAAGGATGAGCTTGTTATGTCATAGCAGTGCAACATGATCTGGGTATTGAGCTTGGCAGTCTCCAAGGCCTAATGGTCAAGAGGGAATAAATATTGTTTGTTATATGCTCTGTATTCTATGCATGTTGAAATTTCATGAATATCTGACAACTGCTGAATATTAATTACGTTGAGATAATTCTTGTGTTCATTCATGCTCTATCTTTAGACGTAATATGCCTATTCATTTTGCTATTTCATATTCACGTTAGATATTACTAACAGGTATATCTCTCTTTTTATATTGTTCAATGAATTAACTGCCTTGCTGTAAATTTCTTGCTGCCTGTTAAAATTTTTACTTGACTTTTCTTCATGGATATTATATGGTATTGATCCTGTCTATGTTACTGAGAAAATTATTTTTCACTCTATTGTGGTTTATACTTTTCTTATATGTCAATTTATCAAGTGACCCTAGAACTCCAGGTGGAGTGGATCTAGTTCCCACTCTGGGGATAGGTCTTCGTCATCCATAATATATGCATCATATCATGTGATGACATTGTTTGTGCTGTTCCAGTATGTTTTGTGTCCCCAGGGGAGCTAAAGTCCCACACATTCCCAGTGGGTGGAGTTGACCCTCCTGCTCCTCCGTTTGCATAAACAGAGGCCCAGCTGTTGACACTGACCCTTTTGTAAACATAGGGGACTGACCTTTTTGGTCTTTTTGTTATCTGAGAATTTTCTTTTTGGATAGTCATAGGATAGATCCCCCTTTGATGTGATGTGACTTGTATGACCCCACTCCTCTATGAAGGAACTCTTAAACTAGTTTGTATAAAGTACAGTGTATTTTCATTATTGTTGTGGTCCGCTATGCCATTAATTAGATTCTATTGTGAAGGAACACATAAAAAAAAGTAATTAAACTTAAATAAGGAATTCCTAAAAAATATATAGCTAAAGAATAGTATTTAGAAGAGGTGTTACAGGTGGCATGGCAATCTTCAATAGACTTTAAATTCTTTAGGCATCAATTGAATTCTTAAGAGATCTCCAAGGCTATTGCTTGTCGGCTCGAATGTTTTCTAAGGATCTTATACATTACAACCTTAGGGTGTCTTAGAAAGCTTTAAAAAATGTTGTAAAACTTTCCAAACTATAATTCTGGTGTAGATCATAGCCTGTTAGTGTCGAAGAACAAAGCTTGACTGTGTTGGCTTTTGTGCATGAGATTTTGATGTAAGGCCTTTAACACAGGCATATTGGCCAACATGGCCTACCCGTGTTGTCATACTATCACAATATATATATATATATTCCATATTACATATATCCTTTTGTGACAAATTATAATAACTAAACCTTTAGTCGTGAACATTATGGTTATTAAAAGTGCCAATAGGTTCTGTAATGCTCATACATGGATTTTTACCATTTCATCTCATAAATTCATACATAACCAATTTGTCAGAATCTAATTAACATATCAATAAGAACCAAACTTATAGAATTAGCCATTTAAATAATTTAGCCTAAACACCTTTCTATGTCTAAAATTTGAAAATTCATAACTTGAATTACACAACTTTGATTAAGACAAATTAGGTGGTTTTTGGAAAGTTTATAATATGAATTTTCTACTATAAAAATTTTAGGTCAAAATGAATCCATTTGACTAAAAAGCATGAAACTCGAGACTGGTGCAAAATGAATAGTAATTGCATAATTCAAGTTTTCTGGACCAGATTTAAAAATTCACCAAATATTTTATAGAGTTCTGAGAAATGCAAACTTTGGCTTTTAAAAAACTCTATATGTCCTTTAATTATCTATCAAATTTCAGCCCCAAACTAAGTTATTTGGACTATCAAGAGTGAAAGGACATTTTATGGCTTAAATAATCCTAATTTTAGTTCTAACTAGTATCAAATAAGCTCTAAAATGCCATTTCTCATTTGAAGCAAATTTTAATCCACAAATGCATCATGTAGGATTGATCCTTCATGTAAAAATTTCCTTGCATCTAAAAATCACTATCCCACATGCAAGCTCAAACTTCTTCTTATGGATATGTTTGTCATGCCAATGCCTTGTTCTCTCCTTATAAATTTTCACATTCTCATACGCTTCCAAATGTAACTCCTGTAGCTTACTTAGTTGTAACAAATGCTTTTCACTTGTGGACTTTAGATCAAAATTCAGTCCTTGAATGGCCTAGTAAGCCTTGTGCTCAAGCTCTATAAGTAAGTGATAGGCCTTGCCAAACACTAGCTAGTATAAGGACATGCCAAGTGGCATCTTGAATGCAGCAATAGGCCTATAGGCCATCATCTAACTTCAAGAACCAATCCTCTTGTGAGGAGTTAATAGATTTCTCCAAAATTTTCTTTAGCTTACAATTGGATATTTCAACTTGGTGACTTGTCTGAGGATGGTAAAGGGTGGCTATCCAATGATGCACCTTATACTTCTTAAGAACCACTTCCAAGTGGCAATTTTGAAAATGCATAATTTTATCACTTATCAAGGCTCTCATAACTCCAAAGTAAAAGAAAATATTTTTGTCAAAAACTAGATTACAACCTTAGAGTTATTAGAGGGAGTTGTAGTTGCCTCCACTCATTTAGAGACATAGTCCACCACTACCAAAATGTACTTATTGCCATAAGATGATAGTTAGTGAAGGACATTTCATTCTTTTTTGATATATTCCTTGCCCATTGACATCAATGACATGCAAGAATGAATTGGTAGGTATCTTGGAACATTTAGAGCCAGTAGAAACCAAATTGGAGAATCTTCACTATAGTTTTGGATGCATTAAAATGGGCCCCATATTCTCTTGAATGGCAATGCCCAATAATATTGCTAGCCTCTTCTCAGGGAACATATCGTTGAATGATACCATTTGAATAGTGCTTATACAATAGTGGCTTTTCCTAAGAGAATAAAATTTGACAACACAAAGGAATTTCTTCCATTATTGAGAGCTCAAGTCATGTGGGATTATGCCACTCATTAGATAATTCACCAAGTCAACATACCATGGCATAGTAAGGGCTAGGAGAAATAGTTGTTCATCTAGCAAATCTTTATGAATGGAAAACTTGGCAGCTTCATCTTGAACTGGGGCTTATGTTTGAGAGAGATAATCCACAACCATATATTTAGGGCCCTTCTTATATTAAATCTCCAAATCAAACTCTTGTTGCAATAGCACCTATCGTATTAGTTATAGCTTTGAATCCTTCTTGGGTAGTAAATATTTAATAACTACATGATTAGTGTAGACTATGGATTTAGACTTAATCATGTAGGAGTAGAATTTGTCGAAAGTGAAATCAATCACAAATAGCTCTTTCTTGGTAGTTGCATAATTCAAATGAGCATCATTCAATGCCTTACCAGCATCACTTTTTCTTTCTCTAACCTAGCACTACTCCTAAAGTGGAATTGCTAGTATCACACATGAGCTTATATGGAAAGGACTAATCTGGAGCTACCATGATTGGAGTTAATGTTTGCTCGTGCTTTTACCTATAAAAAACATGCAAACACTCATTTATGAAATGGAAATCTGCATAATTATTTAATCAATTATAGAGTGGTGCTAAAATCTTAGAGAGGTCTTTTATGAATTAATGATAAATGCCAAAACACTAAAAGAAAAGAGACAAATTAACAAGGCAATTATTAAAAGAGGAACCAAATAGAGAAAAGTCTTCCATAAAGATTTCCATAATTTTCTTTATATAGTTGAAGAAGATTACCATCATGTAGCATTAGAAGGTAGCAGGAGCATTGCATAGACCAAAGGGCATCCTTCTAAAGGTAAAAGCACCATAAGGACAAGTGAAGGTGGTCTTCCCTTAGTCCTTTAGAGCTATTGGAAGCTAATTGTACCCAAAATAGTCACTTAGAAAATAGTAGTTGTCACAAATAGCTTTTTACAAATTTATTTAATCCATTTATTTTTAATAATAATAGTTTCATAATCGTTACTATATTTTTAGTAGTGGATTTTAGTCCATTTACATACCATTTAGAGTTATAGCAGTCAAAATTAAAATTCTTCTTCTTCTTCTTCACTCATAATCATTCTAGACAAGTTTTGTTTTGACACTTCATTTGCCATGAAGAGTTACATAGCCAAAAATGCCCATTTTGTCATATTATGCATCAAATTTCAAAAATTTATAACTTAGGCTACATAACTTTGATTCATGCAAATTAGATGTCTAAGGAAATCTTATGATGTGAATTATATGATGTAAAAATTTCAAGCAAAAATGAATTCATTTGGCCCCTCAAAATGTGCATGAACAGTAGCTACATTAGAGTAAACAGTTCTAGCTATTTTTGCATAATTTGGCCAATTTTGAAAATTTATAAAATATTCTATATAGCTCCAAAATTTCCCATTCTTAGCTTATTAAAAAGCTCTATAAATTTTCTAATTGCATGTCAAATTTTAGCCTCAAACTAGGTCATTTGGGCTGTCAAGGATTGAGATGCAATTTATGGCTCATTTAGACTAAAACTTGGTTCTAAATTGGTTTCCAATATGCAATATCTTCTCTTTAGCAAATTTTAATTCATCTATACATGATTTCCATACCATTCATTACATCAAAATATGGTTTGCATCAAAATTTGACCATCCTGCATCCATTTATACATAAAAACCATAATGCATTTCATATAGAAAACTATGTAGCAAAGGCTCATTTATGCATCAAAATGCTAGATAATTATGGTATTATACTCATACACATATTAACATTACATTTACTTTCCTTATACAAGATATTTTATCACAATTGTGTCCCACATCAGATAGGAGGATCCTAGGCTAAGGCCATATAAATGAGAGTAGTACTTTCCCTACCATGGACGCGTTTTCCCAGTGATAGGAGGAATAAAACCTGAAGAGTTGAGACCGATTGAGGTGCCTTTAGTCTGGGACAATATCCATAGAGGCTCTATGTGGTGTTTGGTATCAAAGTCAGTCTAGCCACATGTGCAACTCGAGGGCGAGTTGGCCCTAAAGGGGGGTGAAAATGTAATGTCCCACATCAGATAGGAGGATCTTGGGTTAAGGCCATATAAGTGGGAGTAGTACCTTCCCCACTATGGACGCATTTTGCCAATAATGCGAGGAACAAAATCTAGAGAAGTGTGATTGATTGAGATGCCTCTAGTCTAGGACAATATCCACAGAGGCTCTGTGTGGTGTTTATTCAAGTAAGCATTCATGGCATATAATTATGTCAAAGAATACAAGTATGCATCAAACACTTTCCAAACAAATCATATTTTCAATATCACATAAACATGTCAAGATCAAGGTTAAGCTCTAAGGACTTTTAGTCTAGTTTCACCCTATTATTTGTGTAACACCATAACTTTTTAGCCTTTCTCATGTAAATTCTATGCCTCATGCCATGCACTTCTCAAGGATCATAAGAAAATGACATATAAAATAATGAGTTTTCTTGCATTGCGCTATGCATAAATTTTTCTTTTAGAGTCCCATAGGCCACATGGACTCATGTATCACATTCTCATATTTAATTACATAGATACAAATCATTTTCATTACCAAAATTGGCCTAGAGCTCGTGCATGGCAAGGGGATACATAAAATTCACATATGCAATTTCAGAGAGAATTTTCTCACTTCTATCACAAATTTTGAAAAATCATAACTAATTCTAGAAAAATCAAAATCATGCAGTCTTTACCATTCTGGAAAGCTACACATGTCTAATTTATGATTAAAACATATTTCTAAACCATGTAACATAGCACAAAAGATGTTTGACATTAAAAAAGTGCATAGGTCTAGCTGACTACTGGTACTATCATAGGTTTCTACTGCAAACTTCAAAAATGTCCAATTAATTCCAAAAAAATAAAATCCATGAAAATGATACCAATATGGAAAGTTACAAATGTTAGCTAGAGGGAAGAAATAACTCTAGACCAGTTTAGGGATGCCCAAACATCGAAACCTAATCAAATAGTACTTGAGATCAGTTTGAGTGCCTGAACTAGACAAAAAATTCAAAAATTCATATCTCCCTCTCTAGACATCTAAATGAGCTGCATCTAGTTGACATAAGTCACTGTGAATGTCTAGTTACTTCCTATAAAATTTTGTGGAAATTGGACATCATTTGCCCCCTGAGTGATAGATTTCATTTTCGAACCAGTGTGCATAGTACCATGAACCAAAATTGGAAAATTTTCCAACCTTAAAAATTTATCAAATATTCCATAGACCTCTAAAAATTCTATACTTTAGCTTTCTAAAAGATCTAATTGCATGCAAAAGTTCATATCAAGAAGAGTTCAGTTGGATAAAAAGTAGTATAGGTTTCTAATATGGTCAATTTTGCTTCATATTAGATACCAAGTGTGCCCAAATGCTTTTTCTTGGTGTTTGGCACCTTTTGGGAAAGTTTAAAAGCATGATTATGACTTGTATGGACTGCCCAAGTGGTCCCAAATCTCATGCATCTCAATTTGGCCTTTCCACTTCCATTATTACATATAATTCCATTAGCTAGTCTAGCCATTCCATACTCAAATTACACTATACCATTCACACAACATTCAATCTCATTTGTACATGATACATTAACATAATTAAACATGTTCATAATGTCATAGGACATACACAATAATAATTTACAATACTTGCTACTCATATGGCCTTAAAGAAGCAAGATTCATGCACTTTGATGTCAATCTCTTATCTTCCAAGGTGTTAGGTCCCATTACCTTGTTCTCTTGATTCACCTAACATGTTAGAACATTGGAAAAGAGGGGATGAGATTCAAAGAATCCCAATAGCTCATCTCCCTTTTAATCACACATAAAAGATGCAAAACCAATCTTACAAATGCATACATGGGCATATTAACATGTGCAAACATTCAAGAAGCATTTTCAACATTTGAGTAAGTCATACATAGCATACAAAGGCTTGCCAAGCAAGTGGATTAGCCGCACCCATTTACTTGTGGATTTTGGACTAATCTCACCCATTCTTTAAGAGGTTTTTAGACTCAACCTCACTCTTGGGAGACTTTTTTAATTTTAAGGGTTCTTGGCTCATCCTCACCATGGCTAAGGGTTCTTGGCTTCACCATACTCAAGCAAACTCAAGCACAATAACAAACATAATTTGAAAACATAATAGATCATCATGGTACCATGGCATATGAAATCATGCTAGAATACTTTTTATGGCTTAAAACAAACATACACACAATCAAAGACAAGCCAAGCATACATTCACACATGAGAGAAGGAGGAGTGAGCTACCTTGCTTGCATTCACAAACTTTTTCCTTGAGTCTTGAATCCTCTCCCTTGACCTCACACACCCAAGAAGGTGGAGATCACTTCTCTTGGCCTAGACACATTATATAGAAGCTAATTATACTCTTGAATCAAATTCTAAGGCCACACAATCACTAGAAAAGCTAGATGACTCATAAGACTCTTTTATGGTTCCATAATGCACTTAATGAAGTAACCTTTGAGAAATATCATCTTGGCTCCATTCTCTCCATCTATTTATGATTCTTGACTCCATTTAAATCTCTTGGAGTCATCACAATCCATTTAAGGAGCCTAGCTAGGTGTTGCTTCTTTAAGTCATAATATGGAACATATAAGGTCATCTCACTATCTATGGTTTCTAAAAATTTTTCAAGGCTTCCTCTCATATTCATTCATCATATATGACTCAAAAATGGGGTTGAAAAAATTTAAAACTCTCCCTAGGTGTCTCATCCCCTTTAGGTCGAGCCTATGCCTCCTTTTGGCCTCCATGGAGTTTGCTTTGTTTTTTACATGGATGATGCTTATACGGACACTCCTAGGGATCTTAGGAACTCATTCAAACATTTATTTAGACCTAGGAATAATTATATCAAATCTAATTTTCAAGGGAACCCATGAAACCCTACGTTTGCCACCTTGAAAATCAATGATCATTTTTTAAATTCTTTGCATATTCTCACTCTCCTCCCTCAAATTCATAGAATTCATCCTTGGTTCTTCTCAAAATTCTAGCCCTCTTGCATCTTCATACATGGGGTGAAATAGGGAGAAGAAGGGGAAAGAAGTAGCTACCATGGGATAAAAGATTTCCCTTATTTTCATGGCTTTTATTGCTTGTTTCTCACTTTTCTTAGCTTCCTCTCTTTAAATATAAATTTTACCTCCTTGTTCTGACCTTACAATAGCCCCAAAAACTTTAAGAAAACCATAGGGAGAAAGGGGAGAAGGAGGAGAAGAAATTTCCTAAAGAGAAGACTAGGAAATTCTAATAATTTCATAACTTTTTCTTGAGTTTTTTCCTCCTCCTTTGCCTTGTTCTTGTGCATCCTCCTCCCTTGAGTCTTCTCTGATTTTTGAGCAGAATTTGGTTGACCTAAATAAGGGGAGAAGAAGGGCGCCTCATATATATAGGGATTTAAGAAGGATTTTTTGACAAATTTCTCTTTTTTCCTTTTATTCTTGGCATTTTCATTTCTAGTTCATTTTAGCTCTTTTTTTAGAACCGTCTTTTCCATTATGAAATTTAGGTTCCCAATTTAGTAAAATGACTTTGGAATCACTCAAATCGGAGCTAAAACTTTTTCAAATGATTCTGTCAAAGTTCAAGTGCATCGACGTTAGAAAATGTCCACTGGAGGGGCTTTAGCTATCTCGGGGCTTCCCATGGTTTTCAGTGCCCTTAAGAACCCTGGAGAGCTTAAAACTTTCATTTAAAAAGCCCTTCTATAAGAATTCCAAAATTTGCCCAAAATGACAAAAATACCCTTACATTTCGTCAATCTTTTGTCACATTTTGTTTCTTTATTCTAGCTCCATTTTTCTTTCCATGTGAGCCTAGGATTATCATTTTTAGGAGTCTAGAATGCTTCCCAAATTTTTTGGGACCTTAACTAAGTCATTCTAGGGGACTTGCTTTTCTATTCAGTAAATTTCATTCGTTTACGGAGAAATTGGACATTACATTTCTCACATTTTTAGGGAACCGAATGTTACAATTTGAGACTTTTGGATTAGCCTTATCCTTTTTCTTAGGACTTTTAACTTAGCCTCACTCATTCTTGAGACTTTTGGCCTTGTCTCACTCATTCTTAAGGACTTTGGCTTCACCTCATGTAATCCAAGGGACTTTTGGCACAACCTTAGCTATCAAGAGCAATTTCACATTCCAAATACAATTTAAGAAGCATAATGGTACCAAAATATCAAACCAATTACTAAACCCATGCCTTATGATTCAAACATACATACAATCATTCAATGGAAATCAAACAACCAATAAATGCATGCAACAAAGGATGGAAAGCTACCTTGGTTCAAGAAACACAATCTTTCCTTGATTCCCTTATCTCCTTGGTTTGGCCTTACAAACACACTTGGAGGAGGCTTGATTTGCTTGGCCTAGACACATCAAACAAAACACGGCCACATCAATCGAAATATCTCTAGCCTCACATAAAGTCTACACAAGTTATTTCTAGTTTATGCCATACTTATGGTTCCATATAAGGGCATAATGAAGCAACTCATATAATCCATGATTTTGGCTCCAATTTCTCTCTCAACCTAAGTCATATGACCCATTTAAAGTCATTAGAGTAATCTAAACTCATTTCAAGGAGCCAAACATCAAGTTGTTTCTTTTTGCATAAAAGAACCTAAACCTCCAACTTTCAAAATATGATTTCTAAATTCAAGCTAATGGTTCCTTTAGCATCTATTATTCATTTCTAGGCCATTGCTATCCTTGGAATTGAAGAAAACTCTCCCTATGTATCATCTTCCTTCTTAGGCTGAGACATAGAGCATATTAAAGTGCTCGTGGGGATTTGTTGGTTTTTCTAGTGAATTTGCCATCCATGAAGCTTCCTAGGCCTCTTATAAACTCAAACATACTCTTAAATAATCTAAATTACCATTAGAAAGTTTCATAAATTCTTAAGTGCAACTAAAACCCTAACTTGTTATCTATAGATTCTCTTTGAATCCTAATTGCTCCATATGATTCCTCATGCTTTAAAACCCCAATTCCTATCAAGTTTGAATCAAAATAAAGTCCCTCACATGTACCTCTAATTCTGGCTAAAACATGAAGACCAAGGGGAGCCAAGAAGAAGCACTTTGAGCCATGGTTTCTTACCTTATTTCAAAGCCTTCTAAGAGAGCTTTATTATGCTTCCAAGCTTTCCTTCAAACTATTCCTTTCTTTTATTGAACTAGTCACAAAACATGTCTAATTAAGACACCAAAACCATGAGAAGAGAGAGGAGAAAGAGGAAAGGATGTTTAGTGAAGCAAGAAACATGAAAAAGTAAGGAATTTTTACACTTTAAAGGCCTATTTCTCTTCCCCTTGCTCCCTCACTTGGTGCACCACATTGAGCTGCCCGTGAATTTGTTTTGGACCAGAGGAGTGTTGATTAAGAGAAGAGAGAGAAGTAGGACATGATTTTAAAGGGGTGGAGGCTCACTTATAACAATTTTTTAAATTCCAATTTAGTCTCTCATCTTGGTTCTTTCTATTTGGACTCATTTCAACTCCTTTTTGAGAACTTTTTTTTTTCATCATGAAATTTAAGTCCTCTAATTCATAAAATGTCTTTGGTTTTACCCAAATTGGATTTAAAATATTATTGAACGATTTAGTCAAAGTTTTGATCAACTAATACTCTAAAATCATATTAGAGGGGTTTTGACCATTTTAGGGATTCTTATGATTTTAAGAGCTTCTAAGAATCCAAAAAACTCAAATTTTCCACTTAAAGATCTTTCCTTTGGGTTTTCTAAAAGTTTCCTAAAATTACAAAAATGCCACTGGTTTTTGTAGTTTTCATTTGGCTATTTTAGCTTTGATTCTGGGCTAACCTTAAGCTCTAAACTACATTTTAAGATATTCTAATTAACATCCTAATCTTATTTAGACTTAATTTGCCTTGCTTTAGGGTGTTCTCATATCAATTTATCTGGTTTAGTTCAGTTTTTGACCAATTATTACATATTACATCATATACACTTTCAAGTACATAATTGTAAGAAAAACTTCCAATACATGAATTTCTAAATTCTAAGGCTTTTCATTTTCCATCTCCTTACTTAAGAACCCTGAAATGATTAGTGTGAGAAACATAGGTGAGATTCTGGGAAGAATCTTAGTAGCCAATCTTAACCATATCAGTGTATACATGAATGTTATGAGGAAATGCAATGCATGTGGTAAAAACATCTGATTCATATGCATCATGTAAGTTAAACATACTTTTAACATTAAAACTCATTCCTTATCAAGCCATGGCATCAGAATATATTGGCTAGGCTCAACTAACTCAACTCAAGGCCAAGGAAAAGCTATTGCACTTAATTCTATGCCTTAGAGAGTTAGGAGCTAGAAACATATCAAACTTAAGCATAAAACTAATAATAGAAAGCATATCAAGGCATAGCTCATGAATATATCAAGCAACCATGCATACAAGCATCTTAACTCATTTAAATATTCAAATGCATGCAAGACAAGGAGATCAAGCTACCTTGTGGGACTAGGAACCTCAAGCTACCATTAACTTTAAAATTCCTTTCTTTTCTTTGATTCTTTACTTGATCCTCCTTGGGCTCGCACCTCTATCGAATGGCTTGCATTTACTTGGCCTACATATAGTAATGTGCAATGCCAATTAGCTTATTAGGATCCATTCTAAGTCTCATTATTAATATTTAACTTTGTATGAACCTAATGTGCAACTTTAAGCCATTTTAGGTTCCTTAGGAGGCCATTCTTGGATTTCACTTTCTAGGCTCCACAATCTCATTTGCTATGAGCCATATGACTCTAATTGAACTCATTTAGACCTTCATTTACATGATTATACAAGTCTAAAGTAACTTGCTTTTTTAGACTCTTTATATGCTCTAAAAATTCACCTTTCAAAATAAGGTTTCTAAATTAAATCCAATGGTTTTATTAGTGTTTATAATTCATATTTAAGCCTCTTAAATCCTTAGGATCGATTAAAGCACTCCCTTGGTACTTAATTTGTTGCTTGGCCAAAACCATGACAAATGGAATGACTAAGGAAGTTTTGCTCATTTCTATAGGGAATTTGCCATTTATAGAGGTTCATTAGCTTTTTTCTAATTTAAATATGATCTTAAATAGCTTAAACCATCTTACTAAGGTTCCAAAATTCTCAAGGTGCCATATAAACCCTATGTAGTATATCTTGTGTTCTCTAACTTTTCATGACATTCCAATTATAGAAACTTAATCTACACCTTTCAAAACCCTCATTTCTCTCAAGTTTTTATCAAGTTAAGATCTCCTCTTCCTCTTCACTCTCTAGGTTGAATGTACCATAGCCTTAGGATTCAAAGAAAATCAATTTTCTTTAAGAAATACATACCTTGTTTGAATCCTTGTCCAATGGGGATTTTTGTGGCATAATTAGTTGCTTCAAATTTCCTTCTTCCTCCAAGAGTTTAGCCACCAAAATGGTCCTCTCATAAAGTCAACACCATTATTAAAAAGAGCATAAAGAGTAGAACAAGGTTGTTAGCTAGTAAACCATGAACTTATACAAGTTTCCATACCTATTTTGTCTTTTTCTTCCTTCTCTCTCCTCCCCCTTTACATGCCATTTTAGAACTATTTAGAGCAAGTTTAGGTCAGTGAAACATGATGAAAAAGTTGGCATGCAATCCGATTTCTAAAATATTGATTATGTCCATAAATTTTAATTCCTTTGTTTGAGCTTGTTTTAAATCCTTTTTGAGAATTGTCTTTTTCATATGAAAATTTAGACTCTACTTTATTAAAAGCATTTATTTTTATATTTTTAGGGTTTAAAATAAGCATCCCAAATAGTTCGGTCAAAATTACGATCAACTGACATCCTAAATTGTACATTGTAAGGGTTTTAACCGTTTTGATGGTTTTTATTGTTTTCAAGGCCACTGAGAATCCTAGTGAGCTCAACTTTACCATTTAAAAATTCTTATTTTGAGTTTTTAAAATTTTGCCTAAAATTATAGTTTTGCCACTAGTATGCTAGTTTTGCCGTTTATGCATCTTGCTATGATTTTGGGCCATCCAAAACTTTATAACCTCGTCTCTGGATACTTTGATTAATATTTTATCTTTAATTGTCCTTAATTCATCTTGTTTTAGGGTTCTCTTTCATTATCTTATCAGTTCTTGTTCAATTTCAGGAGAACTAGATGTTATAATAGTAAGAGTGGCCTGCGAGTCTTTCTAACATTTGCTTAATAAAGGGTAGTGGGAAGTGGTCCTTATGGGTAGCACTATTCAACTTTTTGCGTTCAATACATACATACATATTATAACACCATAAATTCTAGCTCATCTCATGCTTTTAAATGGCTTAATATCATGAATCATGTAGGTTTCCCATAAAAAGGCAAGGAAATAATGGTTATTTTCGCGTTGCATAGTATCTAAAAATTTCATTTGATGTCACATGGACCGTGTGAGCTCATGCGATATCTTCTCATATTTAATTACCTCAAGACAACTCATTTGCATCATAAAATCATGCCTACAACTCATGGAAATTGAAATGAAGTATAAAATGGGGTTATTTAATTTCGGTCAGATTTGTCCCTTTTTCTAGACCAAACTTTAGAAAATCATAACTAATTTTAGAAAAATCAAAATCATACAATCTTGGTCATTCATCTACTTCACACTAAAAATACACTTAGACCATAACATCCATCACAGAGGACGTTTGACAGCTAAAATAGTCCAGAGGTCAGACTGCATTCTGGAATTATCACAGAATTCTGTAGAAAACTTTGAAAATGTCCAATTAATTTTACAAAAATCCAAACCATGCAAATGATACCAATCTAGGAAGCTGTGGATGTTAGTTAGAAAGAAAAATATCTCTAAACCAGTTCATCAAGCCCAAACCTCGGAATTTAATGGAATAGTAACTCAGGTCGGGCAAAATTCCTGATACTAGATAGAATATTCAAAACTTTATATCTCCCTTTCTAGACCTCTAAATGAGGTGCTTTCAGTTGGCACGAGTCACTGCAAATGTCTAGTTTTCTTGTATAAAATTTCATGGCAATTGAACATAACTTGAGCCTCATATGACAGAATTCATTTTTGGACCACATGAATAGTGCAACAGACCAAAACCAGAAAAAAGAGCCAACTTTGAAAAATTCTTAAATATTCTGTAGACCTCCAAAAATTATGATCTTTAGTTACCCAAAAAGCTCTCAATAAGACCTAATTGCATGTCAAATTTCATATCAATAATAATGCATTTCGCTAAAAAGTGACCTAGGATTCCATTATGGTCATTTTTAGCTCTATATGGGATACCAAAATTGCCAAATGACTTTCCCTTAGTTTTGGCACCTTTTGGGCAAGTCTAAAAGCACATTTAGGACTTGTGTAAGCTGCCCAAATGGTCTCAAACCCCATGCATCTCATTTTGGCCTTTCCATGCATACATATGAACATTTCCATAAACTCATTCATGAAGTTATCTTTGCCATACATACTCAATTCACATTCTATCATTCACATAACACATACTTTCATTTCTATTTCATATAATAGCATAATTACATATGTCTCAAGTGTCATAAACCATTAGCAACATTAATATACACCATTATGGTTCATTATGGCTTTAAAAGAAAAATGCTAGACATATGGATGTCAATCTCCCTCCTTCAATATTGTTGGCTACCATTAACATATCCACTTGGTCCACCTAGCATGTGAAATTATTGGAGAGGAGGGAATGAGATTCAAAGAATCCTAATAGCTTATCTCCCATTCAATCATACATAATATATACAAAGCAAGCCTTAAAAATGCATGCATGGACATAATACAAATCATGAACATTCAAGAAGCAAACTTAGCATGTAAACAAGTCATACAAGACATTCAAAAGCTCACCAAGTATTTGGATTGGCCTCACACTTTTCCTCATGGATTTTGGACTTGCTTCACCAATTCTTTAAGAGCTTTGGACTCAACCATACTCTTGGGAGCCCATCTTGCTTTTGGGAGACTCTTTACTTTGTCTCAACCAATCTTAAGAGTTCTTGGCTCATCCTCACCATGGTCAAGAGTTCTTGGCCTCTTCACACTCAAGCAAACTCAACAAACATCATATATTCATTTGAAAACATAACATGACATCATGAAATCATGGCATATAAAATCATTCTAGCATACTTTTCATGACTTGAAAATACACATACATACATTCTAAGACAAGCTAAACACACATCCATGCATAAGAGAAGGTGGAGAGGGCTACCTTGCACACAATTACACACTTTTCCCTTTGGATTCAAGCTTCCTCTTTTGGCCACACACCCACAAATTAGTGGAGATGGTTTCTCTTGGCCTAGATACAATTTATGGGAGCCAATTAGGTTCATGAAACAAACTCTAAGGTCATACAACTTGCTCAGATACTAGATTGCTATATAGGCTCTATTATGGTCTATAAATGCACCTAATGAAGCAACACCCCTCAAATAACTTCTAGGCTCCATTCCTTTCATTCAAATATGATTCTTGACTCCTTTTAAGCCTCTTGGAGTCATCGCATAATTAAAATAAAGGGCCTAGGATCATGTTGCTTCTTTAGGTTATAATATGCAACCTAAAGCACCAAATCAATTTCTATGAGTTCTAAATTTTTTCCAAGGCCTCCCTTCATTTTCATTCATCAAATATGACTCAAGAATGGCCTTAGAAAAATTTAAAACTCTCCTTAGCTACAAGAACATGACTAGGCCGAGACATAGGGCAATTTGGCTTCCTTGGAGATTTCTTTGTTTTCTTGAAGGAGGAAGCTTGTGGGGAGCATCTTAAGGGTCTCAAGAACTCATTTAAACTCTTAATTAAACCTAGGAATCATCATACAAAATCAGAATTTGGAAGGTACACATAAAACCCTAGAATTTGCATCTTGAATTCTAATGGTTATTTTGTTATTTTCTTTGCATATTCTTATTCTTCTCCATCAAATACCTAAGATTCATGCTTGGTTGGGCTTGAAAATCAGATCCTCCTATGGCTCCTAGGGTTAGGCATAATGGAAAAGAAGGGTGATGGAAGATATCAACCATAGGAGGTAATTTTACCTAGTTTCCTTACTTAGTTTGGCTTGAATCTTGCTTTTTTCCAAGCTCCTCTCTTCAAATCCGAAATTTCCCTTGAATTTCTCCCTTGAATCAGATTCATAAACTTCATTTTAATCAAAGGAAATCAAGGAGAATGAAGGAGAGGTGGTGTGGATGGAGAAAAGCATGAAAAACAACCATAAAATCATACCTTTGGCTTGGATTTCTTCCTTCTTCTTCTTCCTTTCTTGGGTGCCTTTCCCTTAGGGTTTTGCTTCTAGTTTGGGGCTGAGAAATCTGATGCTAAATGAGGGAGAGTGTGAGCGCCACCTATATATAGGTAGAGAAAAATGACTTTTTCAAAAATTCTAATTTTGCCCTTCATACTTTGCATTTTTGTTTCTCCTTTGTTTTAGCTCCTTTTTGAGAACTATCTTCTCCATGATAAAGTTTAGGTTCCCAATTAAATAAAATGCCTTTGGAATCACTCAAATTGGAGCTAAAACCTTCCTGAACAAATCCGTCAAAGTTTGGGTGCACCAACATTGGAAAACGTCCACCGGAGGGGTTTTAACTGTCTTGGGGCTTTCCATGATTTTCAGGGCCTCTGAGAACCCCGAAGAACTTAAAAATTTTCTTTAAAAAGCCCTCCTATGTGAATTCCAAAATTTGTTCAAAATTATGAAAATGCCATTAGGTTTCGTAAGCTTTTCGTAAGAAATTGTTTCTTCGTTCTAGCTCTATTTTTTCTTTCTGTCTGAGCCTGGGATTCTCATATTTTGGAGTCTAGAATGCTTCCCAAATTTTTTGGGACCTTAACTACATCATTTCGGGGGATTTCCTTTTGTATTCGATGAGTTTCGTTCGTTAACGAGGAAACTGTATGTTACGTTTCTCACGTTTTCTTTCGTTTTCAGAGAACTAGGTCTTACACATACCACTCCATTACAATTTGAGTTAGGATGAGCTCATTATTTTCAATTTTTTATCACTGTCATTCCACCTTTTTTAGGACTACTTAAATTGGGCTACCCGTAAGCTATCAAAGATTAGATAGATAATGTTTGCATCCAAAAGCTTAAGAAATTTTCCTAACTACCTTCATATTAGGATTTAGTATCTATTGGTGTTTAATGGACAGCTTATGGTTATCTTCTATAAGAATTCAATGATGCATAATGTAACATTCGATTTTCGTTAAATGACGAAAAAAGGGCACGTTTTCAAAGCAAGTCCCCTAGAATGAATTAATTAAAGTCTAAAAAAATTCAAGTAACATTCTAGACTCCTAAAGATGAGAATCCTAACCTCAGGCAGAAGGAAAAATAGAGCTAGAATGAAGAAACAAATTTTGACAGAAAACCTACGAAACGTAATGGCATTTTTTATAATTTTGAGCAATTTTTGGAATTTACATAGGAGGGCTTTTTAAATGAAGTTTTTGAGTTCTCTGGGGTTCCCAGAGGCCCTGAAAACCATGGGAAGCCCCGGGATAATTAAATCTCCTCTGGTGGATATTTTCTAACATCAGTGCACCCAAACTTTGACGAATTCATTCGGGAAGGTTTTACTTTCAATTTGATTGATTTCAAAGACATTTTACTAAATTGGGAACCTAAATTTCATAATGGAAAAGACGGTTCTCAAAAAAGAGCTAAAACAAAAGAGAAACGAAAATGCAAAGAATGAAGGGCAAAATGGGAATTTTTGAAAAAGTCACTTTCCTCCCCCTATATATAGGTGGCGCCCCACTTTCTCCCTCATTTAGAATCAGAAATTTCTGTCTAATTTCAGAGGAGAGAGCTAGGGTTTTGGGCACACAAGAGAGGAAGAAGAAGAAGGAAGAATTCAAGCTTAAAGGTATGTTTCCATGGTAGTTTTTTATGCTTTCTTCCATCCACACCTCCTCTCCTTCATTCTCCTTTGTTTCCTTTGATTAAAATGGAGTTTATAAATCTGATTCAAGGGAGAAACTCAAGGGAATTTTCGGATTTGAAGAGAGGAGCTTGGAGAAAGCAAGATTCAAGCAAGGAGACTAGGTAATTTCTCTTTCTATGGTTGCTATATTGATCCTCCCTCCTCCATTTTGCTTAACCCTAGGAACCATAGGAGGAGTTGATTTTTAGGTAGAACCAAGGATGAATCTAAGGAAAAAGGGTGTGAAGATTAAGAATATGCAAAGGGAATTAACAAACAACCATTAGATTTCAAGATGCAAAACCTAGGGTTTTAAGTGTATCTTGTAAAATCTGATTTTGTATGATAATTCTAGGCCTAAATAAGAGTTTAGATGAACTCCCAAGATCCCTAAGAGGCTCCCTATATGCTTCTTCCCTTGAGAAAATAAAGAAAGCTCCATGGAACCCATAAAAGCCCTATGTCTCGGCCAAGCAAGGAAAGGGTAGCTAAGGAGAGTTTTAAAATTTTCTAAGCCCATTCTTGAGTCATATATGATGAATGAAAATGAGGGGAGCCTTGGGAAAAATTTAGAACTCATAGAAAGTGAATTGGTGCTTTAGGTTCCATATTATGACCTAAAGAAGCAACATGTAGTTAGGCTCTTTGTTTTAATTGTGTGATGGCTCCAAGAGGCTTAAAAGGAGTCAAGAATCATACTTGAAAAGAAAGAATGGAGCCTAGAATTTATTTGAGGGGTGTTGCTTCATTAGGTGCATTTATGGACCATAATGGGGTTTATAGAACAACTTAGTATTTAAACAAGTTGTGTGGCTTTGGAAATTATTTCATGAACCTAATTGGCTTCCATAAATTGTGTTTAGGCTAAAAGAAATCCTCCCCACACTTTTGTGTGTGTGTGGCTGAAAAGAGGAGCTTGAATTCAAAGGAAAAAGTGTGTGATTGTGTGCAAGGTAGCCCTTTCCACCTTCTCTCATGCATGGATGTGTGTTTAGCTTGTGTTAGAATGTGTGTATGTGTATTTTTAAGCTATGAAAAGCATGCTAGCATGATTTTATATGCCATGACTTTATGATAACATATCATATTTTTAAATGATGCTATGATGTTTGTTTGAGTTTGCTTGAGTATGGAGAGGCCAAGAACTCTTAACCATAGTGAGGATGAGCTAAGAACCCTTAAGATTGGTTGAAACAAAGTAAAGAGTCTCCCAAAAGCAAAGTGGGCTCCCAAGAGTATGATTGAGTCTAAGAATTCTCTTAAAGAATGGATGAGGCAAATCCAAAATTTATGAGGAAAAGGGTGAGGCCAATCCATCCACTTGGCAAGCTCTTGAATGTCTTGTATGACTTATTCACATGCCAAGTTTGCTTCTTGAATGTTCATGACTTCTATTATGTCCATGCATGCATTTTCAAGACTTGCTTTGCATATGTTATATGTGATTGAATGGGAGATAAACTATTGGGATTCTTTGAATCTCATTCCTTCCTCTCCAATGATCTAATATGCTAGGTGGACCAAGTGGACAAGGTAATGGAAGCCAACCACCTTGAAGAAGAGAGCTTGACAACCTAATGCAAAGTTTTTAGTTCTTTAAGGCTATATTTGTGTCAAAGAATGTAATCCCATGATGTATATGGTCTATGACCTCTTGAACATGTGTAATTATGATAATATGTGATGTATAAATGAATGGATATAAAATGTGAACCCTAGAATATAAATTGAGTATGTAATGCCAAGTTACATTTCTTGAAAAGTTGATGTAAGTGTGCATATGTATGGATAAAATTGCCAAAATGAGATGCATGAAGTTTGGGATCATTTGGGCAACTCACGCAAGTCTTAATTATGCTTTTAGACTTGCCCAAAAGGTGACAAAACCAAAGGGAGACTATTTGGACATTTTGGTACCATATATGGAGCCAAAATTGACCATTATGGAACCCTATATCACTTTTTGGCCAAATTAACTCTTCTTGATATGAGATTTGGCATGCAATTAGAGATTTTTGGGAAGCTAAAGAACATAATTTTCAAAGGTCTACAGAATATTTGATGAATTTTCAAAGTTGACAAATTTTTTGATTTTGGTCTGATGCAATATTCATCTAGTCCATAAATGAAATCTGTTACATATGCCTCAAATGATGTCCAATTACCATGAAATTTTATACAGAGAAACTAAAAATTCACAGTGACTCGTGCCAATTAGAAGCACCTCATTTGGATGTCTAGAGAGGGAGATATGAATTTTTGAAGATTCTGTCCAGTATCAGGGATTCCAGCAGACTTCTATTATTGTTTGATTGGATTTCGAGCTCTTGGCGTACCTAAGCTAGTCTAGAATTATTTTTTCCTCTAACTAACATCCACATCTTTCTAGATTGGTATCATTTGCATAGATTGAATTTTTTTGGAATTAATTGGATATTTTCAAAATTTGCTGTAGAAATCTGTGATAGTATCAGTGGGCAGTTTGACCTCTCGAACTTATCAGGTGTCAAACGTCCTTTGTGATGGATTTTATGGTCTGGAAATATTTTTAGTATTAATTAGACATCTATAGCTTTCCAGAATGGTCAAGAATGTATAATTTCTATTTTTTTAGAATTAGTTATGAATTTTCAATGTTTGGTCAGAAAAGAGCTAAATTCTGGCCAAAATTTAATATGCACATTTTAAGCTTCCCTTTGAGTTCCATGAGTTGTAGGCCACATTTTATGATCCAAATGAGTTGTATTTATGTAAATAAATATGAGAATATGTTGTATGAGCTCACACGGTCCACGTGACACTGAATGAAAATTTTATACACGACGCAACGCGAAAATATTTATTCTTTTTATTGCCATTTTCATTGGAAACTCACATGATTCATGAACTTGAGTTATACAAAGGCATGAGATGAGTTAGAAATTATGGTGTTACACAAAATGTGTAAGGTTCAGTTTTTGTTAAACAATGAAAATAGACGCGTTTCCAAAACAAGTCCCCTAAAATGAATTAATTAAGGTCTTGAAAAATTTGAGTAATATTCTAGCCTCTAAAAAAAATGAGAATTCTAGCCTCAGACGGAAGGAAAAAAGGAGCTAGAATGGAGAAACAAATTTTGAAGGAAAACCTACGAAACATAATGGCATTTTCGTAATTTCAGGCAATTTTTGGAATTCACACACGAGGGCTTTTTAAATGAAAGTTTTGAGTTCTCCAAGGTTCTCAGAGGCCTTGAAAACCATGGGAAGCCCTGGGACAGTTAAATCTCCTCTGGTGAATGTTTTCTAATATTAGTGTGCTTGAACTTTGATGGATTCATTCGAGAATGTTTTAGCCCCGATTTGAGTAATTCCAAAGGCATTTTTCTTAATTGGGAACCTAAATTTTATAATAGAAAAGATAATTCTAAAAAAGGAGCTAAAACAAAGGAGAAACGAAAATGCAAAGTATGAAGGGCAAAATTGAAATTTTTGAAAAAGTCACTTTTCCCTACCTATATATAGGTGGCGCCTCACACTCTCCCTCATTTAGCATCAGATTTTCTAGCCCCAAATCAGAAGCAAAACCCTAGGGGAGTGGCGCACCAAGGGAAGAGAAGAAGGAGGAGAAATTCAAGCTTTTAGGTATGGAAATTTGCTTGTTTTTTATGCTTTCTCTTAGCCAATCTCTTATCCTCTTTTTCCCTCTTCTTTTCCATGATTTTTCTGAAGTTTTAAGGGCTGTTTTGAAGGGAGAACAGAGGGGAAATTTCGAAAATCAAGTAAGGAGGCCAAGGAAGGCAAAGAACAAGCAAGGAAAACAAAGTATCATGCAATCCTTCCACTTGGTCTTCCTCCTTCCTTCCTTTGTGCATGTTTCGACCTATATATGGTCTGCCCTAGGGAGTTAAATTTTCAACCAAACCAAGGGTGAATCTTAGGTGTTTGATGGAGGAGAATAAGAATATGCAAAGAAAACCATGAAATAGCCATTAAAAATCAAGATGCAAAACTTAGGGTTTTATATGCACCTTCCAAAATCTGAATTTGTATGATAGTTCCTAGGTTTAATTAAGAGTTTAAATGAGTTCTTGAGATGCCTAAGATGCTCCCCACAAGCTTCCTTCTTCAAGAAAACAAAGAAAACTTCATGTAGCCCAAATGATGCCTATGTCTCTGCCAAAGAGGGTTCTAGTAGTGGGGGAGAGTTTTAAATATTTCTAAGGCTATTCTTGAGTCATATTTGATGAATGAAAATGAAGGGAGGCCTTGGAAAAAAATTAGGACTTATAAAAATTGATTTGGTGCCTTAGGTTCCATATTATGACCTAAAAAAGCAACATGATGTTAGGCCATTTGTTTTAATGGTGTGATGACTCCAAGAGGCTTAATAGGAGTCAAGAATCATATTTGAAAGGAAAGAATGAGGCCTAGAAATTATTTAAGGGGTGTTGCTTCATTAGGTGCATGTATGGACCATAGTGGGGGTTATAGAGCAATCTAGGGTTTTAAGCAATTGTGTAGCCTTAGAATATGTTTCATGAATCTAATTGGCACCTATAAATTGTATCTAGGCCAAGAGAAACCATCTTCACCAATTTGTGGGTGTGTGGCCGAAAGAGGAGGCTTGAATCCAAAGGGAAAAGTGTGTAATTGTATGCAAGGTAGCTCTCTCCACCTTTTCTCATGCATGGATGTATGTTTAGCTTGTTTTAGAATGTGTGTGTGTGTATTTTCAAGTTATGAAAAGTATGCTAGCATGCCTTTATATGCCATGATTCTTGATGCTATATTATGTTTCTAAATGAATACATGATGTATGTTTGAGTTTGCTTGAGTATAGAGAGGCCAAGAACTCTTCACCATGGTGAGGATGAGCCAAGAACCCTTGAGATTCATTGAGACATAGCAAAGAGTCTCCCAAAAGTAAAGTGGGCTCCCAAGAGTATGGTTGAGTCCAAAGCTCTTAAAGGATGTGTAAGGCAAGTCCAAAATCTATGAAGAGAAGTGTGAGGCCAATCCAAACACTTGGTGAGCTCTTGAATGTCTTGTATGATTAGTTCACATGCCAAGCTTGCTCTTTAAATGTCCATGACTTCCATTTCAACCATGCATGCATTTTTAAAGCTTGCTTTGCACATATTATATATGATTGAATGGGAGATGAGCTATTGGGATTCGTTGAATCTCATTCCCTCCCCTCCAATGATCTAATATGCTAGGTGGACCAAATGGCTATGGTAATAGGAGCCAACAACATTGAAGAAAGGAGATTGACAACCACATGCCTAGCTTTTCTCTTTTTGGAACCATAATGATACTTCATGATGTATATTGTGTTGTAAATGGTCTATGACCCTTGAGACATGTGTAAATATAATATTATGTGATGTATACATATATGGATATGATGTATGAACTCTAAAATAGAAATTGAGTATGAAATGCCAAAGTATGCAATTGGGAAGTTTGATGTAAATGTGCATAAGTGTAGGTTAAATAGACAAAATGAGATGTATGAGGTTTGGGACCATTTGGGAAGCTCACACAAGTCTTCAATGTGCTTTTAAACTTGCCCAAAAGGTGCCACAACTAAGGGAAGGCCATTTGGCAATTTGGGTACCTATATGGAGATAAAATTGATCATAATGGAACCATATGTTACTTTTTGGCCAAATGAGTTATTCTTGATCTAAAATTTGGCATGCAAGTAGGTCTCATTAAGAGATTTTTAGGAAGCTAAAGATCATAATTTTTGGAGGTCTATAGAATATTTGATGATTTTTCAGAGTTGGCCATTTTTCTAGTTTTGGTTTGCTGCACTATTTATTTGGTCCAAAATTGAATTCTGTCACACGAAGCACAAATGATGTCCAATTGCCATGAAATTTTATACAGAGAAACTAGACATTTACAGCGACTTGTATCAACTAGAAGCACCTCATTTGGAGGTCTAGAGAGGGAGATATGAATTTTTGAACATTCTGTCCAGTATCACGAATTTTACCTGACCTGTGGTACTATTCCATTCATTTCCAAGGTCTGGACTTAATAAACTGGTTTGAAGATATTTTTTCTCTCTAGATAACATCTACAGATTTTTAGATTGGTATCATTTGCATAAATTGGATTTTTGTGAAATTAATTGGACATTTTCAAAGTTTTCTGCAGAATTCTGTATCAGTTCCAGAATGCAGTCTGACCTCTGGACTATTTTGGATATCAAACATCCTCTATGATGGATGTTATGGTCTGGACATATTTTTAATGTGTAGTAGACATCCATAGCTTTCCAGAATAGCTAAGATTGTATGATTTATATTTTTCTAGAATTAGTTATGATTTTCCAAAGTTTGGTAAAAAAAGAGGCCAAATCTGGCCGAAAATATACTTGCTTATTTTGAGCTCCATTTCGGTTTCCATGAGTTATGGGCATGACTTGGTGATGTAAATGAGTTCTATTGATGTAATTAAATATGAAAATATATAATATGAGCTCACATAATCCACATGACACCGAATGAAATTTTTAGATACGACGCAACGCAATTAAACTCATTATTTTAAGAGAGTTTTTCTACTCCCCTCATGAATGTGATGATATAAGGGATAAGAATGATATGAGATGAGCTAGAATTTATGGTGTTACATAATGCATGACTGAGTTCTTTAATATAGAAAATAGTATATCCTGTGGCCCTTTTTAGTTGTAGGAATTGGAAATGGCTTACCTTTTCTTAGATTGCCAAACTCTTGCCTTTCCTAAAATGACACAAATGGAGTCACCTTTATAGTATGAGCCGCAATTGCTAGATCTTCATTAATGTCATTAGTCATGGCAATTAAAGAGAGATATGCTTTGAGTGGGTCTTTTATAGCTATTCGTAAAATGTATCTTATAACAACTCATCCACCACATCCACCTAGTAACATTGCTCCTCTATTGATGGGTTCTTCAGGGCTTTAAGTAAATTGAATTCAACTTCTTCATCTCCCACTTGTAAGTCAACTTGCCATTTTTCACATTGATTATTATCCTACTGGTGGCTAATGAAGGTCTCCCTAAGATTAATGGCATTGTTAAATCTTCCTTCATCTCTAACACATGAAGTCAACTGGCAAAAAAAACTTTTCAACCTTCACCAAGACATTTTCCAAAATACCCTTAGGATATTTTTATTAAGCAATGTACTAATTGCAATGTGATTGTGGTATTCTTTAGCTCACCTAACCTGAGTTTCCTACAGACAAAGAAAGGCATCAAACTTACACTAGTAGCCAACTCATGAAAAATATAATAAAAAATAACATAACCAATTAAACAAGGAGTAAAAAACTCCTTGGATCAACAGGTTTCAATGGAATAATTACACTACACTCTTTAATAAGTGCAATGGTGGCATGTTTCTCAATCTTCCACTTATTGGATAAGATCCCTTTCAAAAACTTCACAAAAGTTAGCATTTGTGCCTAGGCATGCACTTATTGGATATGAAATTACTTGACAACATTGAGAAAATTATCAAATTGAGTATGTAGTATATGCTACTTTAGTCTTTAAGGAAAGGATACTAGTGGGACATAAGGCTTGGCTAATGTGGGTACTGGTGACTGAATTACTTTTGGCTCATCTTTTTCACTTTAGTTTAGAGGATTCACATACTCCACATCATCAAAAATGATCTCAACAAGTAAGTGGTGTATTCTTCCCATTAGGGCTTTGTAATTACCTGCCACTTCTCGGAGTGACTATCTTGTAATGCTCACTTGGATTGACCTTAGTTTAACTAGGTAGATTCTTTAAGGTCTAGAGTTATTTTTGCTTACTAACTGACCCAATTGTGTCTTTAAACTATGACCATGGTTGGCTATCTTGTTTATCTTGAATTCTAACTTTTTAAACCTATCAGTGCCAACATTGCAAAATTTCTTAAACATAGCTTCCTAAGATGAGTTGCTTCCATTTTGATGGTGATGCTTTGATTCCTATGTTGGAAGTTTTGTTTGGGTGGTCCACTATAATGCCTTACATTACCTTGGTGAACTTATTTACCTTAAGCTAAGCAGGGATGATTTCTTCATATGGGGTTATATGTAGCTGAAGAGGGAATGATTTGTAGTCGAGTGTTATTTAAGACATATTGCACTTACTTTAATGCACAAGAACCTACAAAATTATTCAAACATTTATTGTATGCATAACCACGGCCACAAAGTTCACAATTAAGGAAAGGTGATAATTCTTATATTTTCATCATTTTTATCCCTTATTTTTAGTGATTTTAACATATGGTTTCAACTAATTAAGATTTTTTAGATGATTTCATGATTTTGACCAAATTTTGAATTTGATGGCTTTTTGGGATAATTCTTTGGAATTGTATTCATTTTGTGTATATTGTGTGATTCCATTAATCTTAGGGCTTAATTCTTCTTATCTTGCTTAATTCATGCATTGCACTGTGATATCATGCTTAATTGTGCTTTATCGAATGATTAATTATAAAATTGTAAATATTCTCTAGTGAGTTTCTTTTGTGAAATGTCTATTCCTTCATCTATTTGATGATTCCTTCCATCCCATAACATTAGTTTTCATTTCATATTGAACCCAAAATTTCATTGTCTCTACCATTTTTGCACTTTCCCAAAATATCCCTACATAAGGACCTACTTGAAATTTTCATTAATGAATTTTGATTAGATGATTTCATATGATTGTTAGGAAATTAATCTTATGAGATTAATAGTTAAAGTTAGGTCATTTGATCAATGATGTGATTAGTAAAAAGGATTAAAGTTGATCCAACTAGGGCTAAAATGGTCATTTGCATAGAAAAATAATTTTTCTTGTGAATTTCTTAAGGTTTTAGTTTCTTTCTTTCAAATAATTTTAGCCCAATATTCTCCTCATTTGTGTTTAATTTTCATCCCTCCATTAGTCTTCAATAGGGCCTAATTGGATTAATTCATTGATTAATAATTGATGCCACCTAATTATATGATTAATCTTTTTTTTTACTACATAATCTATTTTGGTTTCACATTTTTTTAGGTTTGCATGGCCTATTGAAGGGCAATTTGGTCATTCAAATAGAGGACAAACTTGACTTTTTATAAGGTGATGATGTCGCATGCTTATGTGGCACTCATTAATTCATGTCATCAACTTATTTTAATCCCATTGGTTCATTTAAGCCCTTACTTATTCATCTCATCTCCATCTCATAACCAAAGCCACCTAAGCATCTACTTGGATTTACTAATCCATCTCACTATTCTCTCAAGCTTTTATTGGTCCAAGTGTCTCAAACTTTTTCCTTATAGATCCACCTTACACTCACTATTCCATATCACCTCCTAAAACCAAATTTCATTCACCATGAGGCACACACCACCAAGGGGAAGGATTTCTTCTTCTTGGCCAAGAGCTTGAAGGCTTCTTCCATCTCTTGAATGTCTCATTCCATTTTTTATCATTCTTTTTCATTTCTTCACCATTTTCCTCCATTCCACCCTTTTTCATCCACTTTTCCTCATCTTTTTCTTCATCTATTCTTCCATTCTTCCCCTTTTCCTCTTGGCTGTGACCTTTTCCTCCATCTTCTACCATAAGGATGCCATTCCTAACTTGAATGCTATGGACAAAATTTTCTTAAAAATTGAAAGAGAGCTTGTGACCATAAGGAGCTAAGGAGTTTGATGATGACCTAGTAAGCTGAGAAGGATTCAAGAAACTATAGATTGCAAGTATTGGATTGGGCTAACTATTTCTTTTCCTGTCACTAATTCCATTTCAATTTTTATGTCAATTTGGGATAGAGTTCTTGAATATTTTGACTTGAGAATTGGAATTGTAATGGTTGAATTATGTTAGACTATTATAAATTGTAATGTGAACCATTGGATTGGTGGATTGGAATTTGTATGAATTGCTATTTTATTAATATGAAATTATATTTAAACTGGCCTTTACATCATGGGTTCCTATGTTTTAATTCTTGGATTTTAGGTCTTGATTTAGCATTATAGGCATTAATTAAGTGATTTTATTCTTGATTGAAGCATTGGAATTGTTGGATGGATATGGTTTTATGGGCATAAAGTCTAGGCCAATGTTATGGATTAATTGTGCAATTCTTGCAAGTTTGATCAATTGTCATATTATCATCCATGTTAGGTGTTTGATGAAATTCCTAGGAGAGTATTCATTTTAGGTAGTTGGTCTTGCATCCTACACTTAGTAAGTTCATGGTTTTAATGTATGTGGCATTTGATCATAGTAGTTGTCCCAAGTTCAATTACTCATTAGAGCCCAATTTTCTTCCCTTTTCAAGTATTACTAGATTGTCATCTCCATTTCTTTTCATTTCATTTGAATTTTACATTCGACCCAATTTTGCATAATTAGTTCTCTTGAATTTGTTCTAGTTTAAATTTCATTTTTAGTTAAATTTTCAAGTCAATCATATTAAAAAGACAAAAAAAAGAAAAAATAAAAAGAAAAAGAAATCTCTCAATTTTTGTAATTAGTTTGAATCTTATATAGGTTAGTGTCTTTACATTAGCATCCTTTTATTTATTTTTGCATTTAAAATAAATTACATCACTTACATTTCCCATACTTGTTCCACACCCACATACACTTGTTTATACTCCTATACAATTACCCACATACTTGCATACTTTTCTATGTTCATGAAAACAATTTAATGTGTTTACATATATATAGTAATAAAAAAAAATAATATTAAAAAAATATTTACTTAATTAATTAGTTTCTCGCCTAAGTTATATTATTTTAGTTGCTCCAGAGTGAAACGACCTTGGTTACACACTTCTACTATGCAATTTTTTTTGCAATCAAGTTTTTAAATGGGAAAATTATAATAAAGGATTAAAAAGTGAAAAAAATTATTTTTAAAGACCTGTTACCACTTGTTTTAAGATGATTACCACTGAGTTTAGCGACAAACAATTGAACCTAGTGGTCAAGGTCCTTAAGAATAAATTTTTTCACTTATTGGTCCTTAAACATAATTTTTCCTTTTTAAATTGTGACCTCACGATAAGGTTAGTCAATTTATTAGTGCCGTTACTGGGGAGCAACTTGTTTTCATTTAGCTTAGGTTAGTAATTAAGTAGTTAGGATTAGTTTTGCCATTTTTCATTTAGGTTTTTAGGAAACTTGGTATTTTGGTTGGATTTTTACAAGTAATTACTTGTTGGAATTTGTTTTGACTTGCTCATATTTGCATGAAACTGTCTTTCAAGGTTTTTGGGTGGTCTAATCAAAAGGCATACCCTTAAGGGTATGATTTCTTAGCAATTTTGACTAAATGCGATCATTTTGACTACTTTTTCATTTTTCTTTTATTTTTTCACAAATTTTTGTATAATTGATTTATCTATTTTCCCTTATTTCCTATACTTGATTTGTGTGTTTTATTTGTTCAATTATGTTCATAAGTGTATACATTAGGATTAATAATTTTAGTTTCTTAATTTTGTTTGTTTTAGCTTAAATTTTGATTGATGCTTAATTTTGGGTTGACTAATAACTTTTTAGTTGACTGTTAACTCTTCAATTTTTCTTCATTTTCTCGTTATTGTTTCTGTTATATGTTTTTTGTTGCTTACTATTTTAATTCTACTTTGTTGATGTTGCATAACCTGATCCTCTTTTGAAAAATTGTTTGAACTTAATCCTAAAATTAAGAAAACATTTCATCGACAAAGAAGAATTAGAGTTAGTAATCTTATAGGTAGCAGTTTTGCAATAAATTTCTTGCTTTTTCTTTTGAGTCTTGTTTAGTTGAGTCATCTATTGATTCTCTTGATTTTGAAGCTAAAATGGAAGATAATAAGGGAAATATAAATAATTAGGCATGTGTTAGAACCTGCTCATGTTAATGTTGATAATAATGCACCTGCTAGGACCATTAAAGAGTTAGTTTCACCTAATTTGCATTTTCAAAATTGGTGGTTTTAATTATCCTAAGATTAATAATAATCTTGAGTTGAAACCTAGATTTATACATTGACTTCTTAAATTTAATGGCCTTGCAGGTGAAGATCTATATAATCAATTGAAGACCTTCCATATGATTTGCACTGCTATGATGCCTAATGATGTTTATAAGGATCAAATTAAAATGCGTGCCTTCCCTTTTTCTTTAGAAGGGTCTACTAAGAATTGGTTGCTTTGATTGCTACCTAGATTCATCACTACATGGGACCAACTTAAAAAATTATGTTTAGAGAAATTTTTCCTAGCACATTGCACTTCCTTTATCAGGAAAGACATTTATGGCATTCCGCAAATTTCTGGGGAGTCCCTTTATGAGTATTGGGAGTGATTTAAGACACTGCTATCTAGTTGCCCCCACCATTAGATCTCAGATACTTTATTGATACAATATGTTCACAAAGGTTTTCTTCTTCTTAAAAGGGATTTATTAGACTTTGCTACTGGAGATGCTATACTTTACTTGATTGTTAATGCTACTTAGGAATTGATTGAGAAGAAGGCACATAATACCCATCAGTTTGGTACTAGACAGCAAGCTAGAATAAATGAATTTAGGTTGCATTCCTCATTCCTTAAGTCTCACCTTGAGAGGAAGATAGATAAGCTGACATCTATTATAAAGAAAGTGGCTATGCTTCAGCTTCAGACTTCTACCAATGCTATCAATTCTGTGGGATTTTCTACCTCTTTCACCCTACAATCTAGTTCTTCAACTTTGATCGACGTACTTTGTTCTATTTGCTAATTGGCTGTTCATGCTACTGATGGTTACCCATTCTTGAATGATAACGCTAAGCCTTGCAATGCAATGTATTCTTCAAAGCCAATGAATCAAGGTGGCAAAAAATATGATCTATATTCAAATATACACAATCTTAGGTGGCGTGATCACCTGAACATTAGATATGGTAATGTCCAACCTCAGCAACCATAGTTCAATCAAGGTGCCAATTCTAGTGGTAAGGTATTTCAACCAATTAGGCAACCTACATCTATTCGAGATGAAAGTTCAAAATTAGAGAGCAAGTTGCATACTATGATGAAGCTTCTGGTGGATAGGTTAGACCAGACAGAGAAGGAACAACAACAAAAGGATTTGTAGCATAGACAAGAGATACAGACTCTTTAAACTTAGATTAGGCAGCTTTCTAATACAATTAGTAACATGCAGAGTCAAGGTTCAAGCAAGTTACCATCACAAGTGGTAGTCAATCCTAATGTTGGGACCTAGTAAAATCCTAATCTTAGAGTTAATGCTATCTCTCTTAAAAGTGGCAAAACAGTCACATTTGCAGATCTTATTGCCACTTATGCTTCCAAAAACAAGGAAGTTGTCATTAATGATTCTCCTTCCACCTCTATATCATAGGATAAGCCTACTTCATCAAAAACACAAGTGGCACCATAGAAAGGGAAAGAAAAGGATAAGGAAGAAGAGGAAGTGAGCAAACATGTTCTGTCCTTCCCTACTAGGTAGTTAAGATCAAGAAGAGAAAGAAGGAAGCAGAGATGTTTAAGGAGATATATGACATTTTTAGGAAGGTGGTGATCAATATTCCCTTAGTTGATCTAGTTGTGTAGGTGCCCAAATATGCAAAGTTTTTGAAGGAGTTGTGCACCACAAAAAGAAGGCTTAAGTGTGAGGGTTAGGTTGATTTACAAGCAATTGTCTTTTCGCTCTATTAGTTGTCATTGCCACTAAAGTGCAAGGATCCTAGTAGTTTCTTCATACCATGTACCATTGGTGACATTGAGTTCTTATATGCTTTGGCAGATTTAGGAGCAGCTATCAATGTTTCGCTAAAATTAGTCTTTTCTCAACTTTGAAGAGTGGATCTCAAGCTAACTAGCCTAATTACCTCCCTTACTAATAGATGCTGTGTGGTTCCAAAAGGAGTTTTGGAGGATGTCTTGGTTAAGCTAAAAGATCTTATATTCCTTATAGATTTTTATGTTCTTAATATAGATGATAGTAGGTTTAGGCAAAAAAGACCATCGTCTTTGATTTTGGGTAGGCCTTTCCTGAAAACTAATAGGGCTATGAAGATGTGCGTGCTAGTATGCTGACTATGGAATTTGCAAGAAATATCACTAGATTTAATGTATTTGATTCTATGAGATACCCACCTGATGATTGTGCTAAGATAGGAGATGGTCTCATTGATGTGCTTGTTGATGATGTTGCATTAGATTTTTGGAGATAGCATGCTGAGTAGATCATTTGGTTTAGATAATTCTATCTCTTCTTTATCTTACTAAAATTGGTGGTTGTAATGCATGTACTAGTTTAGATTTTACTAACATTAATGTTTTGACTAATTTTATTGAGATTGCTAGATATTCTAAAAATGATGTTTCTATGCATGTTCATGGTAGCAGTGGATCTAATAATTATTTATCTATTGCTTCTATTGATCAACTAGATTTTCTCAGTTACTTAGTGTGATTGATGTAACACGATATTCATTAAGCTCATCTCACATCATTACTAGACTCATTTCCTTGGATTACACAAAGTTCCCAAGGAAAAGCCATTAACATAATTCAATTAAATTGTGTTACGTCATGGATAAATTTTTTATTTTATGTCTCATGAGCTATATGAACCCATCCATCTCATTCTCATATTTAAATACACAAATACAACTCAAAACTATCTTAAGAAGTGGCCAAGAACTCAAGCTAATGGAGTGTACACGTAAAAATAGCATGGTAGCCTCGGGTTGGTATTTTAGCTTTCTGTCATGAATTTTAAAAAATCATAACTAATTCTAGAAAAATCAAAATCAAGCACACTATAATATTTTGGAAAGCTACAGATGATTGCTTTACAACAAAAATAAATCTAGACCACAACAATGATTTCTAGCTATAGGAAAGTGATAGAACAGTAACCAAGGTTACCTGTCGCTACTAGTATTATCACTAAATTTAAAAAATTCATAGCTGCTTGTTCAAACATCCAATTGGGGTGATCTTGATGGCTATAGAAAGATTATCATATCTAGTTTATGTTTGTAAAATTTAATGAGTATTAGACATTATTTGGCTCTTGAATTACATAGCACAAGAAACTAACCATATGAATAGTGCTTATAGCAAAATAGCAAAAAAAAGATAACTTTGAAATATCATAATAAATTCCACAAAGCTCCAAATAATCTAGTGTTTAGCTTCCCAAAATACTATGAATGAGATTTATATGTATGCCATATTTTATAGGCAAATTCATTTATTTGGTTAGATTTTGACATTGGCTTGCAAAAATACTCTTTTTGTGTCTTCAATGGGTCTCAAATGGCCCAAATCTACTTCCAAGACACCCATGGCCACTTGATTTCACAAACTCACACTCTTACCCCAAGGTATACACAAGAAAACATATGCCATAACTTGCCATTCAAGGTCCAAAAGTTACTACATCATTCATATGACATCAAGTCTTACACATATATAATATATCCATATATTTACAAGTGTTCATGGGCTCATACATCATATACAATGCTGGATTACATCATATGCTATTTATATGGCTACAAAGTGTGTAATACCCCAAAATTAATTAAGGTGTTAATCATGGATTTAGATTAATTAAGAATAATTAATATGGGATAATTGGGCAAGTTAAGTGAATAAAAATTTTAGAGAGGTAAACTATTAATATGAGTTTGGGATTTAATTGAGTTAGAAACCCCATCAAAGCCCAAATTAAATTAAGAAGGCCAAGGTTAGGAACTAATGGAGGCCCAATCATTTTAAGTGCAGACCTAACCTTTTATATGTGAAACTTGGCCCAAGAGAGAGCACCTAGTGATGGCCCAATTTAATTTAATGAATTGGAAACCCAAGACCCAACTTGTATAAGCTCTTATAAGTGGCCTAATAACCCTTGTGCAGTGTAACACCCTAAAAATTAATTAAGGTATTAATCATGGATTAGCTTAATTAGGAATAATTAATATGGGATAATTGGGCAAGTTAAGTGAATGGAAATTTTAAAGAAACAAATTATTAATATGGGTTTGAGATTTAATTAGAATAGAAATTTCATCTGGGCCCAAATTAAATTAAGTAGGCCAAAGTTAAGACTAATGGAGGCCCAATAATTGTAGGTGCAGACTAACCTTTTTATTGTGAGGCTTGGTCCAAGAGGTAGCATCTAGTGATGGCCTAATTCAATTTAATGAATCAGAGACCCAAGACCTAACTTGTATAAGCCCATGTAATTGGCCCAATAACCTTTGAGCATAACCAAATCAAGTGAGTCTTCCAAACTTGGTCTGGCCCAATTGAATTTCAGTAACTCAATACATAAGAGCTGGCCCAACAAAGCAAAAATCTGAAGCCCATTAGGAGTTGGATCCTTGGAGCAGCCCATAACCCATATTTGACCCAACTTAACCTAACTAAAACCCTAAACACTTCAGCCACTATCCCATTTTTCTGAAACACAAAGGAGAAAATCGGAGGTCTAAAGGAGAGGCTAGGGTTCTTGGCATATTTCCACATTTTTCCACTTCTAAGCTCAAAATCAGCTAAGGCAATAGTTATATAACTTAATCCCCTTTTCTTTCTTTTTAATTTATCCCAATTAGTTTTTCATTTGGAGTATTTTCCCCATACCCAAAATTTGAAATGTGATTGTTTGGGATTTTCTTGGTGAAATTCGTAGGTTGAGGCTAGGGCTGACATTAGGTAAGTATAAACCCTTTATTTTAATGCTTTCTTTGCTAGTTTGAGACCCCCATAACTGATTTATAATATGGATATTAATTTTGTACAAATTTACTTAGGATTTTGGGTGAAATACTAAGGTCTCTGGGAGAGGACACTTCAATCCGAATTTGGGACTTGTAGTGGTTGGATAAGTGATCCCTAGGTAGTCATTAGCATTTTAAATTCTTTGGGTACTTGTTGCAACTGTTAATGATGAATTAGAGTAGTAATTCTCTGATACTATGATTATAGGGAGATTTTGTACCATTGATGACTGTTGCAATTGTCTACAAGTGAGGTAACCGGGTTTATATTAATTCCATACATATATTTGTTTTAATTTCATATTTTGCTATACATGAATGATTTAAAATGTTGAATGAATTGGTTGGCTATCATTATATTGTTATTGGATCTTGTGAGTCCATGGTGGAGCTGTGGTGCGGCTGCCTCCCGTGCATGTGCTTCGATCGGCACCGGGTTTTGATCAAACCCTAGATGCACTGAGCCTTAGTTGTGCTCAATGGGGAGTAGGTGCCGTGGACGGGCCTCTTCTGGTGTTAATGGCCTTTAACATGTGGCAATATAATTGCTAGTATGGGATAGTAATCATGATAGCCTAATTGTTTCATTTACTGATATGACTGGCATTTTTCTTATGCTTAATGAAACTATGCATGTATGCTAATTAAATTGGAATATATGATGGAATTGCCTTGGTTACTGAGATTCGTATCTCACCCTGTTTTATGGGATTAAACATTTCAGGTGAAGGCCCTTTGGGTAAGGATAAGGGCAAGCAAGTGGATGAACATCCGTGAGCTGAGACCTGGTATGGGGAGCTACACTCGGTCTGAGTAGAATAGAGTAGATGCTAATTTTTGTTAACCTTTGTATAGCATTATCATGTATCTGTATTGCTAAGTGTAGGTGTTGTATTTTGTTAATAAAGAATGTAACTATTAAAAAATAGACTTCATATTAGCTGTTAATGGATGTATGAATGTTGACACTTATTTTGGGCTTATGAATCTATGATATAACTGACTATTTGAGTAATGTAATCCTATGATATTAATTGTAGACTTGAACTATTGATGCATGAATTACCCAATGTAACTATGATTGAATGACCATTGTGAGAAATTTGTAAATCTGTTGATATAAGACTAATGAATGAGTAGGAGAATCCATCTTTAATTGTGGGATGGGTAATGATCTAATGGCTAGGGAATTCAGTAGATAAATGCTATTAGAACCTTATAATAAGCGAGAGAGTGGCCCTAGAGAGTCCCTAGATAGAGAGTGAAAAGTATGAGGCAAGGTCTTAAGAGTAGTAGGATCAGAAGTGATAAGTAAGAATTATATATATTTTATTCTCCTTATCTTAGACATTTTAGTTCCAAATATGGCTTTAGGGATTTAATTAGATGGAATTTTGTTTTACCAGCCATTTTCTGCACTTTATGAATTAATTGGCAAAATAATTGATTTTAAATGCATAAATCATTTTAAATGAATTTTGTGAACTTTTCTATTTCATCTCTTCCATTCTTTTTGTGCAGATTTTTTTTAATTGGCAATTGGAGCTTGAATGGAGGTTGGTTTGGAGAAGAGGTAGTATGAATGGGTTATGGGAGGAGAGAATGAATTGCATTCGAAGAGTAGCATGAAGAGTGTAAGGCTGCAGGAGGAAATAAATTTAAACAAAGCCATGTGATTAAGAAGAGTCATGAATGCAGAGGCAGCAGCGAAGATAGGAGAAGAAGTAGAATGAAGAAGCTTGTGAGCATGGAGCAGAACGAGCTGCTGCACGACGAGGAAGAAAAGCCACAATGAAGGAGCTTGCTCGAGCTACTGTTTGTGAATGCATAAGCTGAATGAGTGAGTCATGCAAAGGAACACATGGGCTGATGTAGGAATAAGCGAGCTGAATGATGGAGAAGAACAAAAGCAGCTCATGTGGGAAGAGATGTGGCTGAACAGAGAAAGCAACGCGTGAAGGAGCTCTCATAGAAGCAGCACGTGGTTGAACAGAGGAAGCAACATGTAAGAAGCATGTAGAATACGTGGAGGAAAGAATTAAAGCAACGAGTTCTAGCACAGTAGCTGCATGAGGGAACGCATGATCATTACTCGGGCAAAAGGCAGCACGAGAGAGAAGCAGCTGAGTAGGGAAGAAGTTATGGGTTTTATGAGGAATAGTAGCATGAACTAATGAGCATACAAGTAGCACGTAAATAGAGCATGAAGAAAACACGCGAGGAATGCAGTAGCATTAGCACGAGAATTATGGGAAGATTATAAATGAGGAATGTGCTTCTCAGAAGGTACCTCACGTGGAGAGGAGGCAAAACGTGCTTATGAGGGAGACCAACATAAATAGCAACTCGAAGAGCAAAAGGGATGCACAGGGAATGAAAAGAAGCAGCTGGACGGATCCTGCACATATGAACACACGAGTCTAGTGAAAGATGATTATTATATTCACAATAGGGCCCACATATGCATAAATGGAGACTCTCACATGAGAAGGCAAATGGAAGAACAACTCAGCAGAATGCATGATTAAGCTTCCTATGTAAATAGTGCAACGTTAAGCTGTGGGTTGAGATAAACAAGTCAGCTCATGTCGAAGGAATGTCAAAGGAATGAAGCAATAAAACGCTATGGGTTGACATGGAAGATCTAATTGAACACTTGATGAACCTAGCTGAATACCAACGCTGAGCTTTGAGAAGAAAACACGTGACCTTTAATGAGATGACCACGTGATTCATGAAGGAATTGGGGTAAGCTCCAGGAGGGGATGATTATTCACAGAGATGCCGCATTCACCACATTCACGCTGTATTCCATCCTTCATCCATCCACTCCACACAAAACCATTCCATCTTCCATTCTCCCACTCCCATAAAGCTTTAATCTCTATCTGTGGCTAGCTAGGAGGAAGATCCTTGGTGCAAGCTTGAATCCATGGAGAAGAACTTAGAATTTTGGCTAAGATTTCTTTAATTTCCTACACTTTTTCTGTTTCAAATATTGTCTTGGTTAAGTTGTATTTGATAGAGAATTTGTGTAATTGTGATTAGTGGCTGGTTAGACACTAATTAGGAAGCCTTTTGTTGATTAATTGATCTGATTAGACACTAATTTTTTATTATTCTTTAATCTCCCATGTATGCCACGAAGGTGTTCAATGAAATGCATGAGTGAGATTATGTGCTTGAATGTTAAATTTGAGAATTTCTTAGTGTTTAGTTGGTTAATTAAACATCTTAGGATGATGGTTCAGAGGCTAATTAATCAAATTGGGTGTTCATTGATCTTAAAGACAAGAATTAATAATTTAATGTGGGGTTGAGGTTTCAATTCAATATTAGATCGTTAATTTCTTGAATCTTGAGTGGTAACCCAAGATAATTTGTTATGAACACAATTAGGGACTCTTAGACCAAAATAATCACAATTGAATTAGGATAAGGATAATGGATACCAAGGGACGAATCCAAAGCTAGTCATAAGACCATTCTCCACCCACAATTCATATAATTAGGTAGCAATTAGGAATTTTGATTCAATTTAGTTTTAGGTTAGTTTAATTCAATTAAAAACCCCCCTTAGTTTAGAAATTTTTAGAGTCTTTTAATATTTGGAAAACTCAATTAGACATTGAATTCCAATTCCAAGGGAGATGACCTAGGTTGTGCCACTAACTGCATATTTTATCAACCTAATTTTATTTTGAGGGTTACGTGACGAGCCACTCAAGAAGGCATTTGGCCGCGGCCAAAATATTGTTAGCTGCGGCCAATAGTGGCGAAGTTGCCCAGGAAGAGTACCAAAGATCAATTAGCCACGGCAAATGTGAAATTGGCTGCGGTGAAATGTGAGAGGCTAAACTGGGAGTTGTTCAGAGGGAAATTTGCCTCGACGAAGTAGGGAATTGGCTGCGGTAAACTTTTGTGAAAATAAGTCAAGCATTCCAAAGAGGAATTGGTCACGGTGAAAATAGGTATTGGCCGCGGCCAATATCGAGAGGCGAGCGAGGTAGGTTCCAGAAGGCTTCCTCACTGTGACTATCGCAGTGACAAAATTAATAACGATGCGAGGGGTGAAGCCAAGAGGAATTAGTAGCGGCTAAGGGTAAATTGGTCGCGGCGAATGTCCTGAAACCCTTATATTGACTAGAAAATCTTAGTTTTTTATATGGTCATCTCAAGGGATGACTTAGAAAAATTAATAGAAGGTTCTTGTGAATTGGAAATGATAGGTAATAGAATCAAGGCTTATAAATGAACGTTTGTTTTCCCCTGATGTACGTAAGTGTTTGTAATTATATGGTTGATGACTCTAATAAAATTAAGGTTCAAATTTCCCCATATTTTCATAATGTAATTAGCCTTAATGACATGTAACCCTAGATTATGGTTATTATTTACGTATTTAATCTTAATTATAATCATTAAAAATTAGGGTCGTCATATGCAGACCCAAATCAATTGAGTTATTCAAATTTGGTCTAGCCCAATTAAATTTCTACAGCCTAACACATGAAAACTGGCCTAACAAGGCTTAAATTTGAAACCCACTTAGTATTGGATCTTTGGATCAGCCCATGACCCACATTAGACCCAACTAAAACCCTAAAGACTTTAGCCCCTTCACATTTTGCTGAAACACAAACACAAGAGGATTTTCGCACCTTGAAAGGGAGGCTAGGGTTTGGGGCAAGAAATCTACCATTTCTCACTTCTAAGTCAAAATAAGTTAAGGTACTTATTATATAATTTAATCCTCTTCTCTTTCTTTTCATTTTGGCCTAATTAGTTTCTCATTTGAAGCATTTTTACCATACTCAAAATTTGAAATGTAGTTATTTGGTATTTTCCTAGAGGATTTTCAGAGGTAGAGGCTAGGAGGGACATTGGGTAAGTGTAAATTCTCCATTCTAATGTATTTTCTACTGGTTTAAGACCCCTATGGTTGATTTATAGTATGGGTATTAATTCTGTATGAATTTACTGAGGAATTAGGGTGATATATTGAAGTTTCTGGTAGAGGACATATTCAATCCGAATTTGGGGATTTGTAGTGACTGGGTAAGCGCCTTCTGGGTAGCCATTAGTATTTTAATTCCTTGGGTACTTGTTGCTGCTGTACATTATGATTTAAGGTAGTAATCTTCTAATATTATGGTTATAGGGAGATTTTGGCACTACTGGTAGCTTTCCAATTGTCTGCAGAGTGAGGTAACCAGGGTTCATGCTAATTCCATGCATATATCTGTTTCAATTTTGTATTTGCTGCATGATTATGATTTTGATGCTAAATGAATTAGTTGGCTATCTGTTATATGTGATTGAACCTTGTGAGTTCATGGTGGAGCTGTGGTGCGGCTGCTACTGGTGTATGTGCTTCGATCGAACACCGGGTTATGATCAAACCCCAGATGCACTGAGCCCTGGTTGTGCTCATTAGGGAGTAGGTGCCGTGGATGGGCCTCTCCCAGTGTTATTGGCCTTTAACATGTGGAATTGTGATTGCTAGTATGGGATAGTAATCATAGATAGCCTAATTGTTTCATTTACTGATATAACTGGGATATTTTCTGATGCTTCTATTAAATCATGCATATATGTTAATTAAACTGGAATATATGAATGAAATTTGCCTTAGTTACTGAGATTTGCATCTCACCTCGTTTCATGGGATCATACTTTCAGGTGAAGGCTCTTTAGGGAAGGATTAGGGGAAGCAAGTGGATGAAAATCTATGAACTCCAACCATGGATGGAGAAGACTACACTTAGATTGATTTAATTAGAATAGATGCTAAATTTTGTATTCCTTTTTGTATAGCATCATCATATAATCATGTTGCCAAGTATAGGCTCTTATATTTCGATTACTTAGGATGTATTTATTAAGGAATTAGGCCTCATCTTAGCTTGGTATTAGATGTATGAACCTATAACACATGATGTATAAACTTTGCTAAATTTATGATATAGTATACTATTGGAAATGTAATTATATGATACATTAGATGTTGATATGAACCATTGATGTATGAAATCTCTAACAAAATGTGTATCGAATGTCAATTGTTGATAGCTTATGAATTTTTACTATTATTACTCTATGAACTTGCTGTTATAGGGTAGTTAAAGGAGTAGAAATTAACATTTAAGTCTTGAACTAGTAATGATAGATAAACTGGGTAAATTAGGCTACTGAAAGCTATTGGAGCCCCACAAATTAAGGTAGAGTGGCCCTAGGGTGTCATTGGAGGGAGAGTGGAGAGTATGAGACAAGATTTTAGGAGTTATAAGATCAGAAGGCATTTCGTCATGGCCAATAGAAGTGAAGTTGCCCAGGGAGAGTACCAGAGAGCAATTTGTTGCGGCAATAAGTGAAATTAGCTGGGGTGAAATGTAAGAGGCCAAACTGGGAGTCATCTAGAGGGTAATTCACCGCGACTAAATAAGAATTGGCTGCGGTAAACTTTTGTGAAAATATGACAGGTGTTTCAAAGAGGAATTAGCTGCAGCGAAAGGGCGAATTGGCTGCGGCCAATAGCGAGAGGCAAGTGAGGTAGGTTACAGGAGGATTCCTCGCCATGGTGCCATGTAGGTTAGCCACAGTGAAGCCCCATCTCGCCACCTGTGAAGATAAAGAGTGAACCTGAGAGCAATTGGCCGCGACGCAAGGACATTTAGCCACGGCTAACAGTTCTAAACTCTTATTCTAACCTAGAAATCTTAGTTTTTCATATGGTAATCTCAAAGGATGACTTAGAAACATTGGTAGAAGATTCTTGTGAGTTGAAATTAATGGGTAATAGAACCAAAGGCCTATAAATGAGCGTTTGTTTCCCTTGTGTACATGAATGCTTGTAATTATTTGGTTGATTACTCTAATAACATAAATGTTCAAATTTTCCTGTATTTTCTGAATGTAATTAGTCTTAATGTCTTGTAACCCTAATTTATGGTTATTAATCATGTATTTTACCTTAATTACAATGGTTAGAAGTTAGGGTTGTCACAAAGTGGACATTTCCACACACTGCTGTCAATCTCCTTCCTTTATGCTTAGTGGCATCAATTTCTTGGCTTGCTTGGTCCACCTAGTCATGTTAGACAAATGGGGAGGAAGGAATGAGATTATAGGAATCCTAATAGCTCTTCTCCCTTTCAAACATACATAAACAATGCAATCCAAGTCTAAACATGCATGTATGGATATCATAGAACATGTAATCATTCATGGAATATTTCTAGCATTCAAGAAGTCATATGAAATATACATAGGCTTGCCAACCAAGTGGTTTAGCTTCATCCATTCTCTTTATGGATTTTGGACTTACTTCACCCATGTTTTAAAAGGCTTTTAACTAACCCTTACTTTTGGAAGACTTTTGTCTTTGTCTTAACCATTCTTGAGGGTTCTTGGCTCTTCCTTATCATGTCTAGGGAACTTTTGGCTTCACCCCACTCAAGCAAACCAAAGCAATTTCACAAAGCATCATTTGAATGCATAACATAACATCATGGTACCATGGCATTTAGATACTTGCTAAAAAAATTTTTATGGCTCAAATCATACATACACACATTCAAAGACAAGATAGACATCTACTCATGCATGAGAGAAAGAAAAGAGAGCTACCTTTGTTACAACAACACACTTTTTCCTTTTGAAATGTTTCCTTTCCCATAACCACACACATAAAAGAAGGTGGGACTTGGTTTCTTTGGCCTAAACACATAATATGGAAGCTAATTACAGTCTTGGAACAAATCTAAAGCTATACATTCATTAGAAAAGTTAGGTGGTTCATATGGCTCTTTTATAGTTCCATAATGCACCAAATGAAGTAACCTTTGGAAAACATGATCTTTGCCCTATTCTTTCCATTCCTCTAAGGTTCTTGATTCCTTTTAAGTCTCTTGGAGTCATCACACAATTAATTTAAGGATCCTAACTAGGTGTTGCTTCTTTAAATCACAATATGGAACCTATAACTACATCTCACTATCCATGGTTTCTAAAATTTTTCCAAGGCTTCCTCTCATCCTTTCCCATCATATATGACTCAAAATCAAGCTTGGAATAAATTAAAACTACCCCTTGGTTCTCTTTCCTCTCTAGGCCGTGGTTGTGGACCATAAGGAGACCAAGTGAGTTTTTTTTGTTTTCTTGATGGGAGATGCATATGAGAAGCCTTCTAGGGATCTTAAGAGCTCATCTAAACACTCATTTTGCCCTAGGAATTCTTGTATCAAAATAGAATTTTAAGGGAACACTTGAAACCTTAACTTTTCTATCTTAAAATCTAATAGTTGTTTCATTGTTTCTTTTGCATATTCTTGTTCTCCTCCCTCATTTTCCTAAGATTCATCCTTGGTTTGGTTGGAAATGAAACTCCTTAGGGCTGGTCATAGGTGGGACAAAATGCTCAAGAGGAAGAACAAGAAGAAGCAAACATTAAAGTAACAAAATACCTTGGATTCTTCGCTTCCCTTACTTGTTTTTCACTTTGGTTGGCTTTTCCTCTCTAAACTTGAAAATTCCCTCCTTGTTCTAACCTCAAAACAGACCCACAAGCTTCAATAGAACCATAGGAAAGAAGGGAAGATGGAGGAGAAGGAGTTTGCTAAAGAGAAACTAAGAAAATCTATGAAAAATCACACTTTTTCCTTGCTTTTTCTCTTCCCTTTCTCCTCTCCCTTGTGCGCATCACTTCCTTGCTTCTTTCTCTAGTTTAGGATAGAAATAAAATGAGCTAAATGAAGAGAAGAGTGGGGCATGGTCATATATATAGCTAGGGTTCAAGACTTGCTTCCAAAAATTCTAATTGTCCTTTAATCTTGGCATTTTAGTTTTTAGTTTGTTTTAGCTCCTTTTTAAGAACTACCTTTTCCATCATAAAATTTACATCCTCAATCTTATAAAATGCCTTTGGAATCACTCAAATTGGAGCTAAAACCTTCCTGAATGAAAGGGTCAAAGTTTAAGTCAATTGACATTAGAATACATACACTGGAGGGGTTTTAACAGTCTTGGGGCTTCCCATGGTTTTTAGGGCCTCTAAGAATCCTAGAGAACTCAAAATTTTCATTTAAAAAGCCCTCCTGTGAGAATTCCAAATTTTATCTAAAATTATAAAAATTCCATTACGTTACATAGCTATTTCGTTAATTTTCGTTTGATTATTTTAGCCTCTATTTCAAGGTACCTCTAGCCTCCTAATTTCATTACTTAATATCTAGATTATTATTCTAATTTTTCTGGACCTTAACTAATTTATTTTAGAGGACTTACTTTGAAAACATATCTATTTTCGTTATTTTTACGAAAACTGGACATTATAATTAATGCTACGGATAAAGTTGATTTGTCTTTATTACCTAATTCTAAATTGTTAATTAGCATTGATCATGTTTTTGCTATATAAATTGGATCTACTGATGTTGTAAAAATGCATGCTAATGATGGTAGTTCCAAAGTTTCACATGTTAATGATAAACCTGATGATGTAGATAGTTATGCTTTTGTTGATCATTCTTTTTCTAGGAGACACATTAGTAATGTGGATGTAGATGCTGTTGTAGCTAGTACACATGTAAGTTTAGAAAATTTTGATTCTGATGCTATTTCAGATTAGAGTACTACTGATGGCACTACTTATATTGATGATTCTGTAGACTGTGATGTATTTCCTAATTCTGTGGCACTACTTTGCTATTTCAGATTGGAGTACTACTGATGTTTCTACTTATGTTAATCTAAAGCCACTTATACCTTCAGTTGAGCAAACTCTTTCTTTAGAGTTGAAGCCACTTCTTGAGTAACTAAAATATGTTTATTTGGAAGAGGGTGAGAAGCTACTAGTGATCAAAGCCAGTGACATATCTATTAAGGTTCACCTCCTAGAGGTGCTTAGGTGAAGGATGCAGGCCATTAGATGGATCCTTGCTAATATCCTTGGGATCAGCCCTAATGTAACGAACGTAATTTTTATAAAATAATGAAATGAGCCATATAAAAGTAAGTCCTTTGAAATGAGCTAGATAATGTCCTAAAAAATTTGGGTAGATCTTGGGCTCCTAAAAATGATAATTCAAGGCTTAGACAGAAAGAAAAATGAAGTTCGGATGATGAAACAATTTGTGACGAAAACTGATGAAACGTAATGATATTTTTGTAAATAAGTGCAACTTTTGGAAAAATATATAGGAACACTTTCTAAATGGAAAATTTGAGTTGTCCAAGGTTCTTAGAGGCCCCAAAAACCATGGGAAGCCCTGGGACTTGTAAAGCCTCTCCAGTATACATTTTCTAATTTTGGTGAGCCTAAGCTTTGATGAATTCGTTCGAGAAGGTTTTAGCTCCAATTTGAGTGATTCCTAAGGCATTTTATTAAATTGGAAACCTACATTTTATAATGGAAAAGACAGTTCTAAAAAAGGAGTGAAAATGAAGCCAAAACAAATTTGTCATTACGAAAAGGAAAAATTAGAATTTTTGAAAAAGCTAGTTTCTTGAATGTTCCATAAGCTTCTTGTCTCTTCTCCCACCTTCTTAAGAATGAATTCCTCTGCCTAAATTATAGAAAAATAGAAGCTCCTTGAGGCACACCAAGAAAGGAAGAAAAAGGCAAGAAAGGTAAGGAAATCTAAGGAATTTCATGCTCCATCTTCTTCTAATCTTGTTCCTCTCCTTTCCTCCTCTCTTTCTATGGTTTTGTTGAGCTCTTTGGTTTAGGGGAGTAGTTTGAATTTCTTAGGGATAAGCCAAGAGGAAAAGGTCTTGAAAACAAGCTTAAATCCAAGGTAATTCTTGTTCTTTGTTGCTTCTTCTCCTTGTTCTCCTTTTTGTGCAATTTTGGCCAAGAGTAGAACTATATGGGGGAGGGATTTTCTATCCAAAAACAAGAGAGGAACTAGGGTTTTAGACCATAAGGAAGAGGAATATGGCAAGAAATTTCAAGAAAAACTAATAGAAATCAAGTTAGGAAAGTGTGGTGTTTTCTAGGGTTTTAGAAATTTTGATTTTGTGTGAGTAATTCCTTGGCTATTTGAATATTTCCTTGAGCTCCTAAGACCTATAGAAACCCTTCCAAGTGGTTCTCCTATCAAGGAAAAATCAAGAACTCCATGAACCTCCATTATGGTGCATATTTTGGCCAAGCTAGGTTCATTAGGCTAAGGGATGTTTTAATTTGTTCTAACCTTGGTTTGGGACTTTATATGATGTTAGAAGATGGGAGAAAACATTGGGAAACATTTAGAAGTCATAGAATGGGAGATGGGACAATGGTGTCCATATAGGTACTTTATAAAGCAACTTGATTCTAAGCTTGTGCAAATAATTATGTGAGGGCTCCAAAGATTTTGAATGAGGCCAAGAGGTCTAGAAATGGAAAGAGATGGGAGCCTTAAGCTTGAATTGTGAAGGTTGCTTCAATAGGCCATGTATGGAACCATTATGCCACATATGGAACCAAGTGTGCGTTCAAGAGTGAGTTTAATGTCTTGGCTTGCTTCAAGTGTGTAATTGCGTGTTCTTTATGGTGTCTAGGACAAGAAAACATACATCCACCTAGGTGTGCTTGTGGGACTAAAAAAAGGGAAGGAAAGGATCAAGAAAAGCTTGTATAAATCTAAGGTAGCTCTCCACCTCATTCTCCTTGCATTCTTGTGTGCATATGTATGCTATTGTATGCTTGTGTGTGTTCTTGTGACTTAATGATATGCCACTTGATGCCTTGACATTACATTGGTACCAATGTGTTTCCTTGAATGGCCTTGGTTGTGGAAATGGCTCATTGGGGCGAGGTGATGCCAAAAGTCCCTTAATGAAGGTGAGGAGATGCCAAAAGTCTCATGGCATGGGTGAGACAAGGCCAAAAGTCTCTTGGAAGGGTGAGGCCAAGTTAAAAGTCCCTAGGCCAAGGGTGAAGGAAAACTAAAAGTCCTTAGAGAATGGTTTTGGTTTGAATGCGATTGAGTTGCATGAAAATTGTGACTTTGTATACTTTATAGTTGCCTAACCTTCCATACATATGTTTTGATGTATATATACCTTGAATGGGTGTGGGAGCTATTGAGATTCTAGGAATCTCAGTCTCCTTCCCTCCATTATCTTGAAATGCCTAGGTGATATTCAAGAAGCAAGGAGTGTAAGCTAAAGACCTTGAGAGATTGCATTTTGTATATTATGTAACCTTATTTGTAGTTGGATGTCAAAGTGAGCTTGTATAGATTATTTTTGTGATGTAAGACCATGAACAAATTTAAAATGATGTATGAATATGATGTAGACCTTATATGACACAAAATCCATAGAATTATTCAAATTGGCTCTTGGATGGCTTGTATGTAACTATACATTAACAGATGTTGGATGGTCAAATTAAGATACATGAGGTTTGGCATCACTTGGGTAGTTCATACAAGTCATATTCATGCTTTTAAACTTGCCCAAGAGGTGCTAAACTCAAAGGAAGGCCATTTGGACCAAATTTGGGAAGCTAAAGTGGATAATTATTAGAGGTCTACAGAATATTTGGCAAATTTTTGAAGTTGGCAAAAATTCTGGCTTTGACCACTGATACTATTAATATAGTCCAAAAATTGTTCTTCATCATTCATAGGGCAAACGATGTCTAATTGCTATGAAATTTTTTAGGAAGAAACAAGACCTTTCTAGTGACTTGTGCCAATTTTAAACAGCTCATTGGAATGCCCAGAGAGGGAGATATGAATTTTTGAAGTTACTGTCTAGTACTAGGTGACCAATTAGACCCGTGTTACTATATGATTGATTTTCAGGGTCTGAATTTTCCTTAATGGGAATGGAGTTATTTTTTCCCTCTATCTAACATCATAGCTTTTTAAATTAGTATCATTTGTATAAATTTGATTTTTGTGGAATTAATTGGATATTTTTGAAATTTATGACAGTAAACTATATTAGTATCAGGTGGTAGTTAGACCTTTGTGGCTATTTCATTGTTAAACATGGTCCAGAAAGGATTTTCGTAGCTAGAAATTATTTTTATTGTAAAGTTGACATCTAAAGCTTCCAGAAAGCTATGGTTTGTGTGATTTGGATTTTTCTACTTTAGTTATCATTTTTCAAAGTAGCCCCTAAAATCTGTTGCTGTACAGCCACGATGAATGAAGAAAATTTTAGGGTTTTTGGCCTTTGATTTGTGGTTTATGTGGAATTTTGAGATGTTTATTACTTATATGGATGGAAAATAATTAGAGAATGATGTTGGGGAACTCAAGGGGTCCATATAATGTGAATTGAAAACTTTTATCCTGACGTAACACGATAAAAGTGTGTTATTTTCATACTTTTCCTTACTTTTTGCCTTGTGAATGTGTATCAATTGCTTGGAATGGAAGAGTATGATAATAGAAAAATATGGTATTATATTTATTGGTATCAGAGCAAAGGTTCAAGCACTTTTGCTCGGTATATGGCTCTTGAATGGTGTTTGGGGTGTTTTCAGGTGGAATATTTGTGTTTATGTGCTTGAATTACAATTGTGGGCTAAGGTTGTGACTCTTTTTTAGTGAAAATGGTTGAGACAAGAAGAGGCAGAGGCAAGGGTAGATTGATTGTGGGCTCAGAGGATGAATCCAAGGACCCTTTGTTGGCCATCATGGAATGAATTGATTGGTTTGAGAATGCAATGGCCAAGCAGCAGTACATGATCCAACTACAGCATGAAATGATTGTGTGGCTGCAGGAATCCCTGGTTAGACAAGAAAAAGCTAGCAAAGAGGTCCTTCTGTCATACCTTACTATATAAAGCTTTTCTTACTACAAATACCTCATATAGAACTTAGAGGAGTCAATGGAAACTTGAACCGATTAAAATGTTCTTTTTACTTCAAGGTTGGGCATATACATGGCTTTCTGTTACATGCCTTATTATCATACAATATTATAACACAACTTATATATACCATAATCTAAAGATATTTAATTACATGACGAAATGTGATGCATAAAAGTAAGGTCCTCAATTTATACCTCCACACCCTTTGCCTTTCTTTGCTTGAACTCAAACCTAGCATGGGTTGTATTTATGGTGAGATTATGAAATCTCAATAGTAGTAAACCAATCTCATTCACAAGCTAGCATGTAAGTACATAACATAATGCCAATCAAGGTGCCACATACCACATAGGAATATAAGGAATTTCATATAAGGCCGAGCAGATCTAAGTATATATGTCTCATCTTATAACATAAATAACAACTTGATATAGCATAACACTCATCATTATACAAACATACAAGTTTAAAGAAAAAGAAAACTACTACCTTAGCAACCTTGCTCCTCAAGCCTTGGGACTCGGTCCACTTGCTCTTGGAGTTTCTAAACAATTATCAAACCCTATAATCATAATAATAATTCATTACAATCAACATATAAACTTTACCTTTTAACATAATATGACCCTTTTAAACTTAATTGGACCATTGGAATTGGAAAAATCCAACTCCTTCCCTTCCCATTCACTATGGCAGAATAGTATGCATTTCTTGGCCAATATTTAAAAATTTTATTCCATGAGTTTTGGGGGCTTTCTCATAGGTATTCCTAGCTAAAAACACCCTTTTGAATCCATTGAATTGATAAAATTAACAAATTCCAGCCCTAACAATATGTCTTGGTCATAACATAACTTGGCTCTGTTTTAGGCCCACAAGTGAGTTTCTTTGATTCTAAAAATTCCATGGCCTCTTCCTTTATATTTTAGGACTTGAAATTTGGTATACATGACTTTAAGATATTAAGAAAACACCATAAATATTTTGGGAAAATTCGGACAGCATCTTCCCATGATTTCTATTTTCCCAAAAATTACAATCTTTGTGTTTTTCAAAGTCCCAGCACATAACAACAATAACTAAGTTCATATGGCCTTCATGTTCAACATATAAACTTCATTTCAAGGCCTTCATATTTAACATATAAACTCCATTTCTAATGATCCATATGCTGTCCAAAAGTGACTCATAGCTAGGGTTTAACAAAACTAACTTAAACCATGTGATTTTCAAGTGCAAGGTGGAGAAAACTTACTCTTTAAGCTTAATCCTTAATTCCTTTGCTTTTCTCACACTAAAATCCCTTCTCTTCCCACTTAGAGCAACATTCTACCTTGAATAAAAGATGAATATGCAACTGCCCTTTGGAGAAAATGGTTAGAGGATGAAGAAGATGAAGAAATTTGGTGAAGAATAGTGGTAGTTTTGCTTGATTTCACTTCTTCCACTTTTTCTCCCTCTCTCTCTCTCTCTTCACATTTTTCTCTCCTTCTCCATTGTGTGTGGCTTGAAAATGGTGGAATGGAGGTGAAGGAGATGAACTTAAATGAAATTAAATGGTCATGCCAAATTTGGACCCTTGGATCAACCTTTTCAAGATCAAATCTTAGCCTTCCATTCCTTTTTCCTCTTGAATTTCTAATTTCATAACTAAATATCTTTTTCCAAAAATTTCTTGGCCACACACACTTGGATGCCTTTTCTTAGCCTTTAAGTTGTGGGTAGTAACCATGGTTAATTTTCTTAACTCAACCATGGTCAACTTTTAACTCAACCATAATTAGTTTCTAACTTAACCATGGTTAATTCTTTAAAATAACTAAAATCCTTTTATTCTTTCCTTTTCATTTTATATTTACATTTACATTTGAGTTTCATCTTTTTTAAAGCCCTAATTATATCGTCTTTTCTCTTTTGGGCCTTTAGAATAAGCTATTGGGTTTTACAGCAGTCTAAAAATTGGTGTCCAAACCCGATTAAGGTTTTACAGTATAATACATGTCTTTAGACTTTCTAAAATCTATAAATATTGTTTCCTTTACTTTTTGGCCATACTGAGCCTCAAACATGAATCAGGGGCCCTCAAGCTCAATCTGTAACACCCCAGAATTTATTAATGAGGATTATGGTGAATTAAGGAATTAATACAAGGATTTAGGAAAAAATAAAGAAAATAAGGTTTCTAAAGAAATAGATTTATTTTAGACATTTTGAGCCAATAATCATGTTCAATTATTGTTAGGTGGAAATATATTAATTATGGTTATAAAGTTTAATTAAGGAGTTAACTAAGGGGAGTTAGACATTTAATTTGGGCCTTATAATTAATGTATTTATATCATAAACCAAATAAGAAAGCCCACTTCCAGTTTGTAAGAAGGTTTAATCTCATTTCTTAAGAGCCCAACTCTCATTTCATCAACTAAACCCTTCAACTTATGGCCCAATAAGCACATATTTGAACCTAAGTAGATTTTGGGCTTTAGGGTTGGCCCAAACCCATCTAAAACCCTAACTTAATCAGCCCTTTATCCTCTATTCTACAGACCAACTCAATCTTAGGCAAGGGAGAACTCCATTTTCGCATAGGAAGAGAGGAGGCTAGGGTTTTCTATATTCCTCCACCATTTCTCACTTCTAGAGGAAGATTTGGCCAAGGTAATCTATATAAAACATGTCCCTCTCATTCTCCTCTTCATTTTGCTCTAATTAGTTTCTGGTTTTGGGCATTTTCATCTCCTTCTCAAATCTGAAATTTGGTGTTTAGGTGATTCCTTGCAAGATTTTCAGAGTTAGAAGTTAAAGGGATGATTAGGTAAGTATTTCCCTTCCATTTTGTGTATTACTTTGCTGGAAAATGCCCCTAAGGATTGATTTTCATAATGGGTTCTACTATTGTGCGAAATTACAAGGAGATAAAGGTGAAAAATTGAAATTTCTGGGCTTGATGACTCAAATTCGAATTTTGGAATTTCCCATGGTGTGTTCTTGATAGTTGAGGCTCAACTCAGTCCATTTGACCTCTTAGGTATATGGGTAAGTGTTCCCTCTTCTCTTATATAGTATATATATTGAATTTCCATCATTTGGACTGACTTTTGGTGCATGGCTTTTACATGTGCGAAAATGGAGATGTTAGGAGCGATCCATTGTTAGTTCTTGTTGTTGTGACCTTGAATTGGTGCTGTATACCCTTAAGAAGCTTGGGTAAGAAGTTCTTAATATACTCTTGTTAAGATTAATCTATGGATAGGGAAATTCCTTACATTGGTAGTTGAATAATGATGATTATGCTTATGTTAGATCTGGTGTGCTTTGAATCATTATGGTAGTTAGAGGATGAGTAATTGGCTTCATTGAGGTAACTGGGGTTACTTTCCTAATTCCATGTACATGCCCATGTTAATCTGATGTTTACTACATATGTTTGATTTTGAGATGCTAAATGATTAGTTGACTACTCGAATTGTTATTGTGATTAGACCTTGTGAGTCTATGATAGAGCTGTGATGCAGCTGCCACCTATACATGTGCTTCGATCGAGCACCGGGTTGTGATTAGACCCTAGATGCATTGAGCCCTGGTTGACGGACCTCTCTCGATGTTATTGGCCATTGACATGTTGTGTATGATTGCTGGTATGGGATAGTAGTTATTGATAGCTCAACTAGTTTATTTGTAAATTGAATTAATGGTTCTGGTATTGATGTTATGAAATTGCATTATATTAATTAATTGGTCATATATATGGAATTTGCCTCTTGTTACTGAGATTGTATATCTCACCCCGATTGTAGGCTAACATTTTCAGGGACTAGACCTCTTAGTGGCAAGGAGAAAATTAATGGAAGTTTATTATGTGGTTTGGTAGTAGGTAGGTTTGGAAACCTTGTTAGATTATATTCATATAACTAAACTACTAGTTTTATGTAATTGTTGTATTACATCATGAATTGCCAAGCATAAGGATTGTAATCATTTGATATATCAGATGTCAACTTAAACTAGTGATGTATGGAATTTCTAATGGGACTTATATTTGAATGGAAATATGAGTAGTGTATGAACTCTTTGCTATCATTGATCTATAAACTCACTGGTTTATGGTGGCTAGAGGGTTAAAGATCCACATTTGAGTTTTGAATGAGTAATGATAGATGTGTTAGGTAGATTAGGTAAAAGAAAAACACTAAATCTTCACAAACTAAGTAAAAGTGACCTAGAGTGTTGCTAGAGGGAGAATTGGAGAGCATGAGATGAAATCTTGGGAGTTATAGGAACAAAAGGGAATTGGCCGTGGCCAAAATTTAATTGGCCTCGGCCAAATGGTAACAGAGAGTAATTGGCTACGGCCAAATGTGGCAAAGTTGCTAGGGAAGAAAATAAAGAGAAATTGCCACGGTGAATAGTGAGGTTAGCCGCGGCTAAGTCTGAGAGGCAGGTTTGGAGGTGTTCTAGAGGGTTTTTGGCCACGGGAAAAGGGATATTTGGCTGCAGCAAGATGTGCAAAATTTGTGAAGGTGTAAGGAGTTGAACCCGAGAGTAATTGGCTACAGCGCGAGGAAATTTTTTTCGCAGCGAAGGTGCTTAATTTCTCATATTTACCCAAAAACCCTAGTTTCTTTTATGGTAATACTAAGGAATGATTTAAAAACACTTGTAGGAGGTTTTTATGAGTTGGAATTGATGGATGGAAGAATCAAAGGCTCCTTATTGATGATTAAATTCACTTGCACATTCGAATAATTGTGGTTGTCTAATTAATGACCCTAATAATATCAAGGTTTAAATTTCCCTGCATTTTTCGAATATAATTAGTTGTAATGACTTTCAACCTTGATTTATGATTATTAATTACGTCTTTAACCTTAATTACTATAATTTAAAGTTAAGGTCGTTACATATGTTATCAGAGCAATAGTTTAGGAAAACTGTTCTAATTTAAATTTTATGGTTTGAAGCTTGACAATCATGATGCATATTTGGCATAGTATTAGCTCATAAGAATAGATAATTATGTGAACATATAGTTGTTGTGCTTTATGTTCTAGAAGGAAATATAGAAGAATAATGATATAAGGCTTGTAATGCTTGATTAAAATGGTTGTTCTTGAATTTTATTTAGAACATCACCTATCACAATAAGTAAGCCTCGGAGAATAATAGAGTGTAGTTAGATTCTACCTCATAACACTTTAGTAATACTAATTTTGAGACTTGAAGTTGTTAGTGCCAATGAAAAGACTAAAATTTTGCCCTTCTTTTCTTTAGAGATTGGGTTACTAGTCTTAGTCTAGATAAACAACTGGTTAAGGCTTGTTGCCAACTGGTTACGCGATAGATACACCAGTCACTCACTGTGAGGCACCAGTTGACTGAATGAATGAGACCAGGTAATTGATGAGGATGATGAACAAAGCTACTAATAGTATTTATGACCAGTTGACCGCCATTTATTAAGCAAGTTAATTGGGCACGACTGACTAGTTGATTGGCTTATCGAAGTAGTCAATTGATCCTAACAAGAGTAGCACTTCTTTATCTAAGCAAAATTCTAAAATTTTCAAGGGCCATCTAGAGTGATGTTGAGAACTTAAAAGGCAACAAAATTGAGTAAAACACCTTACTAGCTATAAAAACCTTACAAAAGGGTAAGATGTAAACCTTACTTACAATTAGGAAATTGACAATGGAAGTTTGGGAACTAATGTATAATAAATAAGTATGATTGACTAAATATATGATGTGATATACAATCCATACTGAGTTAGAACTATGTAGACTTCGAAAGGTCCCCAAAGTTGAGGCTTTATAGGTACAGAGGTCCTAACCCACTTGCTTGATCCTAGTTAATAAAGAATGCAATTACTCGATCCTAGCTACCGCAACTTGGGCCTAACGAATAAGGATGATAAGAGCTAAAGAACATTTCAAATGGTTTTATTCAACCTATTAGAGTGAGTAAGCCATCTTTAGTTAATAATGATAAGAAAGGAGGGCAAGAAACCCTTAGAATTGTTGAATCCATTTCTAAATGGGGGATAGTGACTTTAAAGCAAGAGACTAAGGGAAATGATGTTTTAAAAGGAATCTTGAGAGCTTTGAGGCTCCTCTCTTAATGTACTATGGCAAAAGAGAGAGATTATGATAAGGGGAAAGACAACTCCTTAGTTTGATAAGGGTGAGGTGCACCGGCATGGGGTGCTTATGCATGTTGTCTCTTTTGTGTAATTTAGTTTACTTATACTAGGTGTTGAGGTGCATTTGGGTGGTGGTTAGAGGCACTTTACGTGCCTGATATACTTGGGGAGCGTAAGATAGGATTCTACAGCACCTTGGTGTTAGAGGCACACAGGACATGCTTATTTTTCAAAACTTCAATGGTTGAGGCATGCGGGGCGTGCCACTTATCATATGATTTAATAAATTTTGACCACCAAATTGGTGTCAAACTAGACTAAGTAGACTTTCTACTTGAAAGGTAAAGAGATCTTGATAGTAAGGATCCATCTAAAAAGAGAATAAAATGGTACCCACGTGTATACTAGTGGTTGAGATATAGTTATCATGGGATGATGGGCATATATATGGCCACAGGAAAGAATTACCTACTAATATTGAAGGAAAAGTATGATTCTGCCATCATTAGTCTTATTGTCATGAATCACATGAGGTGTGATTAAGGGGATAAAGACAACATTAGGAATTTGAGACAGACTAGTACTTACCATAGTAGTAAAACTCCCTAATTTTGAAAGAGGACTCCCTGATCTAGAATAATAACCCAAGGGAAATGAACAAGAGGTGGTAGTAATGCAATTAACTTATGTTATTACAATAAAACCTTAGTATAATGATTGACGAGGAAGGGTAAAACACTAGTGGTAAATGATACTTGATTTCTCTCACTGGGAATCCCTACTTGATCCATTGATAATTAGGGAATGTTTGATAATGAAAAGACTCACTAAGTCTCCTTATTATGTTAATTTAACTCCCAATAGTCAGGCATGAATTGAGGCCTAAAAGCTTTTAGGGGAGTAAAAGAGTTAGTTGTGACTAGCACAGGCTATTGTGTAAGGACAAAAACTATCATACCATCTTATATTATATGCTATAACTTATGGTCAAAAGACCTTGTACTTGTTGTTAGAGAACCTTGTTGACAAGGTCTCGGATTTTACATTAATGAATACAAGATCTTGTTGATAGGATTTCAAACCTTGTTGACAAGATATTATTTCATTACTTTTTAAGAATTATTATGAATATCAAAACTAGAGGAAAAAAAACTTAGTTGTATGTGAGGAGGTTTGAGAGAATTTAGAGTATCACAAAAAAAAAGGTAAGAAGTATGCTAATTGAAGAATGACTATACTTATATGAAAATATCTTAGTTAGGGGTAGAAGATACGAAAGCGCAGTCCTTTGGGACTATATATTATCTTGTATTATCATGGTTAAGATTGTATTAGATTAGGAATTTGTGTTGTTTATAATTAGTAGTTGGTTAGACACTAATTAGGTGACTATTTGATGATTAATGGATTGAATTAAGTGCTAAATTTTTCATTTTTCTTTAATTTTTCATGAATATAGTAAAGGTGTTTGATAAAATGCATGAGCAAAATTGTGTACTTAATTGTTTGATTTAAGGATTCTTTAGAGTTTAATTGGTTAATTGAATATTTTAGGGTATTAATTCAGAGGCCAATTAATCAATTCTTCACTCAAATTTAAGTGTTCATTGATCCTAATGACAAAAGTTAATAATTAGATGCAGAGTTAAGGTTTCAATTTAACATTAATTTGTTAATCTCTTAAATCTCGAGTGGTAACTCAAGATCACTTATCATGAACATAATTAGGAACTCTTAGATAAGAACATTAATAATTAAATTAGGATAAGGATAGTGGATACCAAAGGATAAATCCAAGGCTAGTCACATGTCAATTAGCTACTCCTTAATTTATGCAATTGGGTAGTAGTTAATCATTTTAATTCAATTTCATTTTAGTTAGTTTAATTCAATCAAACCCCATTTAATTAAGTGGTTTTAGGATCCTCTTACACTTAGAAAATTCAATTAAGCATTGAAATCCATTTCCTTAGGAGATGACCTAGGTTGTGCCACTAACTATAAATTTTAATTTAACCTAGTTTTATTTTAAGGTTGCACGACACAACTAACAAAATTTGGCACCATTGCTAGGGAAATTGGATTCTTAATTATTTAAAAAGGTTTTCTAGGTGTTTTTACTCTATTTTAGCTCTATTTTTTTTTTGTTTTTGCTTTGTTTTGAACTTGGTTTTTTGACATTTTGGTGTTGCGTAACAATTGTCCTACTTGTTAGAATTTTTGTTTGATGTGCCCAAAAAATTCTCAAACTTTGTTTTCCGAAGTTTTTGGGTGTTTTGAGCAAAAATAATAGCTTTGCTTTTAGGTGCACCATTTTTCTGGCCAAATTCCAATGTTAATGCACTTTTTCTATTTTTTTAGTATTTTCTCAAATTTTTTAAGAATTTTTTTTAATTTTTCTAGATTTAATTTCTTTATTTTTTGTGAGTTCATTTTGTGTGATTGTCCTCTGTTTTGGAGTTTTTTATTGTTAGATAATTTTTAGCTTTATTTGACTTTAATTTTTTTGATTCAGAGTTAATTTTAGTTATAGTTTGTTAATGATTTGTTTTATGCTTAAATTGATTGTACTTCTCATTTTCTTTGCTTTAAATAAATCCATATTATATGTCTAATCAAGGTGTCTATGACTCTTGTGCAAATGATAGAATTCTCCAGAAGAAGGATGAAGCTATATCAATGCTTCATGGCATACTTGAGCAACACAAATAAGCACAACAATATCAATAAGTTCAACAACCATGCTACTAACTGTGCCACCATCATTATGAGGTTCAGCCTAGTTACATTGAGCCATATCATAATTTCCATGTGTAAGAGCCAGAATATTATTCCTACAATTATCATAAGGAATATATGCAACAAGAGCCCCAGTGGGAACCAAGTAGGGAAGAGAGGATGAGGCAACAACTAGAAGCCTTTAATCTTCAATTTCAATGGGAGAATGAACAATTGCAACTTCAAAATCAACAAATGATGGATAACCTCATGAAGGATTCAGGAGTTAAAATGAATGAATCTACCTTAAGTACTATTAAATTAAAGGAAGAGCAAATCAGAAGAGAATGTATAGAAGAGGAAGAGTCTTATTCATTGGGTAATATACTTCTATCTTCTAATACATTACATTTTGTTGGCACTAACTCTAGTATACATGATAACATTGTAATTACTAATGTACATGATGTTGTTGATTTTGAATTACATGATGATGATGTAGATGAGGAAATTATTGTTGAATCTCTTGATATGGTTGATTGTGGTAATGCATTGAACAAAAATGATGCATTTGTTAATGTTAAGGTGTCCTTATGTATTGATGCACTTGGTCTTTCTACACCTAGCTGTGATCATAGTGTTGATTTCATTTATGAACTAATTGATGATAATCCTATTAAGTCTAGGGTAGTAAATAAGTGTAGGGGTGACTTTGAATGTGATGATCACTCTATTCCTAGTGTGGGATTAGTTGATAAGCCCATTGATGATGCATCTGCTGAGTTTAGGGATAGTATGTTATCTGGACCATGTGACATAGCTTATTCGAATAAGTCTCTTGATTGTGTATGTGCTGGATCTACTATATGTGATAGATGTTCCCAGATCAATGCTTTCATTGAGGCTAGTGAGTTCCTCACATATTCTTATAATCATGATTATGCTAAATCCAAAGATTTCTTTGTTTGCACTGAAACTATTGATGATATTGATTCTTTTGATCATACTGGTGCTAATATTCAAAGATCTATTGATGCTTGTGTTGTTGTTGACACTAGTGAGAGACTAGACTTTGTTGATGATCATTGTTTATAATCTTGTGACCCTACCGATGTCTCTTTGATCAGAAAGGATATTATTTCTTTTACTGAGAGTTCTGAATAGGATTATGAAGTTAGTGAATTAATTCCCAACGAATCACAAACTTCCCCAACTAAGATGAAGTAATTGCCAGATGCCTTGAAGGATTTGCACTTGAAAGATTGTGAGAAGTTGCAATTAAATTTTCCTATTGATGCAATGAATCTTACTAATGAGAGTCCAATTGATTTTATTAGTTTTGACAAATATTTAGAGAGTTAAATGTTTAAACTTGATTTTAGATTCTTTTTCTTTAGCTTTGAATGTCCTAAATTTGATTTTTCTTCTTTTACTGCTTCTAACAATGCTGAATTTGACTTTCCAAGACTATAAATGGTTGAGGAAGTCCATGCATCGTCCTTGAATGATCAATCAAAATGCTTCAAAGTAGTTAGACTTAAAATTATTCAACTAAGGAGAAATAAGGCTGTTTTAATTTTGGTTTCTGATACGTATGATTAGTTGGTCTATGATAATGTCTTTTTTAGTTTAGGATGTAGTTTTCTTTTCTTTTCTTTTCTTTTCTGCATTAGTGTTTGTTTTGTTCTGTTTTGTAGGTAATAAATGATTGCTAACTAGCTACATGGAAATCTGAGCCACCCTTAAGATCTTCACTTTAACTTCTTCTAGTTGTACACTTTCCTTTCCACTCTTTATATTGCACTATTTATCTGTTAATTGGAACTTGTGCTGGCATTAAGGATAATGCAATATTTAAGTATGGAGGGAAGAGCCATTCCATTTCATCTTCTTTGTTTTATTTAAAAAGAAATTGAAAATTTTTGAGAAAATTTTGAAAAATAATGTGAATTTTTTTTTAAATTTTTTTGTAGAAGTTGCAAGTTGAAATTATTATAGCTTGGATTCACTTTGACATAACAAGTGATAGATTTTGTGTTTTGATTCCAGTGTGGTGGCAGTGAATTTGATTTCAATGAATTATTCTAATAGCCATTAGTTGGTAAGAATTTAAGCTTTATTTGTCCATTTCAAGTGTGTATTCACATATCTTTACTCTCACTCTAGAACTTGTCCTAATTCTTTGTTGAGACTACATTTGTATTTGCATACATGAAAATGATAAAGGCATTCATTTCTTTTATATCTAGTTAGCCAAAGAGCCAACCATTATATGCATTTTATTCATTGTTTAACCATTTTGGACCTTGTTGTATTTTCTTGTTGAGCCCATAGCCATGAAAAGTGAAAAAAGAAATGTTTCTCACCTTGTTTTTAAGATACCTTATGGATTTTAACAAGCATTATATCTAATTAGCATAGGTGAATGTGTGCTTTGCATCAATTTATGCCATTGTTATTAATGGTTAAGGAAGATTTTTCAAAAGAAGAAAAATGAAAAAAAGGAAAGCATTAGAAAATTAAAAAAAAAGTGTTTGAGATTTATTTGCATTTATTATTACTAATAGGAAAGAAGGCCTTGAAATGCACATTCTTCCTTATCCTAGGTTTCCATTTATTGCTTTTGAAGTTGTAAGGTATCCATTTGTTGTTTGTTTCTCCTTGTTCTTGTCTACCCATTTATTTCATTCTCTAGCCCCATTACAACCTTGAATAAAGTTCCTTTTGATTTGTGCCTTGCATTTGGCATAGGTGGTGGAGATTTAGAGGATAGACAAGCCTATGGTAGTGAGGTTTTGATAGGTGGAACTTGAGTTGTAACATCCGGTTTTCTGAAAATCCAAGAAAACATAAGGAAACGCAAGAAATGTAACATATAGTTTCCCCATCAACATAGTCCCCCAAATAGAATAAATTGAGGTCTAATAAAATTAAAATAATATTCTAGACCACAAATAATGATGAGTCAAGGCTAGAGGTGCCCTCAAATTAAGGCCAAAATAGATGAAAAAAAAAAGATCAGAAAAAGGTCCCAAAGAGTTTCCGAAGTCAAGTATGAAGGAGCCAGGGACTAAATTGCAAGGAAAAATTATATGCCAGGAAAAATATATAAATTACCCTAAAAGTTCAAGAAACCTTAGTTTCACCCTCTATTCGTGGCTTTAAGCACGAATATCAAAAAATCGGACAAGAATCTCAAAAATCCATGAACCATGGTTAAACTCAGTTTGACGAGACAAGTCTAATGATGCCAAGTTGTCCGGATGGCCGAGCGGGATCCGGTCTAGAATCTGGTTATCCTGATCAGTAGCCATGAGCAAAATAGAAAAAGGAAGTTGTAACAAATATAGAAATAAAAATAGCTAAAGGGCTAAGAAACCCTGAAAGAGTTTCAGGGATAGAATTGCAGTAAGGGAAAAGTTTATAGCATAATCATAATACAGAACGGTGAAAATTACACCTATAGACCCGGGTGTCCGATTGACACCAAAATTTGTGAGGATTGAGGTTAAGGGCCCCTGAACCATGTTTGAAGCTCAGTATGGCCAGAAAGCAGAGGAAAACATATTTATAAATTTTAGAAAGTCTAAAGGTATGTATTGTACCGTAAAACCTTAATTGGGCCCAGACACCGATGTTAGACTGCGGTTAGGCCCAATAGCTGATTCTAAAGGCCCAAAAAGAGAAGAGAAGATATAATTAGGATTTTAAAGAAGATGAAACCCAAATAGAAATATAAAATGATAGGGAGAGAAGAAAATAATTTTAGTTATGTTAAAGAATTCACCATGGTTAAGTTAGAAACTAACTATGGTTGAGTTAAAAGTAGACCATGGATGAGTTAAGGAAATTAACCATGGTTACTATCCATAACTTAAGGGCTAAGAAAAGGAATCCAAGTGTGTGGCCAAGGATTTTTGAAAGAAGATATTTAGTTATGAAATTAGAAAATCAAAAGAAAAAAGAATGGAAGGCTAGGATTTGATCTTGAAAAGGTTGATCCAAGGGTCCAAATTTAGTATGACCCTTTAACTTCATCCTAATTCATCTCCTTCACCTCCATTCCACCATTTTCACACCACACACAAGGGAGGAGGAGAGAAAAACGTGAAGAGAGAGAGGGAGGGAGAACAAGTGGAAGATTAAGTGAAACCAAGCAAAACTACCACTATTCTTCACCAAATTTATTCATCTTCTCCATCCTCCAACCATTTCCTCCAAAGGGAAGCTGCATATTTATCTTTTCTTCAAGGTGAAATGTTGCTCTAAGTGGGAAGAGAAAATATTTTGGTGTGAGAAAAGCAAAGGAAGCAAGGCTTAAGCTTAAAGAGTAAGTTTTCTCCATCTTATACTTATAAATCACATGCTTTAAGCTAGTTTTGTTAAACCCTAGCTATGAGTTATTTTTGGACAGCATATGAATCATTAGAAAGGGAGTTTATATGTTGAATATGAAGGCCTTGAAATGAAGTCTATATGTTGAACATGAAGGCCATATGAGCTTAGTTATTGTTGTTATGTGCTGAGACTTTGGAAAACACAAAGATTATAATTTTTAGGAAAATAGAAAGCATGGGGAGATGCTGTCCGAATTTTCCCAAAATTTTTATGGTGTTTTTTTAATGTCTTAAAGTCATGTATACCAAAATTTTAAGCCCAAAAACATAAAGGAAAAGGCTATAGAATTTTTAGAACCAAAGAAATGCACTTTGAGCCTAAAACGGAGCTAGATTATGTGATGACCAAAACGTGATGTTGAGGCTGGAATTTGATGATTTTATCCATTCCAATGGATTAAAAAGGGTGTTTTTAGCTAAGAACACCTATGGGAAAGCCTCTAAAGCTCATGGGATAAAATTTCTAAATTTTGGCCACGAAATGCATACTATTCGGCCATAGTGAATGGGAAGGGAAGGAGTTAGATTTTTCCAATTCCAATGGTCCCATTAAGTTTAAAAGGGGTCATCCTATTTTAGAAGTTAAGGTTTATATGTTGATTGTAATGAATTATCATTATGATTATAGGGTTTGATATTGTTTTGGGAACTCCAAAAAGCAAGTAAACCGAGTCCCAAGGATTGAGGAACAAAGTTTGCTAAGGTAGTAGTTGTCCTCTCTCTTTCTTTAAGCTTGTATGTTTGTATAATAATGAGTGTTATGCTATATCAAGTTGTCATTTATGCTATAAGATGAAACATGTATGCTTAGATTATGCTTGGCCTTATATGAAATTCCTTATATTGCTATGCGATATGTGACATCTTGACTGGCATTATGTTATGTACTCACATGCTTGCTTGTGAACGAGATTGGTTTACTACTACTGAGATTTCATAATCTCACCCCAAATATAACTCATGTTAGGTTCAAGTTCAAGCAAATAAAGGGGCAAAGGATGTGGAAGCATAAATTGAGGACCTTACTTTTATGTATCACATTTTGTCATAGAATTAAATATTCTAGATTACTACGTGTATAAGTTATGTTATGATACTGTAAGGTACTCAGGTATAAAATGGAAAGTCATGAATATAATCAACCCTTGAGTAAATAGAATATGACTTATGAGCCTAAAATGCAAAAATGCATCTGCTTATATAAAGGCAAAATAATAATATATCAAGTGAAGAGGTAAAACTGTCCAATTTGTTGTAGGGGTAACTTATATAAATTCATATGTGCTTCACTAAGTAAGCATTTTTTCCCATGTAAAGAGCTTAGAGAGCTTGAAGTAGAGCCCTGAATTAACCTCATACGATTTTTCTATAATTAAGTAGGTATTTTCAAAGTTAGATAAGAACTTGGAAATGACCAAATGAATAGTGAAATTGTATGAGAAAGTTTTTTAATAAAAAATTTTTATCAATTCAGGTTTTTGTTGACTCCTCTAAGTTTTATATGAGGTAATTGTAGTAGAAAAAGTGTTATAAAATAAGGTATGACATGAGTGATCTGCATTGCCCTAGACATTTGAGAGTTGTGAGTAAATACCAATCCATATAAGGGCTATGCATTTTTAGTTCATTCTCTTCAAATCAAATTGCCATGGAATTTGCTTTCTTGATGCAAGTGAAGTTAATTTGATTGTTGAAGTGTTGAAGAGTTAGGATCATTCCTTAGCTTGTGATTTTTACATTTTTCTTTTTCATTTTCATTTTCCACTTGTCACTTTATTAGTTTTTCCCTAGATCTTAAGTTTTGCCTAAGAGTGCAAAGGTTTAAGTGTGGGGGAGTGTGGGGGAGTGATCATCTTTACAGATCATTCAGCTATCAAGTACTTGTTCAAGAAGTCGAACTCCAAACCCCATCTGATTAGATGGGTAGTGTTAATACAAAAGTTTGATATGGAAATCTGTGACAAGAGCGATGCAAAGAATATAGTAGTTAATCACCTGAGTAGGATTGAGACACCTATGGTGACATCTTTTTTACCCTTAGATAATTTTCCTGATGATAGGCTTTATGTATTTGGTATGTCTATTCCTTGGTATGTTGATATTGCTAACTATCTAGCTACATCTGTTTTGCCTACTCATACGAATAAGCATCAGTTAGATAAATTTAGGACAGAGGCTAGGTACTATATCTGCAATGATCCTAATTTGTGGCACATCTTTAGTGATAAGGTGATTAGGAGATGTGTGCCTCAGCATGAGCATGATTTTATATTGCATTTTTGTCATACATTAGCCTATGGAGGTCACTTTTCATCACAGCACACTATTAAGAAGGTTTTAGATTGTAGATTGTACTGGCCCACTTTGTTTGAGGATGCATATGAGTTTTGCAGAAGTTTTGATAGGTGTTAGCACATTGGTAGTATTTCCAGGAGGAATGAGATATCTCAATAATCCATTCTGTTTTGTGAAATTTTTTATATTTAGGACATTGATTTCATGGGCCCTTTCCCTGTCTCTTTTGGTTTTTCATATATACTGCTGGATGTGGATTATGTCTCTAAGTGGGTGGAGGTGAAAGCCACCTGTATGATGATTCTTCTGTGGTTATGGATTTTGTTAGGTCTCACACATTTTGCAAGTTTGGAGTTCTCAAAGTAATCATTAGTGACTAGGGTAGTTATTTTTGCAACTGTATAATGCAAGCTCTTTCAAATAGAAAAGTGAAGCATAATCTAGAAAAGACAGTGCAGCCTAATAGAAAAGATTAGAGTAAAAGGCTGGATGATGCATTATAGGCCCATCGCACTACTTACAAAACATTGATTGGGATGTCACCATTCAGACTAGTTTATAGGAAGGCATGCCATCTACTAGTGGAAGTAGAGCACAAAGCCTATTGGGCAATCAAGCAAGGCAATATGAACTAGCAAGAAGTTGGAGTACATAAAAAGATGCAATTGCAAGAGTTGAAGGAGCACAAGAGAGATTCATATGAGAGTTCTTGGATTTACAAAGAGAAAGTCAAAGCATTTCATGACTGAGCCATTATGAGAAAGGAGTTTCAGGAGGGTGAAAAGGTGTTATTATATAAGTCTAGAATAAAGTGATGCATGGGAAGTGTTGGTATAGATGGGAAGGTCCTTACATAGTCTCCTAAGTCCTTCCATTTGGTGCGATTGAGCTATATGATGCAGTGAGCAAGACAAAGTTCAAGGTGAATGGACACCCACTCAAGCACTACTTTGAGTGAGTACCTCGGCATGAGCATAAGCAACTCTAGTTTTCAAACCCACCCTGAATAGGTTGCTTCTATCCTTTCCCCACCCTTTTCACTTTGCATTTGTCTTTATTGTTGATTGGTTTATCTAGATTGTTGGTTGGCCTGATGCATTGAGGATAATGCATGATTTTATATGTAAGGGAGGAACTTTTTAAAAAGTAGGTTTTGATCTTTTCTCCGAAAAACATTATTGAGTTTTGGATGTGAGAACTTACATACTAAAGTAGATTAATACATGATTATCTTGAAATGAAAGGTGTTTCAATTATCATTGCATGTATTAAACTAAGTGGCAAAGTGCTCAATCTAGGGACTTTAAGTTGAAGGTTATTTACCCTAGTGAGTTTTTGGGCCTAAATTTTTCCTTGTAAAGTGTATTCTTCTATTTAGTTCTTAATCTAGAATTTGACTTATGTCTTGTTCAAGATCACATGCATTGTTAGTAGCACTTGCATAGGTAGGATGAAGGTCTAAAGTATCAATTTTCATATATTCATCACTTTTAGCAGTAGAAAGTGCTGTCATTAAAAGTCAAATTAATTTATTTCTAGTTAAATGAGCCATTTGGGCTTATCAAATTCATCTTCCATCCTTAACATACTTATTCAAGTAGAAACATCACAAATTGAAGCATGGAATTCGGATTTGGAGCATACAAACTAAGACTAGCTAATTTCATAAGTTTCCATGGCATTCCATATTTTGTTACAAACTTTAGAAATTTGTAAATTAAGTTAGAAAATTAAAAATCATGAAAAATTAGACTCCTTGGAAAGCTTAGGACATCATCTAAATACTGTAAAAATTTCAAATCAAAACAATATCATTTGACCTAAGAAATCCTAATGGAACAGTAACTGGGTCTATTTCTAGTACTACAACAGACTTGCAACTTTAAAAATTCATATCTCATTGTACAAAGCTCCAAATTAGATGATCTCAATGCTTGTGGAAAGCTTATTAAGTTAATTATATGTAAATTTCATGAGCATTGGAGTTCATTTGGCCTTTTAAATACATAAAAAACTAGACATACCAAATGAATAGTGCATTGATAGTTTCTGTAAATTTTAGCCAACTTTGAAAAATTATAATAATTTATCTAGAGATCTAAAAATTCTATTCTTTGGCTTTATAAAAGATGTAGATGAGATCTAAATGCCTGCTAAATTTCATGCCAAATTTTGTCCATTTGATCTAGTTTTGGTTTAGGGTAAGAATATGGTCCAAAATGAGATCAATATAGTATCAAATGGTCCAAAATGGCTTCCCACATGAACCATGACCATTTGAGTACGTCCAAAAGCTCAAAGTAATACAATCTATACTCCTAGGCCTCTATTCTTGGTTCCATAAGCATCACTTAGAAAAAAGTGAGAGAAAGTGAGATTCAAAGAATCCCAATAGCTCATTCACCTTTTCAAGAATGCATATATAGCATGTTGTCATGTCAAAGAACACAAGCATGCATCAAATACTTCCAAGAACCAAGTATAAACATGTTTTCAGGATCACATAAATATATTAAGATCAAAGTCAAGCATGAGGGACTTTTGGTCTACCTTTACCCTATTATTTAGGACTTGGGATTAGTCTTACCCACTCTCTAAGCACTTTTGATTTAGCCTCATTTATTCTTGAGATTTTTGGCCTTATCTCACCTATTCTTAAGGACTTTTGGCTTCATCTCACCATTCTAAGGGATTTTTAGCACAACCTCATCCATCAAGAGCAAATTCACATTCCAAATATAATTTAAGAAACATAATAGTACCAAAGCATCAAACTAATAGCTATAGGCATGTTTCATGCTTCAAACATACATACAAGTATTCAATAATATTCAAACAACTAAGAAATACATACAAGAATGGATGAAGAGCTACTTTGGGTCAAAAAGCACAAATTCTCCTTTGGTTCCTTAGCTTTTTGGTTTTTCCACACACACACACTTGGAGAAGGCTTGGTTTGCTTGGTTTAGACACATCAAACAAAACACAAACACATCAATAAAACCATCTCTAGCCTCAGATAAAGCTTATACAAGCTACTTTTAGCTTATGGCATGCTTATGGTTCCATACAAGGGCATAATGAAGCAACTTATATGATTCATCATATTGGCTCTAATTTCTTACTCAATCTAAGTCTCATGACTTTATTTAAACTCATTAGAGTCATCACAAATTTAATTCAAGAAGCCTAATACCAAGTTACTTCTTTATGTATAATGGAACCCTAAACTTCTAACTTTCAAAATATGGTTTCTAAATTCAAACTAATGGTTCCTTTGGTGTTTATAATCATATCTAGACCATTTTTATCCTTGGAATCAAAGAAAACTCTCCCAAAGTGCTTGATTCCATGCTTAGCTGAGATACACCCTAAGTGAAGAGCCTATGGAGTTTCATATAATTTTCTAGGGAATTTGCCACTTGTGAAGCTTCCTAGGTCTCTTATGAACCCAAATGTACTCTTACATAACCTAGAATATCATTAGAAAGCTTCAAAGTTCCCAAGGTATAATCAAAACCCCAATTGCCATAACTTGTTATCTATAGGTTCTTTTTGGATTCTAATTGTTCCATATGATTCCTTAGGCTTTAAAACTCTAATACTTATCAAGTTTGGATCAAAACAAAATCCCCTACATATGACCCTAATTCTAGCCGAGCACATGGAAAGGGAGAAGAGCCAAGAAGAGCAAGTTTTCTATAGAGCAAGTTACCTTGTTTCAAAACCTTTCAAGAGAGCTTTCTCAAGCTTTTAAGAGTTTCTTCAAATCCTCTCTTCCCTTTATTGAATCATCCATGAAATAACACCAATTGAGTCATTAAAACCATGAGAAGAGAGTGGAGAAAGAGGAGAAGAAGTTTAATAAAGGAAGAAGTATGAAAAGTGATGAATTCTTACACCTTCAAGCCTTGGTTTCCTTCCCCTTGCCCCCTCTTCTTGTGTGCCACTTAGTTCTACTCTTGGATCTATTTTGGACCAGAGGAAAGTCGGTTAGGGTGATGGGGAGAAGTGGGATGTGATATAAGAAACAAAGAAATCCATTTATAACATTTTTCAAAAATCCAATTTAGTCCCTTATCTTGGTTCCTTCCACTTGAGCTCATTTTAATTCTTTTTAGAAAATCATTTTTTCTATCATAAAATTTAGATTCTCTAATTCATAAAATCCTTTGGCTTCATCCAAATTAGATTTAAAACCTTATTGAACCATTCGGTCAAAATTTTGGTCAACTGATGACCAAAATCGCATACCAGAGGGTTTTTAACCATTCTAAGGGTTTCTATGGTTTTCACGACCTCTGAGAGCCTCAAAAAACTCAATTTTCCCATTTAAAGCTTCCCTCTTTAAGTTTTCAAAAAGTTGTCAGAAATTACGATTATGCCACTGCATTATTCTTTAAATTTGTTCAGCCATTTTGGCTCTGATTTTGGGCTATCCTTAAGCTATAAACCACATTTTAAGATGTTCTAATTCTCCTTCTAATCTTATTTGGCCTAAATTACTCTGCTTTAGGGTGTTCCAGTATTAATTTATAAGGTTCAGTTTGATTTCTTAATTACTGGTCATTACAAAAAGCATTCATTTCTTACATTTAATCCTTGGCCAAATATGCTATACCGTATATATTGATATATCTCTGGTGAGCCCCTTTTAGCCTATGGTTTATTCATACCCTTAGCCATTTCATGCATTCATATCTCTTCTACCCTTTTGTTGGACACTTAGAGTTATTAAGAACATGTATTTCATATCTAGGATGGATAAAGACATGTTGTCCATTGGTTATGTTGCTAATTGTTAATAGTTTTAACTTACTTGACAAAAGAAAAAAAAGAGAAAGTTGCAGTTATTTGTTTTATATTATTACCTATCGTACCATAATGAGTGAATAAGATTTAGATGATATGCTTAGTTCATCCTAGATTAACTAGCTCTTAGTGATTCTAGGTGATCAACATTTTGTTAGTTTTACTTTGTTATCCCATTCCATTTCTTACATGATCCCTTTTTCTTTTTAACCATAACCATCCCAATAAAAGTCCTTTTGATCTATGTGATGTGATTAACTCTAATAGTGGTGGAGAGTTTAGACATTTACCAAGTATATAGGAAGAGAGCTAATGTAAAGGAATTGAGGGTAAACACAAGCCACATAGAGAGAATTAGACATTATCCTTCGAGAGGACCTTAGACTTTATAACAACCTCGTTTAAGTTTATTTGCCATGATGTTTGATCTTATAATGCTTGATTAACTTGCCTTGATTTGAAAGGTATGATTGTGTTAATTAATTGCACAGTTTGTTTCTCACATTTCTTGTTTTTCTTTTTTTTTTTTTTAATTTTTCTATGGCTTTTTATTTTATTTTGCCCCAAAGTGCAAACGATTAAGTGTGGGGGAATTGATAACTCCTATATTTTCATCATTTTTATCTCTCATTCTTAGTGATTTTAATAGATAGTTTTGGCTAATTAGGATTTTTTAGATGATTTTCATGATTTTAGCCAAATTGTGAATTTGATGGCTTTTTGGGATAAGTCTTTGGAATTGTATTCATTTTGTGTATATTGTGTGATTTCATTAATCTTAGGGCTTAATTCTTCTTATCTTGCCTAATTCATGTATTGCACTGTGATATCATGCTTAATTGTATTTTATCAAGTGATTGATCATGAAATTCTAGATGTTTTCTAGTGAGTTTCTTTTGGGGAATGTCCATTCATTCATTTGTTTAATGATTCCCTCGATCTCATATAATTAGTTTTCATTTCATGTTAAACCCAAAATTTCATTGTATATACCATTTTTTCACTTCCCAAAATATCCCTGCATAGAGACCCACTTGAATTTTTCATTCATGAATTTTAATTAGATCATTTCATATGATTATTAGGTAATTAATCTCATGAGATTAATGGTTAAAGTTGGGTCATTTGATCAAGGATGTGATTAGTAAGAAGGATTAAATTTGATCCAACTAGGAGTAAAATGGTCATTTGCATAGAAAAATATCTTTTCTTGTGAATTTCTTAAGGTTTTAGCTTCTTTCTTTCTAATAATTTTAGCCCAATATTCTCTCCATTTATGTTTAATTTTTATCCCTCCATCAATCTTCAATAGGGCCTAATTGGATTAATTCATTTAATTAATGATTGATGCCACCTAAGTATGTGATTAATCAATTTTTATTTTTATTTGTTACTATATAATCTATTTTGGTTTCACATTTTTTTAGGTTGCATGGCTCATTATAGGGTAGTTTGGTCATTTAAACGGAGGACAAACTTAACTTTTCATAAGGTGATGATGTGGTATGCTTATGTGGCACTCATTAATCCATGTCATCAACTTGTTTCAATCCCATTGGTCCATCTAAACCCTTACTTATCCACCTCACCTCCACCTCATAACCATAGCCACCTAAGCATCTACTTGGATTTACTAATCCATCTAGTCATTCTCTTTAACTTTTACTGGTCCAAGTGTCTCAAACTTTCTCCTTATTGGTCTACCTCAAACTCACTAATCCACATCACCTCCTAACCCCTAATTTCATGTACCATAAGGCACACACCACCAAGGGGATGGATTTCTTCTTCTTGGCTGAGAGCTTGAAGGCTTCTTCCATCTCTTGAACGTCTCACTCCATTCTTCTTCATTTTTTCACCATTTTCCTCCATTCCACCTCCATTCTTCGACTTTTCTTCCTCTATTATTCCATTCTTCCTTTTTTCCTCTTGGCCATGACCTTTTCCTCCATCTTCTACCATAGGGACGCTATTCCCAACTTGAATGCTGTGGATGAAATTTTCTTGAAGATCGAAGGAGAGTTTGTGACCATGACGAGCTAAGGAGTTTAATGATGACTTAGTAAGCTTAGAAAGGATTCAAGAGGCTATGGATTATAAGCATTGGATTGGGCTAACTATTTCTTCTCTTTTCATTATTTCGATTTCAATTTTTATGTCAATTTAGGATAGAGTTCTTGAATATTTTGACTTGAGAATTAGAATTATAATGGTTGAATTATGTTAGACTATTATGGATTATAATGTAAACCATTGGATTGGTGGATTGGAATTTGTATGAATTGCTATTTTATTAAATGAGATTATGTTTAAATTGGCCTTTGCATCTTGGGTTCCTATGTTTTAATTATTGGATTTTAGCTTCTTGATTTAACATTGTAGGTGTTAATTAAGTAGTTTTATTCTTGATTGAAGCATTGGAATTGTTTGATGGATGTGGTTTTATGGGCATAAAGTCTAGGCTAATGTTATGGATTAATTGTGCAATTCCTACAAGCTTGATCAATTATCATATTATCATACAAGTTAGGTGTTTGATAAAACATAACGTCTGGTTTTCTTGGAAGCATTAGAAATAGACTAGTTATAAAAGGAAGTCTCATAAATAGAGAGATTTAAGACCAAATAAAATTAGGATAAAATTCTAAATAATAGAAAATGAGGACCTAAGGCTTAAGATGCTTAGAAACTAGAGTTAGAGTGGCTAAATACAATCTGACGAAAAGTAGTGGCAATTTCGTAAATTTGGGTACTTTTTAGAAAACTTAAAGGAGAAAACTTTAAATGGAAAAACTAAGTTTTTTGGGGTTCGCAGAGGCCTTAAAAACCATAGGAACCCCTGGAATGGTTCAAACCCTTCCAGTTTACATTTTAGAGCATCAGTTGACCTGAACTTTGACCAGTTCATTTCAGAAAGTTTTAGATCTGATTTGAGTGAAACCAAAGGCATTTTACATGTTAAAGATCCTAAATTTTATGATGAAAAAGATGATTTTCAAAAAGAAGTTAAAATGAACTAAAATGGAAGGAACCCAGAAAGAGGACAAAATTAGAATTTCGAAAAAGCTTTTAATAAGTCTCGTTGTTATATATTACACATCCCTCTCCTCCCCCTCACTTAATTGACCTATTTTTTGTCTCAAACCAGAGTAGAGACCAGCTAAGTGAGGCACATAAGAAGAGAGCAAAGGAGGAAGGAAAAGCCTAGAAAAAAGGTAAGGAAAGTATGGTCTTTCATGTTCTTTCCTTTATTAAACTTGTTCTCCTCCTTCTTCTCTTTTTCTTATGGTTTTAGTATTTGATTTGGGACTATTTTGAAACTTGTTTAGAGGGAGAAAGTTAGAAATTGAAGGAGAAGCTTGAAGCAAGGGAAAGAGGTCTTAAAAAGGCTAAGAACCAAGGTAAGAATCATGATTATTGTTGTTTCTTCTTTGTTGTTCCTCCTTAGGTGTAATTTGGTCAAGTATAGAACACATAAGAGGGAGTGAGTTCTGACCAAAACCAAGCAAGGAACAAGGGTTTTAGAGTGTGGGAAACAAGGACATGCAATTGGAATTGAAAAAGAAGCATTATAATTAAAGTTACAAAACCTAGGGGTTTAATTGCACCTTGGCAAATATGAAACTTCCTAGTGGTAATTTTAGTTGTCTAAGAGTGTATATGAGTTCTCAAGACACCTAGGAAGCCTCACATGTGCCAAATCCTTAGAGAAAATTTGCAAAGCTTTATGGGTTTTCTTCCATGTCTATGTCTTGACCAAGATCACTGTAGGCATCTAAGAAGTGTTTTAAATTTTTTTAAGGCTAGAAAAGGACTAAAGATGATAGATGAATATCAAAGGAAGTCTTGGAATAAATTTAAGAAGCATGGTTTGTGAGATGAAGGTGTAGGCTCCATAATGAGACATAAAGAAGCAACTTATATGTAGGCTGTAACACCATATTCATACAACTCATCTCATCTCAATTCTAGTCACACTTCCTTGAATAACACAAGCTTACCAAGAAAATGACAATAAAATATTAGATTATTGAGCGGCTTGTCGTACAACCCTCAAAATAATACTAGGCTGATAGAATATATAGTTAGTGGCACAACCTAGGTCATCTCCCTTGGAATTGGCGTTCAATATTTAATAAAAGACTCTAAAGTTTCTAACTAAAGGGGGTTTTGATTTAATTAAACTATCCTAAAACTAAATTGTATTAAAATTCCTAATTGCTATCTAATTGGGTGAATTATGGTCTTGTGACTAGCTTTGGATTCGTCCCTTGGTATCCACTATCCTTATCCTATTCTAATTGTAATTGATTCTGGCCTAAGAGTTCCTAAATATGTTCATAACAATTTATCTTGGGTAACCACTCAAGATACAAGAGATTGATGATCTAATGTTGAATTGAAACCTCACATCCAAATTAAATTGTCAATTCTTATTTTAGGATCAATGAACACTTAATTTGATTGATTAACTAATTGATTAACATCTGAATCATCCTAAATATTTAATTAACCAACTAAACATTCAGGAATCCTCAATTTAAACAACTACGCTCACTCATGTATTTTATCGAATACCTCCGAAGCATACATGGAATTCAAATAATATTGAAATTAATCAGATCAATTAATCAACAAAAATTACTTCCTAATTAGTGTCTAACCAGCCACTAATTATAAGTACACAATTTCCTTATCAAATACATCTTAACCAAACAAATAATTGAAAGAGAAAAAAATGTAGGAAAAATAAGGAAATTCTTAGCCAAAATATTCTATGTCTTCTCCATGGATTCAAGCTTCTCCAAGGTCTCCTCCTAGCTAGCCTTAAGATGGAGATTAAAACTTCATTGGAGATGGATTGATGGAATGGGGATGAGAATGGAGTGGAAGAATGGTTGGATGGAATGGATGAGGCGTGGTGGAAGATGAATGAAGGGGTCATGGATGATGGAATGGAAGAATGAAGAGATGAATGATATATATAGGCATGAGGGAATGGAGTTGCATGAATGAACTAGGAAATCTAAATATGTGGAGGCGTGGTAGACTTGGAGAGACGTGAGATGTGTGGAATTGTAAATGGATGAGAGGCATGCTGAATTGAATGAAAGAGGCGTGCAGAATTGAAGCTTCCTTCTCTTAAAAATCACGTGCTCAGCTTATGCGTTTTTCATGCGTTTTCTACATGCTCTTCTTCACGTGTTCCCTTCTTTATTCATGTTTACTTATTTTATAAATATATGATGGGCCCCACTTCCTTTTTATATTGAATATAGTATCAATATTCATGCAAGCAATCCCACGTCCAGCTTCCTCTTTATTCTGTTCTCAAGCTTCTTTGTTTTCAGCTCCAGCCTTACTTCTTCTGCATGCGTTTTACTCGAGTTAGCTCGTCCAGCTCCTGCATGTTCTCTTCTCCTTAGCTTCATGCAACTCCGTCATCCATCCAAGCTCGTGGTTTGTTTGCTCGATCTCCAGCTCTCAAGCTCCAGCGTCCTCCAGCACTTTGTAGCTCGTTGCTTCTGCGTTTTCCTCAGCTCATGTAGTCTCATGTTTCGTTCAAGTTCAGCTCGAGTTCCTCCATGCTTCTTGCGGTTTTAAACGTGGCTTTTGTTTTCTATTCGAACCAGAAACCCATGTCAGAACCAAGCTTCATCTGTTGCCTCCTATATTTGCTGCTCATTGTGCATCTTCTTCACGTTGGCTGCCTCGTCTTTTTCATCTTTACGTGGCTTCTTCCCTTAAGTCCATCCCAGCTCCCTTTTAGCGTCACTTTCACGTTGGTTTTCTTCATGCACGTTACAGCTGCTGCCCATGCTTCCTTCTTCACTTGTTTTTCATGTTAATCTCCTTTCATGCTGCTCGTGCACTGTAGCTGCTCGTAGCAATCCACGTTCTACCCCCATGTAGCTCATTCTTCTCTGTTTTGGAGCTTCCAACCAAGCCAAAGTCTCGTGTGTTGCTACTCTTCTTTGTTTTACTTCAAGTGAGAGAAGGGAACCTGTACAAGCTGCTGTGGGAACATGCTGGACGAGTGCATGAGTATGTGTCTTCCATGAGAGAAACAAGGGTGCTGGAGCTTGCTCCTTCTTAAAACTCATTGCTCTTATTCAAATGCTATTTTATTCTCCATTCTAGTTCCAATGCTCTTCAAAAATCTGCAGAAATAATAGGAAGAAATATTCACAAAGTTATTTGAGATAAAATTTAGCGTTAAAAACCTATAATTTGTAAATTATTTCCTAAAATGTAAATATGGCCACTAAAACAAAATTCCATTTAATTAGACTCCTAGAACCATATTTTGAATTTAAAATGTCTAAATTTAAGGAGAATGAAATGTATATAAATTATGCTTATCAATTATTTTTGCATTATGTCATAGATAAAATTTTTATTTCGTGTCCCATTGAGAGGCTCGTCGCGCAACCCTTAAAATAAAACTAGGTTGATAAAATATATAGCTAGTGGCACAACCTAGGTCATCTCCCTTGGAATTGGAATTCAATGATTAATGAGTTTTCCAAATGTTAAAAGACTCTAAAAATTTCTAAATTAGGGGGGGTTTCGATTTAAATTACACTAAGTAAAATGGAATTAAAATAAAATTCCTAAATTCTACCTAATTATATGAATTGTGGGTGGAGGATGGTCTTGTGACTAGCTTTGGAATTGTCCCATGATATCCACTATCCTTATCCTAATCTAATTGTAATTAATTCTAACCTAAGAGTCCCTAATTGTGTTCATAACAAATTATCTTAGGTTACCACTCAAGATTCAAGAGATTAACGATCTAATGATTAAATTGAGACCTCAATCCTGCGTTAAATTATTAATTCTTGTTTTTAAGATCAATGAATATCTAATTTGATTGATTAACTAATTATTACCTCTGAATCATCATCCCAAAATGTTAATTAACCAACTAAACACTAAGGAATTCTCAAATTTAACATTCAAGCACATAATATCACTCATGCATTTCATCGAACACCTTCGAAGCACACATGGGAAATTAGAGGAAAATGAACAATTCAGAACTTGATTCAATCAATTAATCAAACAAAAACAATCTCCTAATTAATGTCTAACCAGCCACTAATATAAACAACACATTCGCCAATCTAATACAATCTTAACCAAGAAAATACAAGATAGAGAAAGTGTAGAAAGAGAATGAGAATCTTAGCCAAAAACTTCTTTCTAATTAATGAATTCAAGCTTCTCCAAGATCTTCTTCCAAGCTAAGTCACAAGGATGAATTAAAACTTCATTGTATGGTGGATGGATGGAGATGGAGATGCTGGACGATGGGGGCGTGCGAATGGATGGAATGAGTGAATGATGGTGAATGAATTACGGCGTGCCCTCGTGATGGATGATAGTATCCGAATATGAATCCATTCAAATGGAAATATGGGGTGTGAATGACGTGATTGTGTGAATCCCTTCCTCATTAAAAGTCACGTGCCCAGCTCCTCACGTGCTTCCTCTTTGTTTCAATTCCCTACAGCTACTTTCTCTTTTATTATATATGAATGTGGACCCCACTTCAAATTTTTTGTATAATATTCCACGCTTTGGCCTCCAGCTCACTGACTCGAATCTCTTCTTCACTTAAACTGCCTGAATCAACTCCTTGCTTCGTCATTCATATTCATCCAAATCCACATCATCTTCCACGTAATAATCTGGTTCTCACGTAAGCTTCTCTAGCTCCCAGCTCGTGATCTTCATTTCAGCACCAAGTTTCTCACCGTCATGTTCATATCCACATGGTAGCTTCTCTTCTTTGTGTTTCCTACGTTGTTCTTCAGCTCAAAGCTTCCTTCTTTCCAGCGTCCTTTGCGTGAAGTCCGACGGAGTGAATGGATGAATCAGTCATTCATCTCTGCCTCCATTTTCAGCATCTTTTTCTCCTTCCATTTGCTCTAGGTTTCTTCCATGTCTTGCTCTGTTCTTCATGCTCCATCCAGTCCACATACTGCTCTTCATGTTTTTCAAACAGAGGCTGCCTTCTTTTCACGTAAGCTTCTTCATTTCTCAGCTCGGCAGCAGCTTCTTCACCTCATTCTCAGCTTTTCATGTTAAAACTGCAGCTCATGCAAGCTTCTTCTCTGTTTCTGCTCGTGTATGTATTATTTAGCCCATGCTCCTTGCCTTTTCATTTGTTCTTTGCTCATGTGAAATGAGTTGCCACTGTGCATGTCCGAATAATGATGGATGAGCAGCCCTCCTTCTTCTCCAGCTAGCATCTCTCCTGCTGGTGTAGTCCGGGGGAAGAATTGAAGAAGCCCTCAGTTACTCCAGTCCCCTCGTGAAGTCCAGCGTTTCCCAACTTCAGCTTTCTAATCACCACAACCTTATTCATGAGCTTTCATTGTATATGAGTGTGGGCCCATGTCATTTTGTTTTATAATATTTCATGTGAATTCTAGCCAGTAACGAATGAAAGAAGCCTCCCTCTGCCACTGCAGCGTCTATCTCTTGATGCAGTCCAGAAGATAAAAGAAGAAGCAGCCCTCCACATGGACTTTTCTGCTAGCAAATAAAAAATGGAGACCTAATTAACTAATTACAAAAATGCCATTAGAAATTAATGGAAATAAAATTATGCTCCAATCTTTTCCTTTAATCCACTTTAATTTCTCAATTTTATTGCCCCAAAATTTTGCACAAGATTAATAAATGTTTTAAGGATTGAAAATATTTAATCATCAAAAGAAGTTTGGAGAATAGAATATTAGAAATTTAAATCCAAAAATTCTCCTAATTAATTCAAAATTGTATTATTTTCTAAAATTAACCACAAATTCAAATATTGCATAAACAAATCTAATGAAGCTCAAATTAATCATTAAAATCAATAATAAATGTGGATAAAAACATATGAAAATTAGCATTTATCACCCATGGACCATATGAACTCATCCATCTCATTCTCATATTAAAACCAAACATACAATCTAAATCCATCTCAAATGTGGCTAAAAAACTCAAGCTCATAAACCATATACATAAAAATTGCATGTGCAGCCTCGGGTTAGTGTGCCAGCTTTCTGTCATAATTTTGAAAAATCATAACTAATTTTAGAAACATCAAAATCAAGCACACTATACCATTCTGGAAAGTTACAGATGTCTACTTTAGGTAAAAATAAGTGCAAACCAAACAAGAGACATTTAGTCACTGGAAATTGATAGAATAGTAACTAAACTTGCCTGGCACTACTGGTATTATCACATAAACTTTAAAAATTAATATTTCCCTATTTAGATATCCAATTGGGGTGCTCTTAGTGGCTATAGAAAGCTTATCATATCTAGTTATGCTTGTAAAATTTTAGGAGCATTGGACATCATTTGGCCCTCAAATAATATAGGAGAAAAAACTAACCATATGAACAGTAATCATACTAGAACAAACTAAAATTTGGCAACTTTAAAAATTCATAATTAATTCCACAGAGCTCTAAATAATCTGGTCTTTAGCTTCCAAAAATATTTAGATCAAAACTATATGCATGCTAAATTTTATGAGGAAATTCGTTCATTTAGTCAGATCTTGACATAAGGTTCCAAAATGGGCCAATTTAGTGCCTTCTAAGAGTCTCAAATGGTCTACATTAGCTTTTAAAGACATTCATGGCTATCAAAATAGTCCTATTAAACATGTCTCAAAGGTGCACAAACCCAATTTTCACAAACTTACTCTCTCACCCCCAAGGTATACATTAGAACCCATAAGCCATATCTTGCCATTCAATGTCAAGAACTTGCTACAACATTCACATGGCATCAATCTTATATATACATCAAATATCCATGTAATCACATATATTCATAAGCTCATATATCATATAAAACATTGGATTACATCATATACCATTCATATGGCTACCAAAAGGGCAATTTCACACACTTTGTTGTCAATCTCTCTACTTCAAGCTTAGTAGCTCCCATTTCTTAGTTCACTTGGTCCACCTAGACATGTTAGGCAAATGGAGGGAGGAAAGGGATGAGATTCTAGAAATCCCAATAGCTCTTCTCCCTTTTCAACCATACCATAAAGATGCAAATCTAAGTTTAAAAATACATGCATGGACATCATGGCTTCATAATCATTCATGGAACATTTTTAGCATTCAAAAAGTCATATAAAACTTACATAGGTTTGCCAAGAAGATGGTTTAGCCTCACCTACTTCTCTTAGGGGATTTTGGACTAGCCTCACCCATTCTCAAAAGGTTCTTGACTAAGCCTCACTTTTTAGAAACTTTTGGCTTTGTCTCACCCATTCTTGAGCTTTTTAGCTCATCCTCACCATTACTAGGGGACTTTTATCTTCACCACACTCAAGCAAACCAAAACATATTCATAAAACATCATTTAAGTACTTAACATAACATTATGATACCATGGCACATAGATACATGCTAAAACACATTTTTCATGGCTCAAAACATACACACACATTCAAAGACAAGATAAACATCCACTCATGCATGAAAGAAAGGAAAAAGAGCTACCTTGGTTACAAATGCACACTTTTCCTTTCAAGAATGCTTCCTCTCCCTCAGCCCACACACTCACAAGGATGTGAGACTTGGTTCCTTTGGCCTACATCACATAAATATGGAAGTCAATTACACTCTTAAAAACAATTTCTAAAGCTACATATTCATTTCAAGAGCTAGGTGGTTCTTATGGCTCATTTATGATTCCATAATGCACCTAATGAAGCAACCTTAGGAAAACATAATCTTGGATCCATTCTTTCCATCCATTTATGACTCTTAAATCCTTTTAAGGCTCTTGAGCTATCACATAATTAATTTGAGGAACCTAATTAGGTGTTGCTTCTTTAAGTCACAATATGGAACCCATAACTACATCTCACTATCCATGACTTCTAAAATTTTTTCAAGACTTCCTCTCATCCTCTCCTATCATATATGACACAAAACCAAGCTTGGAATAAATTAAAACTATCCCTTGGTGTCCACTTCCTCCCCAGGCCAAGGCTATGCATCAAGAGAGCACCAAAGGAGTTTGTTTTGTTTCTTTGATGGGAGATGCATATGAGAAGCTTTCTAAGGATTTTAAGAGCCCATCCAAACATCCATTTTGGCCTAGGAACTCTTGCATCAAAATAGAATTTGGTAAAGCACTTAAAACCCTAACTTTGCTATCTTAAAATTTAGGGAGAATTATAATAAAGGACTAAAAAGTGAAGAAATTTATTTTTAAGGACCTGTTACCACTTGTTTTAGGATGATTACCATTGAGTTTAGCAACAAATAGCTGAACCTAGTGGTAACAGGTCCTTAAATAATTTTTTTTTCACTTTTTGGTCCTTAAACATAAGTTTCTCTAAAATATAATGGTTGTTTTGTTATTTTCTTTGCATATTCTTGTTCTTCTCCCTCATTTTCTTAAGATTCACTCTTGTTTTAGCTAGAAATTCAACCCCTTATGGTTGGTCATATATAGGTCAAAATTCATAAGAGAAGGAAACAAGAAGAATCAAGCTTGAAGCATAGCAAATTACCTTGGTTTATTGGTTTCCTTTGCTTGTTCTTCTCTTTACTTGGCTCCTTCTCCTCAAAATTGAAATTTCCCTCTTAGGTCTGACCTTAAAATAGCCCCAAAAGCTTCAATAAACCTATGAGAAAGAGAAGAAGAAGAAGGAGAAGAAGTTTGCTAAGTAGAAAATAAGAAAAAACATGAAAATCCATACCTTTGTCTTGCTTTTTCTTCTCCTTTTCTCTCCTCCCTTGTGCTCCTCACTCTCTTAGTCTTTTCTCTAGTTTAGGGCAGAAATGAAATGAACCAAATGAGGAGAAGAGTGGGACATTGGGGTATATATAGCTAGGTTAAGAAATTGTTTCAAAAAATTCTAATTATGTCCCTTAATCTTGGCATTTTCATTTTTAATTTGTTTTAGCTACTTTTTTAGAACCATATTTTTTATCATAAAATTTATGTCTCAATCTTTATAAATGCCTTTGGAATCACTCAAATTGGAGCTGAAACCTTCCCGAATGAAAGGGTCCAAAGTGTAGGACAACTGATGTTAGAAAACGTATATCGGAGGGGTTTTAACTGTCCCAGGGCTTCTCAAGGTTTTTAAAGCCTCTAAGAACCCTGGAGAACTCAAATTTTTTATTTAAAAAGCCCTTTTGTAAGTATTCCCAAAATTTGCCCGAAATTATAAAAATGCCATTATGTTACTAACAATTTCGTTAATTTTTGTCTAGTTATTTTAGCCTCTGTTTTAGGGTACCTCTGGTCTTGTGATTTCATTACTTAATGTCTAGATCATTATTCTAATTTTTTTGGACCTTAACTAATTCATTTCAGATGACTCACTTTTAAAACGTATCCATTTCTATCATTTTTACGAAAATTGGACATTACATAGGCTCTTTAAAATAAATTGGTGATGACTCCAAGGAATCTAAATGGAGTCAATAGACTTAGAATGAATGAGAAATAGGAGGCAAGATCATGAATTCCAATAGGTGCTTCATTATGCCTTGTATATGGAAACATAATGAAGCCATATGAGAAAGTAGCCTTACATAGAGTATGTGTGATGCTAGAGCTTGCTTCAATGATACAATTGTGTCCCATTTGATGTCTCTAAGCCAAAAGAATCAAGATCCACCTATTTGCAAGTGTTTGGCTAAGAGAGGGGAAGAATAATCAAAGAGAAAAGTGTGTGAATTTTGCTTCAAGGTAGCTCTCTAACCTTTCTCCCATGCATAGCTTGGATTTTTACTTGTCTTTGAGTGTTTGTGTGCATTTTTGAACTATGAAACGTGTTTCTAGCCATTGCTTACATGTATGGTACCATTATATTTCTTGAAAGATGTTTATGCATGCAATATGGCTTGAATGGGTTTGGTTATGCCAAAAGTCCTTTAGCATTGGTGAATATGAGCCAAAAGTCTATAGGAATGAGTAAAACAAAGCCAAAAGTCTCAAAAAGAGTGAGGCTAAGTCAAAAGTCCCTTGAAAGTTGCTAAAGTAAATCCAAAAGTCCCAAGGAAGGTGGGTGAGGTGGGTGAGGCTAGACTAATACCTTTGAGAGCCTATGTTTGCTATGTATGAGTTTATATGATAAGGAAAATGATCTATGTATGTTTATTGGTAGCTTGAATGTTATACATGCATTCTTTGACATGAATTTGCATCCATTATGTATGCTTAAAAGCATTAAGAGCTATTGGAATTCTTTGAATCTCACTCTTTCCCCATATATGTCTAACCATGTCTAGGTGAGCCAAGTGCACCAAGAAATAGAGGCCAACAATCTTAAGAAGCAAGACTTTGACAAAAGGATAGAAAAATAGGCTTTGTAATAGCATTTTGATGTCTGGAATTGTAACTACATGTTGTATATATGATGTAGACCCTTGAACATATTCAAATGTATGTAAATATGATGTGTATCAATTTGGAAGCCAAATGAATCAATGTGTGAGTTTTTGCCACTCATTTGCCATTATATCCATGTGTATGAATGCAAGTGGCAATGTAAGAATAAGCTCCATGATGATGTGAACCATTTGGCATGTTTCTGTAGACTATAATTATACTTTTAGACTTGCTCAAGTGGTTGTGGAAAGATAAGAAGAGCATTTGGTGCCTTGTTATCCCATTTTGGACTTCAAAATTGACCAATTCTTGAGCTGAACCAAAGTCTGACCAAATAGATAAGTTTTTTGCATGAAATTTGACCAGTAAATAGGTATCTAGAGCATTTTATAGAGCCAAAGAGCACTCAATTTGGAGCTCTAGAGAATTTATTATGATTTTTTTCAAAGTTGGCCAAATTATGCAGAATTGGTATATGTACTATTCTTATGGTTAGTTTGCTTCTCTGTGCACATGTAGGACAAATAAAGTCTAATGTTTATAAAATTTTATAGGCATAAATTAGAAATCATAAGCTTTCCATAGCCACTGAGAGCACCTCACTTGGAGTTCTATAGAGGGAGAACCAAATTTTTACCTGGAGCTACTTGAGAATTGACTTGAGTTACTATCCTATTGTTTCTCATGAGCTAAATGCTTTTGTCTTGGTCTAGAAGTATTTTTAGCCATTAGTTGATATCTCAAGGTTTCTAGAAAGCTATCATATGCATGATTTTAATTTTTCTAGAATTAGTTATGAATTTTCAAAGTTCATATCAAAAACTTGTGATAGCAAACTCGAGAGCAACTTCTGATCATGCTTCCAAATCCATGGTATATGAGATGAATTGTGATGTTTATAATATGATTAGATAAGTTATGGATAAAAAATGATATTGATGAGTTCACATGATCCCTAAAGCCATAAGTCACGGATATGGTGTAATACCTTAACATCTTAGCTATTTTACCATGGTCTCATTATCCATCTTATTGCAATTAAAGAGCTTTAAAGCGCAAGTATAAAGAATGCATACACTTTCCATGAAAAAGGGCATTATTTTAATGAGATTATTTGTGTTACGTAAGATCCCATTTTCTCATTTATGCTCCATGGACCGTGTGAACTCATCCACATCATTCTCTAGTCATAACACATCCATATAAGTCATACACACTATAATTGATCTTATTCATTTGGTGTTTGAAGCAACATCACACAAAACTTATAGTTTGCTCTCATATTCCAATTTCAATTTTCTGATACAAAATTTGGAAATTCATAACTAATTCTAAAAAATTTGAAATCCAGCAAATCATACCATTCTAGAAAGCTATGGATGTCTAAATTTGAGTAAAAAGAATTCTAGACTAATGCATTAGCCCTTAAGCTACCAAAACTCTTGGAATAGTAACATAGGTCAGGTTGCATTACTGATATTGTCATGCAACTTCAAAAACTCATATTTCCCTCTATAGAACTCCAAATGAGATGATCTTGGTGGCTATGAAAATCTTATGGTATCTATTTTATGCCTATAAAAGTTTATGAGCATTAGACATCATTTGACCCACAAGTGACACAGAGAAGCAAATTGACCAAATGAACAACAACCATACCATTTCTGCATAATTTGGGCCAACTTTGAAAAATCATAATAAATTCTCTAAAGCTCCAAATTGAGTGCTCTTTAACTTGTAAAAATATCTAGATGAGGTATACTTGTTGGCCAAATTTCATGGAAAAACTCTTTCATTTCATCATATTTTAGTTCAGCTCTCCATTTGGTCAATTTTGAAGTCTCAAATGGCATCTCAAGGCACCAACTGGCCCTTTTGGCTTCCCACAACCACTTGGGTAAGTTTAAAAGCATAAACACCATATATGAAAGCATGCCAAATGATCCAGATCCTCATAGAACTTAATCTCACCTTGCCACTTGCATATATACATAAGAACATCATATCACATAATGACAAAGGAGTGGCAAAATCTCACATTCTCATTCATCTAGCTTCTACATGGATACATACACTATTTATATATATATTAGAACATGCTCAAGGGTTATCATAGATATATCTCACTGTAACATTGTTTGACATCAAAATACAATTAAACATGCCATTTCTCTATCTTGTTGTCATAATCTTGCTTCTTATGCTTGTTGGTTCTCATTTCCTTATTTACTTGGCTCACTTAGACATGTGTGGGGGAAGAGTGAGATCTAAAGAATCCAAATAGATCTTAACCCCTTTCAAACATACATAATGGATGTATAAACAAGCTAAAGAATGCATGCATGATATTCAAGCTATAATATCCAGTTTTCATTAAATGACAGAAACGGGTACGTTTTCAAAGCAAGTCCCCTGAAATAAATTAGTTAAGGTCCTGAAAAATTTAAGTAGCATTCTAGACTCCTAAAAATGAAAATCCTAGGCTTAGATAAAAAGAAAAATGGAGCTAGAATGAAGAAACAAAATTGAACGAAAGGTTGAAAAAACGTAATGTCATTTTCATAATTTTGAGTAAATTTTGGAATTCTTATAAGAGAACTTTTTAAATAAAAGTTTTGAATTCTCTAGGGTTCTTAGAGGCCCTAAAAGTCATGGGAAGCTCCAAGATAGTTAAAACCCCTCTGATGGATGTTTTCTAATGACGGTGGACATAAACTTTGATAGATTCGTTTGGGAAGGTTTTAGCTCCTATTCGAGTGATTGCAAAGGAATTTTATTAAATTGGGAGCATAAATTTCATAATGGAAAAGACGATTCTGAAAAAGGAGCTAAAACGAATTGAAAATGAAAATGCCAAGATGAAAGGGCAAAATTGAAATTTTAAAAAACTCTTTCTTAAACCCATCTATATAATATATGGTGCCCCACCCCCTCACTCATTTAGCTCATTTAGTTTCTGCCCCAAACCAGAGGAGGAACCCTAACAGTGAGGTGCACAAGAGGGAAAGGAAGAGAAGGAGAAAGACAAGGCAAAAGGTATGGATTTTCTTAGTTTTTTCATGCTTTCTCTTTAGCAAACCTCTTCTCCTCCATTTCCCTTTTCTTTCTTATGGTTTTATTGAAGTTTTTGAATTTATTTTGAGGGAAGAACAGAGGGAAAAATTCGGATTTAAAGAAAGAAGGCTAAGAAAAGGAAGAAACAACTAAGAAAATAAGGAAAAACAAGGCAAAATCTTCATCCCATGGTAGCTACTCCTTCTCCTCTTCTCTCCTTGGTTTTTCCAACATAAGAAGCTACAAGAGGGCTTGGATTTTGGGCAGAACCAAGGGTGAATCTTAGGAAATAGAGTGTAGAGAACAAGAATATGCAAAGGAAATTAACAAACAACTATGGAAATTCAAGATAGCAAACTTGGGGTTTCTAGTGTTCCTTGAAAAATCTGATTTGATACCAAAATTCCTAGGCCTAAATGAATGTTTAAATGAGCTCCTAAGATTCCTAGTGTAACATTCAGTTCTTTGAAAACAAGAGAAAACGTGAGAAACATAACGTACGGTTTCTCCTTAAACGAACGAAATTCACCGGATACAAAAGGAAGTCCCACAAGATGATGTAGTTAAGGTCCCAAAAAATTTGGAAAGCACTCTAGACTCCTAAAAATGAGAATCTGAGGCTTAGATGGAAAAAAAACGGAGCTAGAATGAAGAAACAATTTCTTACGAAAAGCTTACAAAACATAATGGCATTTTTGTAATTTTGAGCAAATTTTGGAATTCACATAGGAGGGCTTTTTAAATGAAAATTTTGAGTTTTCCAGAGTTCTCAGAGGCCTTAAAAACCATGAAAATTCCCGGGACAGTTAAAACCCCTCCAGTAGGTGTTTTTCAATGTCGGTGTACCCGAACTTTGACAGATTCGTTCTGGAAGGTTTTAGCTCCGATTTGAGTGATTCCAAAGGCATTTTACTAAATTGGAAACCTAAATTTCATAATGGAAAAGGAAGTTCTAAAAAAGGAGAAAAATGAATGAGAAACAAAAATGTCAAAAATGAAGGGCAAAATGGGAATTTTTGAAAAGTGTAACTTACTCCCACTTATATATATGATGCACCCTTCTTCTCCCTTCATTATGCACGACCATGTTCTGCCCAAAACTAGAGGAAAACCCTAGGGGATTAGGCGTACAAGAGGAGGATGAAAAGGAGGAGAAATTCAAGATAGAAAGGTATGGATTTTCATGGTTTTTCATGCTCTTTCCCTTCCAAACCTCTTCTCCTTCATCCTCCTTTATAATGAAGTATATGGATCTGTTTTAGAGGAGAAATTGACGGAAAAATTCGGATTTAAAGAGAGAAGCTCAAAGAAAACAAGATGCAAGTGAGAAAAAGCAAGAAAACAAGGTAATTTCTCTTCCTATGGTTGTCATCTTTGATTCCCTCCTCCTCCATTTCACCTAACATGAGAAAATTCTAGAAGGACTTGATTTTTAGGCATAACCAAGGGTGAATCTAAGGAAAAAAGGTGTAGAGATTAAGAATATGCAAAGGGAATTAATAAAAAACTATTAGATTTCAAGATGTAAGTTCTAGGGTTTCAATTGGACCTTGTAAAATCTGATTTCTTATGATGATTCCTAGGCCTAAATAAGAGTTTAAATGAGCTCCTAAGATCTTTAAGAGGCTCCCCATATGCTTCTTCCCTTGAGAAAATAAAGCAAACTCCAAGAAGCTCTATTTCCTCTATAGCCTTAGGCAAGCAAGGCTAGCATCGCTAAGGAGAGTTTTAAATTTTTCAAAGCCCATTCTTGAGTTATATATGATGAATGAAAATGAGGGGAGGCCTTGGGAAAAATTTAGAACTCATAGAAAGTGAGTTGGTGCTTTAGGTCCCATATTATGACCTAAAGAAGCAACATATAGTTGGGCTCTTAGTTTTAATTGTGTGATGACTCTAGGAGGCTTAAAAGGAGTCATGAATCATATTTGAAAGGAAAGAATGGAGCCTAGAATTTATTTGAGGGGTGTTACTTCATTAGGTGCATTTATAAGCCAACCTAGTGTCTAAGTAAATTGTATGACCTTAGAATTGAGTTCATGAATTTAATTAGCTTCTATAAATTGTGTCTAGGCTAAGAGAAAGCATCTCCATAAGTTTGTGTGTGTGTGGCCAAAAGAGGAAGCCTTGATTCAAGAAGAAAAGTGTGTGATTGTGTGCAAGGTAGCTCTCTCCACCTTATCTCATACAAGGATGTGTTTAGCTTGTTTTAGAATGTATGTATGTGTATTTTCAAGCCATGAAAAGTATGCTAGCATGATTTTATATGCCATGATTTGATGATGACATATTATGTGTTTAAATGAATGTATGATGTTTCTTTGAGTTTGCTTGAGTGTGGAGAGACCAAGAACTCTTCACCATGGTGAGGATGAGCCAAGAACCCTTAAAATTGGTTAAGATAAAGCAAAGAGTCTCCCAAAAGCAAAGTGGGCTCCCAAGAGCATGGTTGAGTCCAGGAATGCATTAAAGAATGGGTGAGGCAAGTCTAATATCCACAACAAATTGGGTGAGGCCAATTCACTTGCTTGGCAAGCCTTTGTATGCTATGTATGACTTTCTTAAGTGATGAAAATGTTTCTTGAGTGCTTGCACATGTCTACATGACCATACATGCATTTATGAGACTTGTTTGCATCCATTATGTATGATTGAATGGGAGATGAGCTATTGGGATTCTTTGAATCTCATCCCCTCCTCTACAATGCTCTAACATGCTAGGTGGACCAAGAGAGCAAGAGAATGGAAGCCAAGCACATGAGATATGAAAGGATGACATGAAAGTGTTTGAATTTTGTTACTTTAAGGCCACAAGAATGGCATATGTTGAAATTCATGAATGTATATGTCTTATGAAGTTATGAACATGTATAAATATGTTGATGTATTATATATAAGTGAGAGATTATGACATGTGAATACTAGAAGGTAAGATGAGCTTCTTATGTCAATGTGGCTTCTTGAATGTTAGTATGGAAATGTGTATAAGTGTGGATGAGATGGCAAAAATGAGATGCATAGAGTTTGGGACCATTTGGACAGCTCACACAAGTCCTAATTGTGCTTTAGACTTGCCCAAAAGGTGCCAAACGCCAAGGAAAGCCATTTGAACATTTTGGTATCCTATATAGAGCCAAAATTGACCATAATGGAACTCTATGTCACTTTTTATCCAAATAAGCTTGTCTTGATTTGAGATTTGGCATACAATTAGATCTTATTGAGAGCTTTTTGGGAAGCTAAAGAACATAATTTTTTGAGGTCTACAGAATATTTGATGAATTTCCAAAGTTGGCAAATTTTTTGGTTTTGGTCATGTCACTGTTCACTCAGATCTGAAAATGTAATCTGTCACACGGGATTCAAATGATGTCCAATTGCCACAAAATTTTATATAGAGAAATTAGAAATTCCCAGTGACTTGTGGCAACTAGAAGCACCTCACTTTGATGTCTAGAGAGGGAGATATGAATTTTCAAAGAATTTGTCTAGTATCAGGAACTCCACCTGACCTTAGTTATTGTTTGATTGGATTTCGAGGTCTGGGCGTGCTTGAACTGGCTTGGAGTTATTTTTCTCCTCTAGCTAATATCCACATAATTTCATATTAGTATCATTTGCATATATTGGATTTTTTTGCAATTAATTGTACATTTTCATTCTGGAAATCTGTGGTAGCACCAATAGACAGTTTGACCTCTAAACCTTTTTGAAGGTCAAACATCCTCTATGATAGATGTTATGGTTTCAACATATTTTTAATATGAAGTAGACATCTGTAGATTTCTATAATGGCTAAGAATGCATAATTCTAATTTTTTTAGAATTAGTTATGATTTTTCAAATTTTGGTCAGAAAAGAGCCAAATCTGGCAGAAAATGGATATGAATATTTCATGCTTCCCTTCGTGATTCTTGGGGTGTAGGCTACTTTTGATGATGCAAATGAATTATATCCATGTAATTAAATATAGGAATGTGTTGTATAAGCTCACACGATCCATGTGACACTAAACGAAAATTTTATATATGACGCAATGCAAAGAAATGTATTATTTTAATAGATTTTTCTTACTTCTCTCATGGAATTGTATTGTGTCATGTATAGAATTGAGTTAGAAATTATAAGTGTTACATTTATTGGTATCAGATCAAAGTTTCAGGCTCTCTCAGATTGATTTGGCTTGAGGATTATAACAATTGGGCTATGTAAAGGCTTAAATGGATAGGTAAAGTCTTATATGAGACATGTTGGGTGTATAAGTATAGTTTATGGCTTTATTCATGATGAGTAAATTGTATGATGGTCTTAGAGTAGCTAGTGGATACTGGGAAAGAGTGGCCTCTAAAGTAGCTTAAGCAGAGTTGAGTGATCTGATGGCTAGAGCTTGATGAGATATGATAGCTCGTTGGGATTAGAGGCAAGCCCGAGGTAGGAATGATGAAAAATGATCTCATTGATATGAAGAGGCTTGCTAGAGAGAGTATGTGAGGCCTAATTCTCCCTGGTAGTCATACTTAGGCCATTCCAAGGTATCCTGCTTAATGCAAAGATAAGTAGTGATGCAGCGCAGTATGAGATGAGATTTGCAGTTGCATAGGACTAGTTTAAAGGGGAATGAGAAATAGAGTTATCCCCTAGCTACAACACCAATTATCTAGATGAATTCCAGAGCCCGAAAGGTTAATTCTCTTAGGCCAGAGGTTTGAGTTATGTATGAGTGAAGTAAGAGGTAGAATCCTCTAGCTTGATGACGGGCTAGATATAGAGGCAATGAGGCTCGAGTGGTAGCTAAAGATGAAGATTTAATCCCTAAAAATGTAAGCCAATTAGAGGCCATTAGCCATGGCCAATTAGTTCATAGAAGAAGCAAGGTAATCTAGAGAGTTCCTTACCGCGGCCAATACTTAGACAGGAAAACTAGGGTGAACCTAAGGTTAATTAGTCACGGCGAATGATGTGTTAGCCGCGGTGAATGGCACCATGAATGCCTTATTGGTCATATTTAGGCCAACTTGATAAAGAAGTTAATAAGGGGTCAAACAACCCACAGAGAACAGGAACTCCTAGTATAAGTAGGGAAAAGGGTATTGAATAGTTATGAAAGATTAGTAAGAAATCTGTGGGCCTAACAAATGAAATTGAAAAAAGAGCTCAACATAGAGAAAGTTAGACATAAGGGCAGTAAGGTTGTTGAGACCCGCCTATAAGGCATTGGCTCCAACCTAGGGTCTTACCCTGTGAGACACTGAATGATAAAATATTAGTGTAGCCTCGAAATAACGTAAGATAAGACTACTAATAGTGAGGCACATAGTGAGTGGCCTAGAAAAGTGTACCTCATAGGTGATACCTAGAGTTAAGTATGAGTAACAAATAACAGAGACTTAGAAAAGGATAAGGATAATTAGTAAGCTACAGATCCGATAAAATAGCTAGTCCAGGCTGAGCATAAGCTGAAGCTTGGGGAGATGACCAGTAGCATCATTCTAGGCAAGATATGTGAATGAAAGGTTCAGTGAAAGTTCTCCTTGGATCGAAAAAGGAAAGATGAGACATCCTCATGACGAGAAAACTACCTAATAGTAGTTAGTAATTTCCCCTAGATAGACCCCCCTGAGTCATAAGGTATAGTGATAAAGGAGGCAAGGAAGAGATGAGAAACTAGCTATAGAAAAGATGCCCTCGCTTTATTGATGATTAGATGAGTGAACTGAGCCAGAGAGGTAAACAAATAGGGGTCTAATAGTTAATTAGATGAGCTTCTTAATATGAGAATGATATGGGGTTAAGGCATGTGAGTGATTAGAGCACCCAGTAGAGCATAATCTTTCAGTAAGGTAGAATCCAGATATTGAGAGTACATATTCTAGATTAGGTTAGTAGAACCCTAAAAATAATATACTATGCTCTTGGGGATGGGACTAAAGAGGCTGAACAGAGAGAAAGCCCAACTTTGATCTGAACATAGAAATAAGGTGAGGCAGACAGTTAGTGCCTTAGTACCCTCAGAGAAGCTCAAGAGAGTTAGAGACCGCTTAAGAAGGCGAGCCTCATGTTATGTAAAGAAAGAGTGTAAGTTGAGAGTGCCATAGAATGAAATTCTTGGGTATTATATGAAATAGAATCCTTCTTACCAAGAGATGGTCTAGCTAAGAGCAAAGCAAGAGTATGAGAAAAAGTAGACCTCCTTGACATTTAAAGGATGAACAGGTAAAGGGAACCCCAGGAAAATGCAAGTGCTCTTGAACATAGAAAACCCTGAACTGGCAACAAAAATAGCTAGTAGTAAAATATCCTTTTACCTAAAAGGACAAGAAAGGTAGAAAGAGAAGATATGACAGTGTTCAAGCCGAGAACATATTAGATTGAAAATAGATATTCAGTTAATGTGCTTGAGTACTTAAAAAAGCACATTTATCCTTGGCATAAATGTCCTTCTAGCATGAAAGCACCTGAAGTAAAAATAGCCAGGTAATACAGAGAGATCTCAAGATGAAACAGAGGAAGAATCCTATTTTCCCCAAGTATTCTACGAAAATAGGGCTAATAGAGAAAAGTAAGAGAGGAATACTTTAGATTATTGGGAAAACTTATAATATACAGGTGATAATAGCTTTGAGCTCAGTCATAAGGTACTTGTGTATTAGTGTTTGATGTTATAGTTTGCTTGCAACAATGGTTACATGATATTAGGCCTGATCAACCTAATAGTAATGTAACTTGAGTGCGTAGCAAACGACGACATCAATCACTAAAGTGTCTTGATAATCGAAAGGTATCTTAGTTAGTTAAAGAATGAGATAAGTTAGAAAAGAGAAGTAAAAGGATTCCAGTAATATCATAATGATGAAAAAAATCATGCAAAAAGGGATCTCTAGTAGAGAATGTTCAGATTCAGTATGCGTAGCCTAAGTCCCTTATAGTATGTATAAATGAAATAAACAGGGACCAGTGCATAGCCTCTCTCCTGCCAAAGATATTTGCCACACTCAATGTGTAAGATGCCCTAGTGCTAAGCACTTAAAAGCAAAACATGGACATAGTTAGAAACTTTAGGATATCAGAGGAAGGCTAAAATGAATATATGTAAAGTAAGTAAGTCAATAGAGTAAGAAAAGAAAGCCCAAATAAAAAAGGGCTAAAGTAGGAATCTGAGGATCCTATGAGGAGTGATAAGTGAAAATTAAATGCTCCTGAGTATCGACATGATAGGGTCTTAGAGAATGACATGACGCAAAACCCACTTCGCATGAAGAGCACGATGTACTTATGAGTTTAGCCTCAGCTATTATGAGCAATGGCAACCAGACTTAGTGAGTATGTATTTTACTATCAGATACAGTGATCTTAGGCTTTGATATCTCCCAGAGATGGATCATAGTAGATCCCAGCATAGCACAATAGGTTACAGTAGACCCTAGCAAGGCTCTGAGAGGTCGTAATAGACCCAAGGGTCACAATAGATCCCATAAAGTTACAGAGAGCCCTAGCCACAACATGATAGTTCTCTGGTGAGATGACAGCCTGAGATAGTTTTACAGAGTATTTAATCTTAGAGAACAGTATAGTTTTAGTTAGCTTTTGTCTCAGAGACTAGAGATCTCCTGAGTCTGGTAGACTATTGCTACAATAATTTGAGGGCTTTACTTTGACAGTTAGATCACTGACCAGATCTCTTTAGAGATGAGCATAGTGTATGGGCTGAGGAAAGCAAGAAAGTAGGTTTCCAGAGTTAGAGCTAGATGAACCACTACCTAACAAATAGTAGCCCTAACCGAGGGATAGAGAAATCCCCCACATGCTAGCTTATGTATACAGAAAGGGGTCAGGTGCAATTTTACATGAGGTAAGTGGTACAGTATGTCTTTAGTGAACAAAACTGTGAGAACACATAGCATCCCATTGGAGCTCAATAGTAGTTAGTGGTAATCGCTCTTCGGTGCCAGTATGAGACACACATGTTAGGCCTATCAGTATTAAAATGAGGGACTATATAATGCCACTATAAGTGAGCAAAGAAAGTGAAAAAAAGTCTCAGTCTACAGAGATAGATGTAGTAGTGCACAGAGAAGCTGGGATTATTGAAAGTAGAAACTCCTCAAAGGAGTTGTAATCCCAGTAAGTAATTAAGATACGAGGCCTATGATAGTAAGAAATGTGAATTATAATCATGGGATGAGCTAATAAGAAAGAAAGCAAAGAATAAATAGTGGACGGTACATGTAAATATGTAAGTAGACAGACAGAAACCTCTGATAGTTGTAATGATCAGAAAAGATGATGAGACGTTATGAGAAGCCATTGAGAGAGGATACAGGAGATTTGATACAAAACAAGTTACCTCCCGAGATATGTAAATGAGTCCACTGAAAGAAATGTTAATCCTGCGAACGGATTAACATTAACCCGAGATGATTAGTAAGCTCTCCCAAGATAGGCCTCTAGAATTAGAAATTTCTTTCCCTTATAAGAAGAATTAGCTAGTACCCTATGATGGTAGAGCCCTCATTAAGGACTAGAAATGAAAATTCCCTGGCTACAAAAAATTTAAACGAGTGAAATCGTTGAGAAAAGTGCACAAAGCTAGGAAGAAAGGAAAGAAAAGAGTAGTTAGCAAGAAAAGAAAAGACTGAGAAGAAAGCATACTCTAAATTTCAAGGATGAAATTTATTTAAAGGGGGAGAAATGTAACATTCGGTTCTCAAAAAATAAGAGAAAATGTGAGAAATGTAACATACTGTTTCTCCGTAAACAAACAAAATTCATTGGATACAAAAGGAAATCCCCTAAGATGATATAGTTAAGGCTCCAAAAAATTTGGAAAGCATTCTAGACTCCTAAAAATGAGAATCTCAGGCTCAAACAAAAATAAAAACGAAGCTAGAATGAAGAAACAATTTCTTACGAAAAGTTTACAAAACGTAATGGCACTTTTATAATTTTGAGCAAATTTTGGAATTCACACAGGAGGGCTTTTTAAATGAAATTTTTGAGCTCTTCGGGGCTGTCAGAGGCCCCAAAAATTCATGGAAATCCTTGGGACAATTAAAATCCCTCCGATGGACGTTATCCAACATTGGTATACCTGAACTTTGACAGATTCGTTCGGGAAGGTTTTAGCTCCGATTTGAGTGATTCCAAAAGCATTTTACTAAATTGGAAACATAAATTTTATAATGGAAAAGGAGGTTCTAAAAAAGGAGCTAAAATGAAGGAGAAATAAAAATACCAAAAATGAAGGGTAAAATGGAAATTTTTGAAAAGTGTAACTTACTCCCACTTATATATATATGATGCACCCTTCTTCTCCCTTCATTATGCATGACCATGTTCTGCCTAAAACCAGAGGAAAACCCTAGGGGATGAGGCACACAAGAGGAGGAAGAAAAGGAAGAGAAATTCAAGATAGAAAGGTATGGATTTTCATGAATTTTCATGCTCTTTCTCTTCCAAACCTCTTCTCCTTCATCCTCCTTTATTTCCTATGATTATAATGAAGTATATGGATCTGTTTTAGAGGAGAAATTGAGGGGGAAAATTCGGATTTGAAGAGAAGAGCTCAAAAAACACAAGATTCAAGTGAGAAAAAGTAGGAAAACAAGGTAATTTCTCTTCCTAAGGTTGTCATCTTTGGTTCCCTCCTCCTCCATTTCGCCTAACATGAGAAAATCCTAGAAGGACTTGATTTTTACGCAGAACCAAGGGTGAATCTAAGGAAAAAGGGTGTGGAGATTAAGAACATATAAAGGGTGTGACGACCCTAACTTCTAATAATTGTAATTAAGGTTAAATACGTGATTAAGAACTATAAAGCAGGGTTATGTGGCATTAAGACTAATTACATTATGGAAATACGAGAAAATTTGAACCTTAATTATTAAAGTCATTAACCATATAATCACCAACACTTACATACATCAGGGGAAACGAACATTCATTTATAAGCCTTGATTCTACTACCTATCATTTTCAACTCACATTTATCTTCTATCAATGTTTACAAGTCATCCCTTGAGGTTACAATATGGAAAACCAAGATTTCCTAGTCAATATAGGAGTTTCAGGACATTCGTCGCGGCCAATTTCCCTTTAGCCACGGCCAATTCCCCTCGGCTTCACCCCTCGCGTCATTACTAATTTCGCTGTGGCCAACCTACATGGCGCCACGGCGAAGAAGCCTCCTGGAACTTCCCTCGCTCGCCTCTCACTATTGGCCGCGGCCAATACCTTATTTTGCCACAGCCAATTCCTCTCTAGAATTCCTAGCTCATTTTCACAAAAGTTTACCGCGGCCAATTACCCACTTCACCGCGACAAATTTCCCTCTGGACGACTCCTAGTTTAGCCTCTCATATTTTGCCGCGGTGAATTGCTCCCTGGGACTCTCCCTGGGCAACTTCGCCACTATTGGCCACGGCTAACAATATTTTGGTTGCAGCCAAATGCCTTCTGATCCTGCTACTCTTAAAACCTTGCCTCAAACTCTCCACTCTCCCTCTAATAACCCCCTAGGGTTACTTTACCTTAAATTATGCAACTCTAATGGTGTTTATGCACCTTATTTACCCATTTAACTCTCCATTGCCAATTCAAAACTTCGATACTATATCCTACTTGCCCAGCTATCTCATATCAGCACAATTATAGATTAATGACAGCAAGAACTCATGCATTAACAACAATTAACATCCCATACATATTCCATAGAGATTTCATTCATCAACAATTTATGTCCACATCCAATGCATCACATGACTACAATTCCTAAATGGTAAACTATATAACAAATTCAACAAAGCTATGTATATGATGCTATAAGTTCATACATCAATATCTAACTATAATGAGACTTAAATCCTTAATGGTTACATTTCAATAAGGCAAAATATAAACGCCTACACTTGGCAACATGAATACATGATGATGCTATACCATAGAGAATACAAAATTTAGCATCTACACTAAATAAGTTAGCCTAAGTGTAGCCTTCACCCTATATGCCAGAGCTCATAGATTTTTATCCACTTGCTTCCCCTTATCCTTACCAGAAGAACCTTCACCTGAAATATTAATCCCATAAAATGGGGTGAGATATAAATCTCAGTAACCAAGGAAATTCTATTATATATTCCAGTTTAATTAGCATACATGCATAATTTTACATAAGCAACAGCAAAATACCAGTTATATCAGTAAATGAAACAAGTAGGCTATCATGATTACTGTCCCATACTAGCAATCATATTTTCACATGTTAAAGGCCAATAACATCAGGAGAGGCCCGTCCACGGCACCTACTCCCCATTGAGCACAACCAGGGCTCAGTGCATCTGGGGTTTGATCATAACCCGATGCCCGATTGAAGCACATGCATGGGTGGCAGCTACACCATAGCTCCACCATGGACTCACAAGATTCAATCATAATTCAACAGATAGCCAACCAATTCATTCAACATTTCAAATCATTCATGTACAACAACATATGAAATTAAATCAGATATATATACATGAAATTAATATAAACCCGGTTACCTCACTTGTAGACAATTGCAACAGTCACCAATGGTGCAAAAATCCCCTTATAACTATAGCATCATAGAATTACTATTCTAGTTCATCATTAACAGTTGCAATTAGTACCTAAAGAATTTAAAATGCTAATGACTACTTAAGAATCACTTACCCAGCCACTATAAGTCCCAAATTCGGATTGAAGTGTCCTCTACCAGAAAAGGTAAATATTTCATCCAAAATCCTAATCAAATTCGTACAAAATTAATACCTATATTATAATTAAGTCATTAGGGTCTCAAATCAGCAAAATTACCTCAAAAAGAAGAGTTCATACCTATCTAATGACAGCCTTAGCCTCAACCTACGAATTTCATTAAGAAAATTCCCCAAACACCCATATTTCAGATTTTGGGTATGGTGAAAATACTCTAAATGAAAAACTAATTAGACCAAAATGAAGAGAAATATGAGAGGATTAAGTTATATAACTATTACCTTGGCTGAATCTTGCTCTAAAGGTGAGAAAATATAGATTTAGGCCAACAACCCTAGCCTCCCCTTTGGACCTCCGATTTTCTCCTTTGTGTTTCAGAAAAATAGGATAGTAGCTGAAGCATTTAAGGTTTTAGTTGGGTTTAAGTTGGGTCAAATATGGGTCATGGGTTGCTCCAAGATCCATCTCTATTTGGGCTTCAGATTTTAGCTTGTTGGGCCAACTCTTATGCATTGGGCTGCTGAAATTCCATTGGGACAGAACAAGTTTTAAGAGCTCAAAGGTTTTGGGTTTGCACAAGGGTTGTTGGGCCAATTATAAGAGTCTATACAAGGTGAATATTGGGCCTTTATTAGATTAAATTATATTGGGCCTGCACCTAGCTGATTGGGCCCCCATTAGCCTCTTATCATGAGCTCCTATATTAATTTGGGCCTAGATGAAATTTCTTTCCCAATTAAATCTCAAACCCATATTAATAATTTATTTCTCTAAAATCTCCATTCACATAACTTGCCCAATTATCTCATATTAATTATTCCTAATTAATCTAATCCGTGATTAACACCTTAATTAATTATGGGGTGTTACAAAGGGAATTAACAAAAAATATTAGATTTCAAGATGCAAGTTCTAGGGTTTTAATTGGATTTTGTAAAATTTAATTTTTTGTGATGATTCCTAGACCTAAATAAGAGTTTAAATGAGCTCCTAAGATCCCTAAGAGGCTCCCCATATGCTTCTTCCCTTGAGAAAACAAAGCAAACTCCAAGGAGCTCCATTTCCTCCATAGCCTCGGCCAAGCAAGGATAACATAGCTAGGGAGAGTTTTAAATTTTTCTAAGCCCATTCTTGAGTCATATATGATGAATGAAAATGAGAGGAGGCCTAAGAAAAAATTTAGAACTCATAGAAAGTGCATTGGTGCTTTAGGTTCCATATTATGACCTAAAGAAGCAACATATAGTTGGGCTCTTAGTTTTAATTATGTGATGACTCCAAAAGGCTTAAAAGAAGTCAAGAATCATATTTGAAAGGAAAGAATGGAGCCTAGAATTTATTTAAGGGGTGTTGCTTAATTAGGTGCATTTATGGACCATAATGAGGTTATAAGCCAACCTAGTGTCTAAGTAGATTGTATGGCCTTAGAATTGAGTTCATGAACCTAATTGACTTCCATAAATTGTGTCTAGGCCAAGAGAAAGCATCTCCACAATTTTGTGTGTGTGTGGCCGAAAGAGGAAGCCTTGATTCAAGAAGAAAAGTGTGTGATTGTGTGCAAGGTAGCTCTCTCCACCTTATCTTATGTAGGGATGTGTGTTTAGCTCATCTTAGAATGTGTGTATGTGTATTTTAAAGCCATGAAGAGTATGCTAGCATGATTTTATATGCCATGATTTTATGATGTCATATTATGTGTTTAAATGAATGTATGATGTTTCTTTGAGTTTGCTTGAGTGTGGAGAGGCCAAGAACTCTTCACCATGGTGAGGATGAGCCAAGAACCCTTAAGATTGGTTGAGGCAAAGCAAAGAGTCTCCCAAAAGCAAAGTGGGCTCCCAAGAGCATAGTTGAGTCCAGGAATGCATTAAAGAATGAGTGAGGCAAGTCTAATATCCACAAGAAATTGGGTGAGGCCATTTCACTTGCTTGGCAAGCCTTTGTATGCTATGTATGACTTTCTTAAATGATGAAAATGTATCTTGAGTGCTTGCACATGTCTACATGACCATACATGCATTTATAAGACTTTTTTGCATCCATTATGTATGATTGAATGGGAGATTAGCTATTGGGATTCTTTGAATCTCATCCCCTCCTCTACAATGGTCTAACATGCTAGGTGGACCAAGAGAGTAAGAGAATGGAAGCTAAGCACATGAGACATGAGAGGATGACATGAAAGTGTTTGAATTTTGTTATTTTAAGGCCACAAGAATGGCATATGTTGAAATTCATGAATGTATATGTTTTATGAAGTTATGAACATGTATAAATATGTTGATGTATTATATATAAGTGAGAGATTATGACATGTGAATACTAGAAGGTAAGATGAGCTTCTTATGTCAATGTGGCTTCCTGAATGCTAGTATGGAAATATGTATAAGTGTGGATGAGATGGTGAAAATGAGATGCATGGAGTTTGAGACCATTTGTACAGCTCACACAAGTCCTAATTATACTTTAGACTTGCCCAAGAGGTGTCAAACCCCAAGGAAAGCCATTTGAACATTTTGGTATCTTATATGGAGCCAAAATTGACCATAATAGAACTCTATGTCACTTTTTATCCAAATGAGCTTTTCTTAATCTGAGATTTGGCATGCAATTAGATCTTGTTGAGAGCTTTTTGGGAAGATAAGGAATATTTTTTGAGGTCTACAGAATATTTGATGAATTTCCAAAGTTGGCAATTTTTTTGGTTTTGGTCATGTCACTGTTCACTCAGGTCTGGAAATGTAATCTGTCACACAGGGCTCAAATAATGTCCAATTACTACAAAATTTTATATAAAGAAACTAGACATTCCTAGTGACCTGTGGCAACTAGAAGCACTTCATTTGGATGTCTAGAGAGGGAAATATGAATTTTCAAAGAATCTATCCAGTATCAGAAACTCCACCCGACCTCAGTTAATGTTTGATTAGATTTTGAGGTCTGGGCATCCTTGAGCTAGTCTAGAGTTATTTTGCTCCTCTAGCTAACATCCATAGCTTTCCATATTGTATCATTTACATGGATTGGATTTTTTTGGAATTAATTGGACATTTTCAAATTTTTTTACATAAATCTGTGATAGCACCAGTGGATAGTTTGACTTCTAGACTTTTTCAAATGTCAAACATCCTCTGTCATGAATGTTACATATTTTTATTATGAATTAGACATCTGTAGCTTTCCAGAATGGCCAAGAATGCATGACTTTTATTTTTCTAGAATTAATTATGATTTTCCAAAATTTGGTTAAAAAAGAGCCAAATTTGGATGAAAATGGATATGAATATTTCATGCTTCCCTTCATGATTCTTGAGTTGTAGGCCACTTTTGATGATGTAAATGAGTTGTATCCATGTAATTAAATATGAGAATATGTTGTATGAGCTCACACAGTCCACGTGACACCGAACAACCACGATGCAATGCAAAGAAATATATTATTTTAATGGATTTTCTTACTTCCCTCATGGAATTGTATCATGTGAGCATGCAAATACGATAGAAATGAGCTAGAAATTATGGTGTTACACCTAGAAGGCTCCCTATGTGCATCTTCTATCAAGAAAACAAAGCAAAGTCCATGGATGCCATAAAGGAGCTAGCCTCGGCCTAAGGGACTTGAGGTACCTTGGGATAGTTTTATATTTTTCCAAACTCATTTTTGAGTCATATATGATAAGTGAGGATGAGAGGAAACCTTGGAAAAAATTTAGAAGGCCTAGAAAATGAATTGGTGTCATATGTTTCATAATATGGCCTAAGGAAGCAACATGTGGTTAGGCTCTTTATTTTAATTGTGTGATGACTCCAAGAGGCTTAAAAGAAGTCAAGAATCATAAATGAAAAGAAAGAATTGAGCCTAAAAATTATTTGATTGCTTCATTGGTGTGTTTAGGAACCATAAATGAACCATAAGGCAAAATGACTTCAAGAACTTAATTGGCTTCCTTATATTGTATTTAGGCCAAGAGAAACCAATCCCACACCCTTATATGTGTGAGGCCAAAGAAGGGAAAGCATTTTTTCAAGAGGAAAAGTGTGGTTGCAACCAAGGTAGCTCACTCCTCCTTCTCTCATGCATGAATGTATACTTGACTTGTCTTTGAATGTTTGTATATGTATTTTAAGCTATGAAAAGTATTCTAGCATGGGCTTTTATTCCATGGTACCGTGATGATGAATTATGTTTTCAAATGATGCCTAATAGTTTGTTTGGGTTTGCTTGAGTGTAGAGAAGCCAAGAACCATTAGGCATGGTGAGAATGAGCCAAAAACCCTTAGAAATGGTTGAGACAAAGCAAAGTGTCTCCCAATAGTGAGGTTAAGTCAAAACCTCTTAGAGAAAATGGGTGAGACTAGTCTAAAATCCATAAGTGAATAGGTAAGGCTAATCCATTTACTTGGCAAGCCTATGTATGCTTTGTATGACTTACTCATATGCCAAGAATGCTTCTTGAATGCTCATATTGTTCCTTGTACTCATGTATGCATTTTTAAGACTTGTTTTGCATACTTTTATGTATAGTTGAAATGGGAGATAAGCTATTGGGATTCTTTGAATCTCATTCCTGCTCTCTAATGTTCTAATATGCTAGGTGGACCAAGTGAGCAAGGGTAATGGAAGCCATCAACTTGGAAGGTGAAAGATTGATAACAAAGTGCCTTAATTTTGCTTTTTTATAGCCATATGAGTGGAAAAATGTTGTAATTCTTTATTGTACATGTCCTATGACCTCATGAAGATTTAATGTTATGTACAAATGAGATTTAATGTTATGTGTATGGTATATGCATTTTGGATAGTGAATGATAATGTAAAGCATATATATTCTTGTGTATAGCATGGGGTGAAAGGGTGAGTTTTCAAATTCTGGGTTTGTACACCTCTAAGACAAGTTTAGAAGGTCATTTTGGTGCATTCCCACGTGCTCAAGTGGTCATGGTTGCCTTGGAACTCAAAATGGACCATTTGGACCCTTTGTAAGACACAAAATGAATCATTTTACAATCCAATGTTCCAATGTTAAGATCTGAACAAATGAACCAATTTACCCATGAAATTTGGCACACATATGGATCTTATCTAGAGCTTTTTGGGAAATCAAAGACCAGATTATTTGGAACTCTATGGGATTAAGTATGATTTTTCAAAGTTGGCATTTTTTTACTGAACTAATACAAGTACTGTTCATATGGTCAGAAATTTGGGCTATCTCATTTGGGGGACAAATGATGTCCAATGCTTATGCAATTTTACAAGCATAAACTAAACATGATAATATTTCCATGGCCAATAAGATCACACCAATTGGACCTCTGAGCAAGGAGATATGAATTTTTGAAGTTGGAGGTCAATACCAGGGATGACAGTCGACCTCTAATACTGTTCCATCAATTTCTAGTAGCTAGCAACCCTTATTGAGATCTAGAAATATTTTTGGCATAAATTATAAATCTGTAGATTTCTAGAATGGCAAAGAATAAATGATTTTAATTTTTTAGAATTAGTTATGATTTTTCAAAGTTTATGACAGAAAGATGGAATTCCTACCCGAGGCTACACCTAGTATTTTTGTGTATTCCATCCACTTGCACGAGTTCTAAGCCATTTTGTGAGATGGTTTTGAGTTTTATTTATGTAATTAAATATGATAATGAGTTGAATAAGTTCATATGGTCCATGGGACACTGAATGAAAAATTCATCCCTTACGTAGGGCAAATTTATTCATTATTCCTATTACTCTTTCCTTAGAAACTTATGTAATGCTTGGAAATGAGCTTAGACAAGGAATGAGATGAGCTATATAATTATGGTGTTACACAAGTAACTAGTGAATGTGTATAATCATTTTCTTTGGCACATCAACTCATATATAGCAAACATAAGCTCTCAAGGGCATTGGGCTAGCCTCAACCATCTTTCTTGAGACTTTTGGATTTGCCTCACCCACTTTCAAGGGACTTTTGACTAAGCCTCACTCTTCTTGAAACTTTTGCCTTTGTCTCACCCATTTCTAGGGACTTTTAGCTCATCCTCACCCTTGCTAAGGGACTTTTAGCATAACCACACCCATGCAAGCCATAAAGCAATCATAAACACATTTCAAGAAATATAATGGTACCATAACATGTAAGCATAGGCTAGAAACATTTCTTATAGCTCAAACATATACACAAGCACTTAAAGACAAGCAAACATCAAAGCCATGCATGAGAGAAAGGTTAAAAATCTACCTTGAAGCAAGAACTCAAAACTTTTTCCTTGGATATTCCTCCCCTTCTTTGGCCACACACTTGCAATGAGATAGAACTTTATTCTCTTGCCCTAAACACATCAAATAGGATACAATTACATCATGGAAGCAAGCTCTAACATTACACACTCTCTATGAAGCTTACCTTGTGCTATGGTTACATAATGACTTCATGTAAGACCTTATGAAGCAAGTGCTAGAATTCAATGTCTTAGCTCCCTTTTTTCCTTCCATCTAGGTCTCTTGACTCCATTTAAACCTCTTGGAGTCATCACAAACTCACTCCCAAGAGCCTAGACACAAGTTGCTTCCTTAAGTCCTATTATGGAGCCTACACTTCCATCACCCAAACCAATGCTTCTAAATGTTTTTCAAGCCTTCCTTTGATATTCTTTTATCATATTTAGTCCCTTTCTACCCTTAGAAAAATTTAAAACTCTCCCTAGACATAAGAACCAAGCTTGGGCGAGAGATGCACTAGGTTTTAAACTAATGGAGCTAGCTTTGTTTTCATGAAGAAGACGGCACATGTGAGGATTTTTAGGCATCTTAAGAACCCATATATACTTATAGACAATTAGAAACATCACTAGACATACCAAGGTGCAAAGAAAACCTTAGGTTATGGAAACTTGAAAACTAATGGTTCTTTTTTTGCATTTACTTGTTCCACACCCTTAAAAACCTAGGTTTCATTCTTGGTTTAGGTCAGATTTTTCTCCCTTTTGCTTGTTCTATATGAGGCCAAGACTTAGCTATGGAGGAATAAGAAGGAAGAAGCAAGAAAAGTTATAGAAATACCTTGATTCTTTGGCCTTTTCAAGAGATTTCTCCCTTGATTTCACTCCTCTTTGAAATTTCAAACTTTTCCCCTTTAAACAAGGCTCGAAATAGATCCAAATCATGCACCAAAACCATGGAAAGAAAGAGGAGAAGAAGGAGAACAAATTCTATGAAGGAAGGAACACGAAATTCCTTAATTTTTCATACCTTTTCCTAGGTTTTTCTCCTCCCTTAAAGCTCCTTCTTGTGCGACCTTCTTTGCAGAAATTCTCCTTGGTTTTAGATAGGGAGAAGTAGGGCACCACTTATATATAGCTAGAGATCCTTAAGAAGCTTTTCAAAATGTCAATTTTGTCCTTCATTCTTGGCTTTTTTGTTTTAGGCTTATTTCAAGTCCTTTTTGAAAATCATCTTTTTCATCATAAAATTTAGGTTTTCTAACCTCTAAATAGTCTTTGGAATCAATCAAATTAGGTCTAAAACCTTTTCGAACAAAAGGGTCAAAGTTTGGGTTCACCAATATTCTAAAATGTAAACCAGAGGAGTTTTAACTATTTTAGGGGTTCCTATAGTTTTTAAGGCCTCTGAGAACCCCAGGAAACTTAATTTTTCCTTTTAAAGATCCCTCCTTTGAGTTTTCTAAAAGTTGCCTAAAATTATGAAAATACCACTACATTTCGTCAAGATTTTTTTTAGCCATTCTAACTCTAGTTTTTTGGCACTCTAAGCCTTGGTTCCTCATTTTATAATATTTAAAATTTTATCCTAATTTTATTTGGCTTTCACTGACTCATTTTAGAGGATTTTCTTTTATATTTAGCTCATTTTCGTCGTTTTTACAAAAACTGGGTGTTACATATGGCTTCCCAATTACACAATTATTTATGCATAAAAGTACATGCTTTCTTGCTAATGTGCACCAATATAGCACATATGTATTGGGATAGCCTATGTGACCACTGTGTGAGAGGTAGGAGGTTAAGATATTACATAAAAAGCCAAGGAGAGTATTAATTCTAGGTTGTTGGTCTTGGATCCTACACTTAGAGAGTTCATGGTTTTAATATATGTGGCATTTGATCATAGTAATTCTCCCAAGTTCAATTAATCATTAGAGCAAAATTTTTCTCCCTTTTCAAGTATTGCTAGGTTGTCATCTTCATTTCATTTCATTTGAATCTTGCATTCCGTCCAAATTTGCATAATTAGCTCTCTTGAATTTGTTCTAGTTTAAATTTCATTTTTAGTTAAATTTTCAATTCAATCATATAAAAAAATCAAAAAAAGAAAAAAAATCTCCCAACTTTTGTAATTAGTTTGAATCTTATATAGATTAGTGTTTTTGCATTAGCATCCTTTTATTCAGCTTTTGCATTTAAAATAAATTACACCACTTATGTTTTCCATACTTGTTCCACACCCATATACAATTTTTTATACTCCCATACAATTACCTATATACTTTCAAACTTTTTCTATGTTCATGAAAACAATTTAATAAGTTAAATATATATAATAATAATAATAAAATAAAAAATATTAATTTTTTTCTTTTACTTAATTGCTTAGTTACTCACTTAAGTTATATTATTCTAGTTGCTTTGGAGTGAAACGACATCGGTTGCACACTTTTACAATGTAATTTTTATTTTGCAATTGTAACACCATATTTACCTAGCTTGCCTTATGCCATTTTTAGGTCTTATTCTATGCATTTCATAATGAAGCAAGAAAAGTAACATGAGAATAATGAATGTACATGCACTTTGTCATGGATAAAATTCTTCCTTCAGAGTCCCGTGGGCCATATAGACTCATATATCACATTCTTATATTTAATTACATGGATACAACCCAAATCCATCACTAAAAAGTGGCCTACAACTTGTGCAAGGCAAGGGAATACATAAAATTCATAGTTACAACTTTGGCCAAAATTTTTCCTTTTCTATCACAAATTTTAGAAAATCATAACTAATTCTAGAAAAATCAAAATCATGCATTATTTACCATTGTAGAAAGCTAAAGATATCTACTTCATTATAAAAATATGTGTGAGCCATGAGACATCACACATAAGACATTTGACATTCTAAAAAGTGTAGAGGTTTGACTGGCTATTGGTACTAATACAAGTTTCTGCTATGAATTTCAAAAATGTCTAGTTAATTCCACAAATATCCAATCCATACAAATGATACTAATATGAAATGCTACAGATGTTAGCTAGAGGGAAAAAATAACTTCAGACCTGTTTAGGTACATCCAAGGCTAAAAAACTAATCAAATAGTAACCTGGGTCTATCTAGATGCCTGATACTAGATAGAAATTTCAAAAATTTATATCTCCTTCTCTAGACATCTAAATGAGGTGCTTGCAATTGGCACGAGTCATTGGGGATGTCTGGTTTCTCTCTATAAAATGTTGTGGCAATTGGACATCATTTTCCCTATGAGTGATGGAATTTAATTTCGGACCTGAGTGAATAGTACACTGAACCAATTTCAAAAAATTTCTCAACTTTGAAAATTCATCAAATATTCTATGGACCTCCAAAAATTATGTACTTTAACTTTCCAAAAATCTCTCAACAATCTCTAAATGCATGCCAAATCTCAGATGAAGAAGAGCTCATTTGGATAAAAAGTGGTATAGGTTTCTAATATGGTCAATTTTGGTCCATATGAGATACTAATTATGTCCAAATGGTCTCCTTTGATGTTTGGCACCTCTTGGGTAAGTTTAAAAGCATGAACATAACTTATATGAACTGCTTAAGTGGTCGTAAACCTGATGCATCTCAATTTGGCAATTCTACTTCCATTTATACATACATTTCCATAATACTAGTTTGCCATTACATGTCCAAAATGCACATTTCCATACATATAACCTTAACTCTCATTTGTACATGATACATTAGCATAATTATACATGTTCATAACATCATGGGACATATATAACAATGGATCACAACACTTACTACTCATATGGTCTTAAAGAAACAAAATTTAAACTCTTTCTTATCACAATTTCATCTTTCAAGGTGTGCACTTCCATTGCCTTGTCCACTTGGTCCACCTAGCATGTTAGAACATTGGAGAGGAGGGAATGAGATTCAAAGAATCCCAGGAGCTCATCTTCCTTTCAATCACACATAAAAGATGCAAAACAAGTTTTACAAATGCATGCATGAGCATATTGATATATGTGAGCATTCATAAAACATTATTGACATTTGAACACATCATGTATAGCATACATAGGCTTGTCAAGTGAGTGGATTTTGGACTTTCCTCGCCTACTTTCTTTAAGAGCTTTTTGACTCAACCTTACTCTTGGGAGTCAACCTCACTTTTGGGAGACTCTTTATTTTGTCTTAACCAAATTATAGGGTTCTTGGCTCATCCTCACCATAGCTAGAGGGTTCTTGGCTTCTCCACACTCAAGCAAATCAAAACAAGCATAACAAACATCATTTGAAAACATAATGCATCATTATGGTACCATGGAATAAGAGCTCATGCTAAAATACTTTTCATAACTTAAAACACACATACACATATTCAAAGACAAGCCAAGCAAACATCCATGCATGAGAGAAGGAAGAGTGAACTACCTTGCTTGCATTTACACACTTTTTCCTTGAGTCTTGAGTCCTCTCCATTGACCTCACACACCCAAGAAGGTGGAGATCACTTCTCTTAGCCTAGACACATTATATGGAAGCTAATTTCTACTCTTCAATCAAATTATAAGGCCACACAATCATTAGAAAAGCTAGGTAACTCATAAGGCTCTTTTATGGTTCCATAATGCACTTAATGAAGCAACATTTGGAAAACATCATCTTGGCTGCATTCTCTCCATCTATTTATGATCCTTGACTCCATTTAAACCTCTTGGAGTCATCATACAATCAATTCTAAGAGTTTAGCTAGGTGTTGCTTCTTTAAGCCATATTGTGGAACATATAAGGCCATCTCACTATCTATGGTTTCTAAAATTTTTCTAAGGCTTCCTCTCATATTCTCCCACCACACATGATGTAAATCTAAGTTTAGAAGGAATTAAAACACTCCCTAGGTGCATAAACTCTTCTTGGCCTAAGCATGTACTCTTTTTGGCACCTTTGGAGTTTTTTTGCTTCCTTTGATGGGAGAAACATGTAGGAATCTCTCTTGGTGTCTTAGGAACTCATATGAATACTTAAACATCATAAAATATGGCTAGGGTTCATGATAGAGTTCAAGGTGCAATCAAAACTTTAGCCTCCCTATTTTGCAAATCCATGGCTTTTACTTGAATTTCTTTGCATATTCTTATTCTCCTCCCTTAAATTCCTAAGATTCACCCTTGGTTCTTCCCAAAATTCAAACCCTCCTATAGCTATATACATGGGGCGAAATATGGAGAAGAAGGGGGAGGAAGTAGCTACCATGGGATAGAAGATTTACCTTGTTTTTCCTTGTTTTTTTGCTTAATTCTCACTTTCCTTGGCCTCCTCTTTTCAAATCCGAATTTTTCCTCCTTGGTCTAGCCTCAAAATAGTCCCAAATACATCAAAAATTCTATGGGAAAGAAGGGAAATTGAAGGAGGATGGATTTGCTAAAGAGAAAACAAGAAATCCTTACCTTTTCTTTGCCTTTTCTCCCTCCAAAGCTTCCTCTCTAGGTGCGCCTAGGAGCTGGCTCTCTTCTCTCATTTTGGGGCAGAATTTGGTCAACCTAAATGGGGGAAAAAGAAGGGTGCCTTATATATATAAGGGATTTAAGAAATGCTTTTCAAAAATTTTTATTTTGCCTTTTGATTTTGGCATTTTTGTTTCTAACTCATTTTAGCTCCTTTTTTAGAACCGTCTTTTCTATTATGAAACTTAGGCTCCCAATTTAGTAAAATGCCTTTAGAATCACTCAAATTAAAGCTAAAATATTCTTGAATGAATCCGTCAAAGTTTAGGGTGCACTGACCTTGGAAAACATCCACTGAAGGGGCTTTAGCTGTCCAGGAGCTTCCCATGGTTTTCAGTGCCCTTAAAAACCCTAGAGAACTCAAATTTTATTTAAAAAGCCCTCCTATGTGAATTCTAAAATTTACTCAAAATGACGAAAATGCCTTTACATTTCATCAACCTTTCATTCAAATTCGTTTCTTTATTATAGCTCTATTTTTCTTTCCGTCTGAACTTGGAATTCTCACTTTTAGGAGTCTAGAATGCTTCCTAAATTTTTTGAGACCTTAACTAATTCATTTTGGGGGACTTCCTTTTGTATTTGGTGAATTTTGTTTGTTTACGGAGGAACCGTACGTTACGTTTCTTACATTTTCTCTCATTTTCAGAGAACCAGATATTACAGCAATCAAGTTCTTAAATTGCAACCTCATGAGAAGGTTAGTGAAAGGGTGAGGAATAACAGATTACATTCACATTGAGATAATCAAATTACTTTATCAAGATGTCAAGTTATTATTCATTATATATATCTAATCCATTTTCACAGCACTAGCTACTCTTCTATGTGCATGTCTTTCATTATGCTAGTTGTAGTCATTAGAAACCATTTCTTCAATTATGTCAACCACTTTATTAACTAACTTCACCAGCAAAGATCTACTAGTGACAACATCTACGTTGACCCTGAGTGACTATTCTAATCCATTATAAAATGAATGTACTAAAAGTTACTCTTGGATGCCATGATGTGGGCATTCTTTCTAAAGATCTTTAAATCACTCTCATGCCTCATATATTGATTCACCATCCTTTTGCACAAAATTTTGCATTTCACTTTCTCTACTTGGCAATCTTGTCCAATGGAAAGTGCTTAGTTAGAAAAGCCAGTAAAAGCTTATCCTATATAGTGAACGATTGAGATGGCATGGAATCCAACTATATTGCAACTTTATCTCGTAATGAAAACAAGAATAAGCAGAGCCTGGTTACATAAGTTAGAACACCATTCATTTTTATTGTATCATAGATTCTAAAAGATTAGGTCAAGTGTCCATCGGGGTCTTCATGTATCCCTCCCATAAACTTGTACTTCTACACCATTTAAACCATTCTAGATTTGCTCTCAAAATTGTTAGCTGCTACAACTATCAAGCTAACTATACTACTATTTAACCTATATCCATCTGACATGGCAAAATCTCACAGAGGTTAGCAACAATTGGGAATGGCCATAACTTCTTATTGTAGGTTGTTTGCTGAAGTCTCTTGCTGGTTAAATGTTTAAGCCTCTAGTAGGGTGTTCCTATGCCTTCGTCTAGAAGGAAGTATGCACTTTGAGGTTGGTAATGCTCTAAAAGAGGAGCATTTGATGAGTGACTCATGGGTCTAACTCATTTGAAAGAGAAAAATAAAAAAAAATGAAATAAATATAAAAAATAAAGAGAATAAAAAGTAAAAATTTAAAAGAAAATTTATAAAATAACAAGAATAATTTTGAAACTGATATTGGTTAGGGTGCCTCATATATATAGATAGGTTTAAGAAACACTTTTTAAAAATTCTAATTTTACCCCTTTGTCTGGGTATTTCATTTTTAATTCATTTTAGTTCCTTTTTAAAAACTATCTTTTCATCATGAAATTTAGATCCTCAATTTAATAAAATACCTTTAGAATAACTTAAATAGGAGCCAAAACCTTTCTGAATGAATTCGTCAAAGTTTGGGTTTACTAACGTTAGAAAATGTCCACCCGAAGGGTTTTAACTGTCTCAGGTGTAACAACCAGAAAAAAAAGGGACAAAAAAAAAGAAGCTGAAAAAATTCAAAGTCCTAAAATTTTTCTAAGTCTGCTAGCTATAGCGAGAAATAGTCTAGTTATAGCGAATGTACCTGTTCGCTATAGCAAGAAAGGGTCTAGCTATAGTGAGAGTGCCTTTTCGCTATAGCAAAAATGCTTCTAGTTATAGCGAATATGGGCATCCCATAAAAAAACCAGAAGGTTTCTCACTATAACGCACGCTATAGCAAAAATAGGGGTTTGGGACTGATACGTGCTTGCCGTAGCGAGGGTTAGTCCAGAAAAGCGTGAAAAAAAAAATTTAACTTCTTAAAATGTCCAAATTCATTCCTTTTCTTTTAACTAACTTAGGCTTCATCCAAGGCAGAGAAAAAGGCTTGAGAGAGAGAGGAAAACTAGGATAAGCTAAGAGAGAAGGAAGGGAAGCCAAGGAAGAAACGTAAAAACCTTTAAAGATCTTCATGCTTCTTCTTCTTCTTGATTTTATTCTTCTCTTTTTAAGTTTCCTTTCCATGGGTTGTTGAGTAAGAAAGTTTTGTTCTAACCTAAAATGAGCAAGAAACCCTTGAAAGAGAGTGTGATAAGGTGAGAAATGTAAAGAAAGGAGAAGAAGAGTTGGTGAAATTCTAGAGAGAGAACCCCTAGTTTCTTATATGCTTTGTAGGGTTTGCTATGAAGAACCCTCTAACTTTGTGAATAATTGTTGAGTTATAAGAGAGTAATTCCATGGTCTTTGTTGTGTCTAGGCTCAAAAGAAGTAACTCCATCTAGTTGTGATTGTAAGACCAAGAAGGGAGAAGATAAATTAAAAGGAAAGGCTTGTGTTAACTTATAAGGTAACTTTCTACTCTTTTTGTTGCATTCTTAGATGTGTAATAGTCATTGTATGTTTGTGTATATGCTTGTATTGTGAGACATGCCATTCAATGTTGCCTTGATACATTAGTACCAATATGCTTATGTTTTGGGTTATGAAAATTGCTCGGATGAGGTAGCGCCAAAAGTCCCTTGAGATAGGTGAGGTGGAGCCAAAAGTCCCTAAACCAAAGGTAAGGCCAATCTAAAAGTCCCAAAAACTCGGGTGAGGCAAGACTAAAAGTCTCTAGAGCTTATTCTTGACATTGATACGAAATTCATGGCATGAAAATCATGTGTTGTGTAATTGTGGATAGTTTGCATGCTTTGACTTATTTACACATCTTGATCACTTTCTTGAATAAGTGTATGAGCTATTGAGATTCCATGAATCTCACTCCCTTCCCTCTCCCATCTGAACATGTTAGGTGGAGGTCAAGGAGATCAAAGTGCACACCAAGGAGCCTAGTTTGCTTAGGGAATTGTATAGCTATTTTAGTTCTTTTAATGTAAAGAGGTGCCAAAATGAATATACACCTATTATTTTTGAGATGTAAATGCTTAAGCAAGTGTAAATGTATGTATGAATGATGTATGAACCATGTATAGAGCCAAAGAAATGAAATTATGAGAATTGACTCATTTGTGGCTTATATGTAGTAGTGTATTTTTGCCCGTAGCACAATGAGTTTGAGATATGTGTTGGTTTGGATCACTTGGAAAATTCATATATACTATGTTTATGTTTTAAAACTTGCCCAAGAGGTGCTAGAGCATGTAGGAGACCATTTACCCCCATTTTGAACCTTTTATAGTGTCAAAATCGTCAAATTTGTGAGCTTCATCAAAGTATGACCAAATGAGCTCTTCTTGATATGAAAATTTTCATGCCTCTATAGCTTATTGAGAGTTTCTTGGGAAGCTAAAGTGGGTAATATTTAGAGGTCTAGGGAATATTTGGTAAATTGTTGAAGTTGGAGAATTTTCTAGTTTTGGTTCTTATTCTGTGCAACTAGGTCCAAAAATGAATCTATATCATTCATGCACCAAACGATGTCAATTATCATAAAATTTTATGGGCATAAACTAGATATCTATAGTGACCTATACCAACTAGAAGAACCTCGATTTGAGGTTTGTAGAGGGAGAAATAACTTTATGAAGTTCTGTGTCAGCATCAGGGAAGTCATCCGACTTTTGTTACTGTTTCATCAGTTTTCTAGGTCCAAGGGCTGCTACTGATCTGGAATTATTTTTCTCCTCTAGTTAACATCTGTATCTTTCCAAATTGATATAGTTTGCTCAGATTTTATTTTTTTGGAATTAGTTATAAATTTTCGAAATTCATGACGGTAAGTTGCATTAGTATTAGAGACAGCTTGACCTTTGTCTCTTTTTTGATGTCAAACATGGTCCAAATGCTGAGATTATGGTTTGGAATTATTTTTAGTGTAAATTTAACATCCAAATATTTCTAGAAAGCTATGGTTTTCTTGATTCTCATTTTTTTAGAATTATTTATGATTTTTCAAAGTTAGAGCCAAAAATCTAATTTTTGGGCCCATTTGAAAAACTGCATTTTCTTGGTTTTTGGCTTCATATCCGTGGTTTATGGGTTGTTTGAGGCTATGTATGAGTTGTATAAATATAGTTTGAGTAGAGAATGTAAATGATGGATTCATGAGACCCATAGGGCAAAATATAAGCGTTTAAACCCCGACTCAAAGTATTAAAATACCACGATTTTGGTCCTTTTTATTAGAAATCATATGGAATCAAGCCAAGAGAGAGATTACTTAAGGTTAAGACATTATGGTGTTACATTAGGGTTTCCCATGGTTTTTAGGGCCTCTGAGAACCCTGGAGAACTCAAAATTTTCATTTAAAAAACCCTCCTATGAGAATTCCAAAATTTTCTCAAAATTACGAAAATGTCATTACGTTTCATCAACCTTTCGTTCAAATTCGTTTCATCATTCTAACTCCTTTTTTATTTCTGTCTAAGCTTGAAATTCTTATTTTTAGGAGTCTAGAATGCCACTTAAATTTTTTGGACCTTAACTAATTCATTTTGACCGACTTCCTTTTTGTATCCGGTGAATTTCATACGTTTACAGAGAAATCATACATTACGTTTCTTGCATTTTCTCTCGTTTTCAAAGAACTGGATATTACACTTTTTAGGCCTTTTGTTCATCATTCTTGCTTCCTAGAGAACCACTCACCCATGGTGAGTAAAGATAGGAGAAAAGTGAGATTCAAATAATTCCAAAAGCTAATCCAACATTCAAGCATACATATATGGCTCACTCAAGATCCAAGATGCAAGTATGCATGTCATGCAACCATATATGGACCATATTCATACTTTAAACATTCCATAGGTTTATCAAGAATAATTTCATGCTTTAGGGGCTTTTATCCTAGCCTCACCCCATAATTAGGGACTTTTGGCATAGTTTTACCCTTTTGTAGGGACTTTTGACTTATCCCCATCCACAATTGAGACTTTTAGCTTCACCTCACACATTACAAAGGGTTGTTTGGCATAATCTCACTCATCAAGAGCCAATTCAATCTCAAATGGAAATAAATGTCATACAATTACATATAATTATCAAGAAATCCATAATATACATAATTTTCAGACAATACATACAAGCAATCAAAGATACTCAAGCAAAACAAGCATACATATACAAGAATGAAGAAACAGTTACCTTGATCCAAGAATTCCAATTAGTTCTCTTTTGTTTCCTTACCCTCTTCCTGGGTTCTATACCCAAACTTGAATGAAATCTCAATTGCTTAGCCTAGACACATCAAATAAAGTACAACATTATTAATGGAACCATGCTTACCCTCATATTAGCCTTATATGTATCAACTAGGGTTTTAGGTACACATATGGCCTATTTGAATGCCTTAGGGAGAAACTCTTATAATTCAACTTCTTGTCTCCAAAATTTTATTTAATGAGTTATATGACCCTAATAGAACTCATTAGAGCCTTTCTTCGCTTGATTTAAGGAGTTTAGTACCAAGTTACTTCTTTAGGCCTAATTGAACCTAAAAAATTCACCTTTCAAAATAAGGCTTCTAAATTCATTCCAATGGTTCCATTAGCATCTATAATTCATATTTAGACCACTTATAATCTTAGAATCAACAAAATGACTCCCTAGGTACTTAAACCACTATATGGTTGAGACACCTCCATACGTAGCTCCCACGGAGTTTTTGTTGAATTCTTAGAGAATTTGACACATGTGAAATATCCTTGCCCCTTTTCTAGTTTGGATATGATCTTACATTACTTGAAATGTCTTCCTAGGGTTCTAAAATTTCTAAGGTATAATAATCCTAAAGCCATAAGTTATTCTTTAGATTCTTTGTTAATCCGAATTATATAATCTAATTCTCCATACTTCAAAATCCTTATTCTTGTCAAGTTTTGGTCAAAAACCATGTCCCTTTGATTATCCCTCATCTTGGCTGAACATGAAAGGAGAAGAACCCAAAGGAAGAGTAAGCTTTCCTAGCATTTGTTATATACCATTTGAAAGTGTTGTGAATGGAGATTATTATGTTGTAATTGGTTTCCTTTAAAGAGCTTCTTCCTCCATGGATTCAACCATAAAACTCCCTCTTTTAGAAAACCAAAACTATGGAAAGAAAAAGGTGAAAGAGTATAAAAACTTTTACAATAGTATCATAGGCAAATACTCTGTATTTGCTTACCTTTGGATGACTTCTTTCTCCCTTCTCCTTCCTTTCTTCTGCACATCCCTTGGTTCTATTTTTGGGAAGAAGAAAGTCAATTATGAGGATAAAGGAGAGGTTGCATGCTTATAAAAAAAGGGAGGGATGATTTTATAACAATTTTAAAAATTCTTGTTACGTCTTGAATCTTCAATTCCTTTGTTTGAACTCATTTTAGACCTTTTTCTGAGAAATGCCTTTTTCATAATAAAATTGAGGCTTCCTAGTTTATCAAAAAATATTTACTTTGAAATTTTTGGGATTCATGGCAATCTAAAATGGCTTGATCAAATATTTGATCAATCAATGGCCTAATTCATATACCAGAAATGTTTTATCCATTTTAATAATTCCTATGGGTTTCAAGGTCTCTAAAAACCTTAATGAGCTTAGTTTTACCATTTAAAACTTCTTCTTTTAAGTTTCTAAAATTTTACTTAAAATTACGATTTTATCACTTTGATTCGATTCCTTCTATTAAGCCATTTTGGCTCTAGTTTCAAGTCATTCTTAGCTTCTTACCCCTATTTTTGGATGCTCTAATTAACATTCTACCTTTAATTTGTTTCATTAATCAAGTAATTCTAATTCAGTTCTTTTTTAACTCTAACTACCCCTCTCTTTCCTTGGGACCCTATTTTAAATCATTTATTCTACTCTTTACAGACTATTTTAATTACCAAAATGTAGGATATTATAGACAGGGGCATTTGGAGATATTTAAAGTAACCTAAGGTTATACTACAAGCTCTAGTATGTACATATATTAATAGAATGAGATGGAATAGGTTTAATTAGTTATTTTTTTATCTTAATTGATGTGTTTGGTCAAAGCTAGTACAACTTGTAATATTTAATTTTTTGAAAATAAGAGAAAACACGAGAAACATAACGTACGGTTTCTCCGTAAACATACAAAATTCACTGAATACAAAAGGAAATCCCCTAGAGAGGATGACTTGAGGTCAAATAAGATTAGAATAAAATTTTAAATAATGAAAAATGAGGATCTAGGGTATAAGATACTCAGAAACCAAAGCCGGAGTAGTTCAATAAAATTGCTAAAAACGTAATGGTATTTTCACAATTTCAGGCAATTTTTAGAATACTCATAGGGGGGCCTTTTAAATGAAAATTTTAAATTTTATGAGGTTCTTAGAGGCCCTAAAAACCATAGGAAGCCTTAGGATAGTTAAAACCCCTTTGGTGTACGTTTTTGAACTACGGTTGTCTTAAACTTTGATCGTTTCGTTTGGGAAGGTTTTAACTCCAAATTGAGTGATTCCAAATGTATTTTACAAGTTTGGGAACCTAAATTTTATGATGAAAAATATGGTTTTCAGAAAGGAGCTAAAATGAAAATGCCACATACGCAGGATGCAAATGTCATTTTTGGAAACAAATTCTTCTCCATCTTCCTTTAAAGGTGGCATCCTCTTCTCTCTCTCTTATGACCGACATATTGCTTCATCCAAAATAAAAGAGAGAGCTAAGGAGAAGACATACTGAGAAAGCCAAGAAAGAAGGGAGAAATCAAGGAAATAGGTATGGAAATTTAAGGAATTTCGTGGCCTTTCTTCTTAAAACTTTGTTCTCCTCTTCTTGCTTCATCTTTCTATGGCTTTGGAGGTTCATATGGTTCTATTTTGGCCTTGACTCAGAGAAGAGAGTTTAGGAATTCAAGAAGGAAGCTAAGCCAAATGAAAGTGCACTTGAAAGAGTTAAGGAAGACAAGATAACTTCTTCTTTTTATTGCTTCTTCTTCTTCTTCCTTTCCCTTGAGTGCCACAACCAAGAACGGAACCATCTTAGAGGAGGAAATTTTGTCCAAAAACAAGAAAGAATCTTGGGTTTTAGACTATGGAGAGTTAGAAAATGCAAAGAAATTGGAAGTTTATCCATTGAAATTCAAGGTAGAAAAGCGTGAGGCTCTTAAACACTTTGTAAAAACTGATTTGATTCATGAATTTCCTTGTATGTGTGAATGTTTATTTAAGTTCTTAAGACCCCTAAGAAGCCTCCCCAGTGCCTCTCCCATCAAGGAAAAATCAAGAACTACATGGGCTCCTAAAAGGTGTGTGTGTCTCAGCCAAGGCAAGAGCAATAAGTTAGAGAGTGTTTTAATTAGTTCCAAGCTTGGTTTGGAACTTTATGTGATGGAAGAATATAGGGGGAACCCTTGGAAAAAATTTAAAAGCTATAGATTGGAAAATGAGCCAATGGGTTCCATAATGTAGCCTTAAGAAACAACTTATGTCTAGACTCTTGGAAAGGAGTTTATGATAACTTCAAGGAGTCTAAATGGAACCAAGAGGTCTAGATATGAGAAGAAAATGGATCCAAGAACTTGAATTAGTGTAGTTGCTTCATTAGGCCATTAATGGAACTAATATGAGACCAATGAACCAAATGTGTTTCTCAAGTGAGTTTAATGCTTTGGCTTGTTCCAAGGGAGTAATTGAGTGTTATTTGTTACATGTAGGGCAAGGAAACCAAACCCGATCTAGTTATGGGTGTGTAGTCAAGAAAGGGAAGGAATAGTCAAGGTTAAAGCTTGGATTTGCACCAAGGTAGCTCTCTCTTATTTCTCTTATACATACTTGGATGTTTTCTTGCCTTTAAAGGTGTATGCATATATTTAAACCATGCAATGTGTTTCTAGCAAGTATTTAAATGCCATGGTACCTTGTTGCTATGTTTATGAGTTTGTAAGGTGATTTTATTTATGTTTTTGGCTTGCTTGAGTATGGTGAGGCCAAAAGTCCCATAGTAAGGGTAAGGATGAGCCAAAAGTCACAAAGATTGAGTCAGACAAAGCTAAAAGTCTCTAGAAAGAGTGAGGTTTAGTCAAAAGTCTCTTAAAAGTGGGTACGGCAAGCCCAAAAGTTCCAAAGAGAATGGGTGAGGTAAAACCATTGTCTTGGCAAACTTATGTATGTTAAGTATGTTCTTGAATGAAATAAATGCTTTATGTATGTTCATGATTTTCAAGAAAGCCATGCATGCGATTTTTAAACTTTAATTTACATCCATATTATGTGTTTAAAAGGCAGAAGAGTTATTGGGATTCCTAGAATCTCACTCTCCCCTCTCCATTACCTAACATATCTAGGTGGATTAAAATAGCAAGGAATTGGGAGCTACCACACTTGAAGACATGGAGGTTGGCAAAAAAGTTGTAAAATGCTTGTATTATAGCCATGTGGATGTCAAGTGACGTAATACAATGATGTATATGATGTATAATGCTTTGAACATGTATGAATGTATGAATATGTGATGTACATATGAGAATTGGAAGCAAAGGCATGATATAGCATGTTCTTGACAATGGATGGCAAGAATTCTTCATGTATGCTTTATGTATATCTTGAAGTGGGAGAGTGAGTTTGTGAAATATGGGTTGTTGAACCCTTGAGACATGTTTAGTAGACCATTTTTATGCTTTCCCACATGCCCAAGTTGCCCTAGAATAGGTGGAAGCTAAATTAGACCATTTATGACCCTTTAAGAGACCATAAATGGGCAATATGCAACTTTATGTTAAAATCTATCCAAATGAGCTCTTCTTGCTCTAAATTTTGGCATGCTTATAGGTCTTATCTAGAGTTTTTTGTGAAGTTAAGGTTCATATTATTTGGAGTTATAGAGAATATTTGGTGAATTTTTAAAATTGGCAAAAATTTACAATTTTAACAGTGGTACTGTGCATATAGTCAGAAAATTCACCTCTATCATTTGTACGGCAAATGGTATCCGATGCCCTTGAAATTTTACATCAAAAAATGAGACATTAATAGTGATCTATAGCAATTAGAAGACCTCATTTGGAGGTTTGAGCAAATAGTTATAAATTTTTGAAGTTCTATGTTAGTATTAGTAGCACCAACCAAGTCCATGTATTGTTCCATCAGTTTTCAGTAGCTAAACATATTTGTCTTAGTTTGGATGTATTTTTTTCTTAAAGCTAACATCTTTATATTTTCCAATTGGTGGAGTTTGCTTGAATTTAATTTTTTTGGAATTAGTTTTGCATTTTTTAATTTTATATCCATAAACTGTATTAGAAATGCTGGGCAGTTTGACTTATGTCATTTTTTCATTGTCAAACATGGTGCAAATGATGTTTTTATGGCTTGAAATTATTTTTAGCATAAATTTAACATTTATATATTTCTAGAAAGCTATGGGTTGCTTAATTTTGATTTTTTTAGATTTAGTTATGAATTTCCAAAGTTGCATCAGAAATCTGTCAAGTTGGACCTAAGATTGACTTACATTATTTTGTGTATATATGCCATAAGCTCGAGTTCTTGGCAACATTGTGAGATGGTTTTGAGTTGTATGCATGTAATTAAATGGAATAATGAGATGGATGGGTTATTATTGTCCATAAAACATGAAACGAAGTTTTTATCTACTACGTAATGCAAATCAATTAAATATTTTAATGGCATTTTCCATATAAAGCCTTGCCATCTAAAAGACTAAGTCTAGGAATGAAATGACTTGAGCTAATTAAGTATGGTGTTACACAACCACACCCTTGAATGTGTATGAAACCAAGACAAGAAAAGAAAAAGAAAAAGAAAAAGAACAAGTGATCTAGTACTTGATCAAGATTCCTAACTTCATCAGGTGGCTTACTCTTACTTATTTACATACATTTGATGAGTAAAGATGCATTGTACATATTGGTTATTTTATGAGTTGCTTGAGTTTATCCCTGAATTAGCTATGCAAGTATAATTTTATATATGTATGAGATATGTTTTACCTTAGCCTCTTAGCTCTTACACAATGGTCCCATTTTCTATCTCAATCATTTCATATGGACTAGAGTACAAATGCAAGGAAACATACACTTTACATGAAAAATAATAAATATTTAATGGTATTAAATTGTGTTACATAAGGTCTCATTGTTTCATTTTATGCTCTATGAACCATGTGCACTTATCCATATCATTTTCTACTCATAACAAATCCACACAAGTCATAAAACCCACAAAACATCTCAAGAGGCTCGGGTTTTGAGCCACATCCCACAAAATAAATGTTTTGCCCTTGGGTTCACTTTCCAGATTTCTGATATGAATTTTGAAACTTCATAACTAATTCTAAAAAAATCAATATCAAGCAAATCACACTATTCTATAAAGCTCTGGGTGTTAACTAAAAGCAAAAATAATTCCAGACCAATGCAGTGGCCTTTAACCTACAAAAATTAATGGAACAATATCAGAGGTTGAGCTGCGTTACTAGTACTATCATGCAATTTCAAAACTTCATTTCTCCCTCTATAGAGCTCCAAATGTGGTGATCTTGGTGGCTATGGAAAGCTTATGATGTCATAAAATTTCATTAGCATTAAAATTCATTTGGCCTATGTGTGACATAGAAAGATAAACTGACCATATAAATAGTGCACATACCATTTCTACATAATTTGACCAACTTTGAAAAATTATAATAAATTCTCTAGAGCTCCAAATTGAGTTCTCTTTAGCTTTGTGAAAAGCTCTAGATAAGACCTACTTGCTGGCCAAATTTTATGGAAAAACTCATTCATTTGGTTAAACTTTGGTTCAACACACAAAATGGTCTAATTTGAAGTTCAAAGTGGGATTTTAAGACACAAAAAACTCTTCTTGACTTTCCACAGCCACTTGGGTAAGTCTAAAAGTATAATTACAATGTATAAAAGCATGTCAAATGATCCAAATCATCATAGAGCTCAATCTCACCTTGCCACTTGCATACATACACATGGATATCACATCATATAAGGGCTCCTTGGTGGCAAAAACATAAATATTCATTCATCTAGCTTCCACATTGATGCACACACCATTTATACATACATTAGAACATGTTCAATGGTTTACATCATGTATACATCTCATGGTTACATAGTTTGACATCAATATGCCATCAAAATGCCTATTTTTCATTACCTTTTGTCAAGATCTTCAAGTTTGTTGGCCTCTATTTCTTTGTCCACTTGGCTCACCTAGACATAGTTAGGCATATGTGGGGGGAAAGAGTGAGATTTAAGGAATCCTAATGGTTCTTAACTCTTTCAAATATACATAATAGATGTATATACAAGTCAAAGAATGCATGCATGACTTTCAATCTACTAGTGAGCATACATAAATTATTTTCCTTGGCACATCAACTTATACATAGCAAACATAAGCTCTCAAAGGCATTGGTTTAGCCTCATCCACTTTTAAGGGACTTTTGACTTAGCCTCACTCTTCTTAAGGCTTTTGGCTTTATCTCACCTATTTCTAGGGACTTTTGACTCATCCTCACCCTTACTAAGGAACTTTTGCCACAACCAAACCTATTCAAGCCATATTGCATACATAAACACATTTTAAGAAGCATAATGGTGCCATAGCTTGTAAGCAATAGCTAGAAGCATTTCTCGTGGTTCAAATATACACACAGGTACTCAAAGACAAGTAAACATCCAAGCTATGTATGAGAAAAAGGTTAAAGAGCTATATTGAAGCGAGATTTACACACTTTTCCTTTGGCTATTCCTCCCCCTTTTCAGCCACACACTTGCAACTAGGTGGAGCTTGATTCCTTTGGCCTAAACACATCAAATGGGACACAATTACATCATTGAAGCAAGCTCTAGCATCACACACACTCTATGTAAGCTCACTTTCTCACATAGCTACATAATGGTTCCATACAAGACCTAATGAAGCAACTAATAGAATCCATGCTCTTGGCTCTATTTTCTCTTTATATCTAAGTCTCTTGACTCCATTTAAACCTCTTGGAGTTATCACAAATTCATTCCCAAGAGCCTAGATATAAGTTACTTTTTAAAGTCTCATTATAGAGCCTACACCTCCATTACACAAACCAAGGCTTCTAAATTTTTTCCAAGGCTTCCTTTGATATTCTTCCATCATATTTAGTCCTTTCTACCCCTAGAAAAATTTAAAACTCTCCCTAAGTACTCCTTCTTGTCTAGGCCGAGACCCATGCACATCTTTAGGTACCCATGGATTTTGCAACTTCTTTTAAAGGAAATGGCACATGTGAGGCTTCCTAGGTGTCTCAATAAACCCATATACACTTCTAGACAATTGGAAATACCACTAAAAAGCTTCATACATACCATAGTGCAATAACATCCCTAAGTTTTGGAAACCTATTTTCTAATGCTTTTTTTTGGAATTTTTTTGTGTATACTTGTTTCTCACCCTCAAAAACCTAGGTTTCATGCTTGGTTTAGGTTAGAATTTGTTCCTTCTTAGTTGTTCTATATGAGGTAAAAAAACACCTATGGAGGAAAAAGAAGGAAGCAAGGAATGCCATGAAGTTACCTTGATTCTTTAGCCTTTTCAAGAGCTCTCTCCTTTGATATAACTTCTACTTGAAATTTCAAACTTCCTCCCCCTAAAAAATACTTAAACAAGTCCCAAATCATACACCAAAACCATAGGAAAAGAGAGGAAAAGGAGAAGAACAAGTTCAATGAAGGAAGGGGTAAGAAATTCCTTAGTATTCCTTACCTTTTCTTAGGTTTTTCTCCTCCCTTGAAGCTCCTTCTTGTGTGCCTCCTTTAGCAGAACTTTCCCATAGTATAAGATGAAATTTAGGTTAGCTAAATGTGAAGGAGAAGTGGGACACCTTATATATATAGCTAGTGATCCATTTAAGACATTTCAAAATGCTAATTTTACCCTTTATTCTTGGTTTTTTACCTCAAGGCTCATTTCAACTCCTTTTCAAAAAAAGTATTTTCCATTATAAAATTTAGGTGCTCTAACCTATAAAATGCCTTTGGAATCACTCAAATTGGATCTAAAATCCTCTCGAACAAAAGGGTCAAAGTTTGGGTCAACTGATGTTCTAAAACGTAAATTGAAGGGGTTTGAACCATTATAGGGATTCTTATAGTTTTTAGGGCCTCTGAGAACTTTGAAAAACTCAATTTTTCCATTTAAAGATTCCTCCTTTGGGTTTTCTAAAAGTTGCCCAAAATTACAAAAATGCCATTATATTTTGTTTGAATTTATTTAGCCACTCCAACTCTGATTTTTGGGCATCTTAAACTTGGATCCTCATTTTTTATTATTTAAAATTTTATTATAATTTTATTTAGCCTCAAACCATTCATTTTAGAGGACTCTCTTTTATATCTGACCCTTTTTTGTCATTTTTACGAAAATCGGGTGTTACATTTTTGGTTCTTAGTAAGAGTGGCAAGGAATGAAGCACGATAGTTCTTTCTTAGCTCAAAGATGAGCCTAGCTAATATACTTTATACTAAGGCAAGATGGGTTCAAAATTTTTATGCTAATTCCATGTTTTATGTGTTTTATGCAAACATGACCATGCATAGTTGCATTTTATTCTCAAATTATTTATTGTGTGTGTAACATCCAAAAATTTATTAAGAAAAATAATGGATAATTAAGGATTTAATTTTGGGAGAATAAAGAATTATTATAAAAATTTTGGAATAAATTATAGAAAACTATCATTTTTGGCATTTTGAGACAAATAATGATTACTAGCCACTATTAACTAAAAATAAATTAATAGTGGATTTAGGCTTGATTAAGAAAAATTAATTAAGTAGATGTGAATATTTAATGTTTAGGCCCAATGATTAATTTATTTATGCTAAAAACCATTTATAGAGGCCCAACTTCATCTTTATAGACGCCCAACCTATTTGGACCTACTTGAACCCATGTATATATGGCCCAACACTTAGGAAATTGACCCAATTGGACCAAGGGCTCTTAGGTTAGCCTATTACTACACAAAACCCTAATTCTAGTGCAACATTTGTTACCTTATTTTGTAGACCAAACATTTGTTCAGCCAAAGGAAGGAGAGAAATTCGCACTTTGAGAGGGAGGCTATGGTTTTTTCATATTTTGCCATGGATTTGCACATATAAAGGGAGATTTAGCCAAGGTAAGTTATATAAAAGTCGATCATCTCATCTTCCTCTTCATTTTGGTTCAAGTAGTTTTATGTTTGGTGGATTTTCATTTTATCTTCAAATCTAAAAGTGGGTGTTTAGTTATTTCTTGCATGATTTTCGGAGGTTGAGCCTAGAGGGACCATTAGGTAAACATTTCCCTCCATTTTAATGTGTATTATGCTAAAAATTGGCCCTAATGATTGACTTTCATATTGGGTTCTGTTATTGTGTGAAAATATAAAGAAATTGGAGTAGGGTATTATAGTTTCTAGTGTTAGAAGACTTAAGTCCGAATTTGGAATTCATTGAAGGCTTGGGTAAGTGATTCCTTGGTAGTTTTAATGCTTGGAATAAATGAGTAACTAATTTTTATAATGGATGACAACTAAGAATTTGATTTCGCTTAATTTAGGACTTTTAAAGTGTTGGCACTTATTCGTAACTTTTAAGGAAATTGGCAAAACTAAGTGTGGTAGCGAGGATTTTCTAATTCCATATATATGTTTATTTTAATCTTATATTTGCTGCATATATCTATGTTTTCTATACTAAATGAGTGGTTAGCCACTTGATTGTTTTAGATTGTGAGCATGTCCTTGGTAGAGCTGTGATTTTGTTGCCACTCATGCATTGTGCCATGATTGTGCACTGAGTTATAATTAGACTCAATGGAATGCACTAAGTCGTAAGTGTTCTCAATGAGGATTGGTGTTATGGATGGGTCTTTCCCTTTTTTTTGGCCATTAACATATTATATGTGATTGTTAGTATAGGATAGTAGTCACTAATAATCCAATTAGTTCATTTGCTTATTATATTAATGATTATGGTATTTCTTGGTATAAAATGCATCTATATTGATTAATTTGTATATATGTATGGAATTTTCCTTTCGTTATTAAGATTCATATCTCACCCTATTTTATAGGCTAATAATTTTTGGTGAAGGTTCCTCGGCTAAAGAAAAGGGAAAGTAAGTGGATGACCAGCCTTAGATTTTAGACCTTATATGGGACTCTTGCACTTGGATGCCTTAGTTTTTATGTAAATGCTAATTTTTGTAATTCCATTTGTATAGCATGATGATGCATTCATTTTCACCTAGTGTGGGTATTTTGATATTTGTAATCAAGGATTTAACCCTTAAAAGACTAGGTTCTAACTTATATGGATTCTCATGTATTTACACATAACTAAGTACTTGATAAAGGCTAGTTTCATATATTTCAATCCTCTTAATTTGGACATTTTGACAAATAATTATGGCTTATTACATTTAATTAGATGAGTTTTTACTTTATTAGCCATTTTATGCACTCTATGAATTAAATTGCAAAATTATTAGTTTTAATGCATAAATTTGTTTAAATAATTTTGTAAAGTTTTTCCTACTTAATATTGTTTCTATTATTTTGTAGATTTCAATAGGCAAATATAATTTAAATGGAGAAATTGATTTGAAAAGATGGAGTTGAAATGGATGTGAATTAGAGGCCCTCACATGCTCAAGAGATATAAAGCATTTCATTCATTCTTCATATGAGTTTTCATGCATCAACACTTGGATATATGAATCACGTGCAAGGCAAGCATGGGAATCATTCACAGGGGGATGCTTACATGCATGATATGAATAGAACACAACAGCTCACATTAACACACACAAAGAGCTCACTCTCATGTTTCATGCATAAGCTTTATTCCACGTAGAAACACATCTAACTCACACTCCATTCACTTGAAATCACTCACATGGTCTCTCATGTAATATCCAGTTTTCATTAAATGACAAAAATGGGTACGTTTTGAAAGCCAGTCCCTCGAAATTAGTTAGTTAAGGTCTCAAAAAATTTGAGTAGCATTTTAGACTCCTAAACATGAGAATCCTAGGCTCAGACAGAAAGAAAAATAGAACTAGAATAAAGAATTGAAATTGAACGAAAGACTTATGAAACATAATGGTATTTTCATAATTTTGAGCAAATTTTGTAATTCATGCAGGAGGGCTTTTTAAATGAAAGTTTTGAGTTCTCTAGGGTTCTTAGAGGTCCTGAAAACTATGGGAAGCCCCGGGAAAGTTAAAACCCCTTCGGTAAATATTTTTCAATGACGGTAGACCCGAACTTTGACTTATTCATTCGGGAAGGTTTTAGTTCTAATTTAAGTGATTCCAAAGGTATTTTATTAAATTAGGAACTTAAATTTTATAATGAAAAAGACAATTTTCAAAAAGGAGTTAAAACAAATTAGAAATAAAAATGCCAAAACGAAAAGGCAAAATTGAGATTTTTAAAAAGTTTTTCTTGAACCCAACATATATATATAGGGTGCCCACCTCCTCACTCACTTAGACACAATTGTTTCTACCCTAAACCAGAGGAGAGAGCTAGGGTTTGAGGAGCACCAAGAGGAGGAGAAAGGAAAGCAAAAACAAGGTAGAAAGGTATGGATTTTTTGTTATTTTTCAAGCTTTTTCTTTAGCAAACCTCTTCTCCTCTATTTCTCTTTCTTTCTTATGGTTTTATTGAAGTTTATGGATCTATTTTGAGGGAATAATAGAGGGGAAAATTCGGATTTGAAGAGAGGAGGTCAAAGAAAGGAAGAATCAAGCAAGAAAACAAGGAAAAACAAGGTAAATCTTCCATCCTATGGTAGCCACTCCTCCTCCCTCTTCTTCCTTGGTTCATCCAACATGAGAAGCTACAAGAGGGCTTGGATTTTAGGTCAAACCAAGGGTGAATCTTAGGAAATGAAGTGTCAAGAATAAGGATATGCAAAGAAAACAACAAAACAACCATGGAAATTCAAGATAGCAAATCGAGGGTTTCTAGTGTTCCTTGGAAAATCTGAATTGATACCTTAATTCTTAAACCTAAATAAGTGGTTAAATGAGTTCCTAAGATCCCTAAGAGGCTCTCTATATGCATCTTCCATTAAGAAAATAAAGCAAAGTCCATAGGTGCCCAAACCAAGCATAGTCTCGGCCTAAAGGGGATGAGGCACCTAGGGAGAGTTTTAAATTTTTCCAAGCCCATTTTTAAATCATATATGATGAGTGAAGATGAGGGGAAGCCTTGGAAAAAATTTAGAAACTATAGAAAGTGAGTTGGCCTTATATGTTCCATAATATGACCTAAGGAAGCAACATGTAGTTAGGCTCTTTGTTTTAATTGTGTGATGACTCCAAGAGGCTTAAAAGGAGTCAAGTATCATATATGAAAGGAAAGAATGGAGTCTAGAGCTTATTTGATGGATGTTACTTCATTAGGTGCATTTTTGGAACCATAAAAGGGCTATTAGACCAAATTAGTGCTTAAGGAAGATGTGTAGCCTTAAAATTGATTCTATGAACCTAATTGGCTTCCATAAATTGTGCTTAGGCCAAGAGAAGTAAATTCCACACCCTTAAGTATGTGAGGTTGAGGAAGGGAGCATTGTTTCAAGAATAAAAGTGTGTGGTTGCACCAAAGGTAGCTTACTCCTCCTTCTCTCATACATGAATGCATGCTTGACTTGTCTTTAAATATGTGTATGTGTTTTAAGTTAAAAGAAGTGTTCTAGCATGAGCTCTTATTCCATGGTACCGTGATGTTGTATTATGTTTTCAAAGGATGCTTTATATGCTTTCTTGGGTTTGTTTGAGTATGGAAAGGCCAAGAAATCTCTAATCATGGTAAGGATGAACCAAAAACCCTTGAAAATGGTTGAGACAAAGTCTAGTGTCTTCCAAGAGCAAGGCATAGTTCAAAGCCTTAAGGAAATGGGTGAGGCAAGTCCAAGAACCTTAAGAAGAATGGGTGAGGCTAATTCACTTGCTTGGCAAGCCTATGTATGCTTTATGTGACTTGTTCAAATGCTAAAGATGTCTCTTGAATGATTGCACATGTTAATATGTCCATGCATGCATTTGTAAGACTTGCTTTGCATACTTTATGTGTGATTGAAAAGGAGATGAGCTATTGGGATTCTTTGAATCTCATTCCCTCCTCTCTAATATTGTAACATGCTAAGTGGAGCAAGTGGACAAGGTAATGGGAGCCAACAACTTGGAAGATGAGAGTATGACAAGAAAGTGTCTAAAGTTTGCTTCTTTATGGCCATATGAGTGGCAAATGTTGTAATCTATTATTGTATATGACCTATGACCTTATGAACATATGTAATTATGCAAATGTATCATGTACAAATGAGATTTAATGTTATATGCATGGTGTAGTGCAATGTGGGTATGGAATGGCAAGACTAGTATTATGTAATCTTGTGTATAGCATGGGGTGAGAGAGTGAGTTTGAAAATTATGGGTTTGTGCACCTTTGAGACAAGTTTAGAATGTCATTTTAGTGCATTGCCACTTGCTCAAGTGGTCATGGTGGCCTTGGAACTCAATATGAACCATTTCGACCCATTATATGGCACAAAAGTGACCAAATGGCAACCCAACGTCAAAATCTTACCAAATGAACGAATTTGCCTATGAAATTTGGCACACATGTAGATCTTATCCAGAGATTTTTGGGAAGCTAAAGTTTAGAAAAATTAGAGCTCTATAGAATTAATTATGAATTTTCAAAATTGGAATTTTTTTGCTATTTAGGTACATGTACTATTCATATGGTCAATTTTGTGTTCTGTGTCATCAGAGGATCAAATGGTGTCTAATGTTTATGAAATTTTTTAGGTACAAGCTAGAGGTCATAAGATTTTTGTAGCCATAAAGATCACCTCATTTGGAGATCTGAGCAAAGAGTCATGAATTTTTGAACTTTAATGTTAGTACTAGTAGCACCACTTGACCTCTTATATTATTCTATCATAATTGAGTTCCTAAATGAACTTGGAGTGGTATAGAGATATTTTTACCTTAGATTTAACATATTTAGCTTATTAGAATGACTAAATTTGCATGATTTGTATTTTTATAAAATTAGTTATGAATTTCCAAAATTTGTGATAATAACTTGTGATAGTAGTCCAGACAACTAAGACCTTAGATGCCTTTCGAATGTCAAACATCTTCTACTTCATGTTTCATAACCTGGACATATTTTTAGCATAATATAGACATATTTATCTTTCTAGAATGGTAAAGAATGTATGATTTCAATTTTTTTAAAATTAGTTATGATTTTTCAAAGTTTGGGACAGAAAGTGGAAAATTCTGGCCGAGGCTGCACTATGATATTTTGTGTATTTCTCTCACTTGCATGAGTTCTAGGCCACTTTTGGTGATGGATTTGAGTTGTATCTATGTAATTAAATATGAGAATGAGATATATGAATTCATATGGTCCATAAGATACCAAATGAAAATTTCATCCCCTATGCAATGTAACACCATAATTCTAAGACTCAACCCATACAATGTCCATGCCTCATATCATGCTAGTTCTATGGGAAGCTACATAATGGCATTAGAAATCATGAATAAGTTGCATTTTTCCACCTAAAAGATTCTTCATTCAAAGTTTTGTGAGCCATATAGACTTATCCATCTCATTCTCACATTTAAATATACAAATACAACTCATAACAAGCTCAAGAAATGGCCTATACCTCGAGCAAAGGGAGAGAATACACAAAATTCACTGATGCAGCCTCGGGCAGAATCCCAGATTCTGTGCCTAAACTTTGAAAAATCATAACTAATTCTAAAAAAATCAAAATCAAGTACACTATACCATTCTAGAAAGCTATAGATGTCTACTTTATGATAAAAATAAATTCTGACCAATCAGAGGCTGCTAGCTACTGAAAATTGATGGAACAGTATCAAAGGTTAGCTGTCGTCTCTATTATTAATATCCAACTTTAAAAATTCATATCTCCTTGGTCATAGTCCAATGGGGGTGATCTTGATGGCCATGGAAAGATTATCATGTCTGGTTATGTCTATAAAATTTCATGAGCATTGGGCATCATTTGACCCATGAATGACACAACCCAAATTTCTGACCATATGAACAGTACCTAGATCAATTTAACAAAAAAATGGAAACTTTAAAAATTCATAATTAATTCCACAAAGTTTCAAATAATCTGGTCTTTAGCTTCCAAAAAAGCTCTAGATAAGATCTATATGTGTGCCAAATTTCATGGAAAAATTCATTCATTTGTTCAAATCTTGACATTAGGTTGTAAAATGGCTCATTTTGTATCATATATAGGGTTCAAATAGTCCATTTCAAGTTCTAAGCAAACCATGACCACTTGAGCACATGGGAATATACCAAAATGACTTTATAAACTTGTTTCAAGGGTGCATAAACCCAGATTTCTCAAACTCACTCCTCACCCCACGCCATACACAAGATTTCATATGCTAGCTTTAGCCATCTAATACCCAAATCATGCTATCTCATACATGTGGCATCAAATTTCATTCATACATCATACATTTGGATAATTACATATGCTCATATGATTACATAACAATTTCATCATGAGATTACATCATATGCCATGTGTGTAGCTACAAAAGAGGAAAAACTAGGCCTTTTCATGCATTTTGATGTCAATCTCCTTCTTCTAGGCTTGGTAGCTTCCATTACCTTGCTCAATTGCTCTACCTAGCATGTTAAGACATTGGAGAGGAGGGGATGAGAGTCAAAGAATCCTAATAGCTCATCTCCCTTTCAATCACATATAAAGTATGCAATAGAAGTCTTAAAAATGTATGCATGGGTATATTGATATATGTAGCATTCAAGAAACATCCTTAGCATTTGAACAAATCATACATAGCATACATAGGCTTGCCAAGTGAGTGGATTAGCCTTACCCATTCATTTATAAATTTTAGACTTGCCTTACCCATTTTCTCTAAGAGATTTTGACTTAAACCTTACTCTTAGGAGTCAACCTCACTCTTGGGAGACTCTTTGCTTTGTCTTAACCAAGTTCAAGGGTTTTGGCTCATCCTCACCATGGCTAAAGGGTTCTTGGCTTCTCCACACTCAAGCAAACCAAGGTAAGCACATAAAACTTCATTTGCATCCATAAAACATCATTATGGTATCATGGAATAAAAGCTCATGCTAAAATACTTTTCATAGTTTAAAACATACATACATTCAACGACAATGTAAGCACACAATTATGCATGAGAGAAGGTGGAGAGAGCTACCTTACTTGAATTTACACACTTTTTCCTTAAACCTTGAGTCCTCTCCATTAACCTCATACACCCAAAGAGGTGGAGATCATTTCTCTTGGCCTAGACACATCACATGGAAGCTAATTATACTATTCAATTAAATTCTAAGGCCATACATTCACTAGAAAAGCTAGATGGTTCATGTGGTCCTTTTATGGCTCCATAATGCACTTAATGAAGCAACCTTAAGAAAATATCATATTGGCTCCATTATCTCCATCTATTTATGATTCTTGACTCCATTTAAATCTCTTGGAGTCATCACACAATCAATTCAAGGAACCTAGTTAGGTGTTGCTTCTTTAAGCCATATTGTGGAACATATAAGGCCATCTCACTTTCTATAGTTTCTAAATTTTTTCCAAGGCTTCCTCTTATACTTCCCATCATACATGATGCAAAACTAAGCTTGGAAGGAATTAAAACACTTCCTAGTTGCATGAACTTTCCTTGGCCGAAGCTATGCTTCCATATGGCACCAATAGAGTTGTTTTAATTTCTTTGATGGGAGAAGCATGTGGGAGGTTCTTTTGGTGTCTTAAGAACTCATATATACTCTTAGAAAACATAAATTACTATTAAGAAGCTTCATCTTAGCCTAGATGCAACTAAATCCCTAAATTCTATAACTTGCATTCTAAAGCTCCCTTTTCAATTCTAGTTATATATTCTTAATCCTCACACTCTATAACCTTTGGTTTCATCAAGAACACATAAAGAAAAACTCTCCTCCTCATTTTCTCTCTCTAGACTGAAGCTTAAATGGCTTGGAAACATAAGATTTTGCAAGTGTTTCAAGTAAAGTCTTACCTTTAAAACGGAGCTCTCTTCTTGTAGATTATTTTTCACTGATTAATTTCTTGAAAAGAGTTCCTTTTTGGCTTAGGTTAGACCTGAATATTCAAGTTTTCAAGAAAAGAAAACCACCATTAGAGAGCTCTTAGAGAGAGGAATAACTTTCCTAATTGGTGCGGGATGAAACAAGGTTGTTTACTTACCCCAACAGAAGCTTAAACTTCTTCTCTCTCTCCCCTCTTAATGTCATGCCATGGCTGCCCATTTTTCTACAAATGGAAGCTTGGAGAAGGTGATGAGGTGTAATCTTACTTAAGAAGCCTCTTTTATAATTTTTAAAATGACTATTTTGCCCTTACGCGCCTGTTTGCTCTATTTAGGCTCATTTCAACTCCTTTTTTAGAACAGTCTTTTCCATCATAAAATTTAGGTCCTATAATTCATAAAATACCTTTGGTTTCATCTAAATAGGATTTAAAGCCCTCCTGAATGAATTGGTCAAAGTTCAAGTTAACTGACATTGAAAAAATCTATAGGAGGGGTTTTAACTGTCCCGGGACTTCCCTTGGTTTTCAAGCCTCTGAGAACCCTGGAGAACTCAAAACTTTCATTTAAAAAAGCCCTCCTATGAAAATTCCAAAATTTCCTCAAAATGACAAAAATGCCCTTACGTTTCGTCTACCTTTCATTCAAATTCATTTCTTTATCCTAGCTCCATTTTTTTTTCGTCTGAGCTTAGGATTCTCATTTTTAGGAGTCTAGAATGCTATATAAATTTTTTGGGACCCTAACTTACTCTATTTAGGGGATTTTCTTTTGTATCTGGTGAATTTTGTATGTTTACGAAGAAACCATATGTTACGTTTCTCACGTTTTCTCTTGTTTTCAAAGAACTGGATATTACATGCAATGCAAAAATATTCACTTTTTATATGTCATTTCCTTGTGTTCTTGAGAAGTGTATAACATGAGACTTAGAAATAGCAAGAGGCAAAGCTAAAAACCTATGGTGTTACATCTCACATAACACACTCATTCAACTCGAGGAAGTAATAGACGTCCATGCATATCCAGTAGCTTCATCCTCATGTAGAAGGCAAAACCATGTAACAATTCTTAACTTCATGCACCAATGGGCTTCAAAGGAATGAAGGCAGAATAAACGAGCTCTCACACATTCATATAGCATGCATTTCTGTATAGTAGACCCACGAAGATGTAGCAGCTCCAGCTAGTCAACACACATTAAACACGAAGCATGGATATTAGTATGACTTAAACAAGTAGGGGGAGAGAAGGTAACAGCTCTCATCCAGTCACAGCAGCTAAGAAGAAAGGGGGAACATGAAAGGAAGCCACAGGTTTGTGCAGTATAGGCAGCTCCTATGTAAGCTACAGGTTGGGGGTTTAAAGAAGGAGGAACAACCATATGGAATAAAATAGAAGCAGAACATGTGATTAAGAAGTAAGAGCTGAGGAAAAAGCATGGAGAGTCTTGGGCTCACTACACACCTGCTAGATGCACACACAAAGATTATTAAGTAGGGGCCAAGAAAAAAGAGTATTCTCATGTTTGTAAGCTTTGGAATGTGAGAAGCATAAGAGAAGCTATATGATGCACACACAAGAGAACAGAACATAGAGCTTACGTGGGAAATGAAGAAAAGCATGTGAGGAGGAGAAGATAAAAAGCTCGGGTTGAAGGAAGCATGTATAGAAAATTAAGCCATGTGATGAAGAGAAGAAGCAACACGTGATTCATTAAGAGGGAGAAGAGGCTTGGGCATGTCATTGGAGTGCTTTATCTTATCCATTAATTCATATGGTTCACCAATGCATCCATTCATCCAGAAAGGAAGCATGGTAGGCACGTGATAATTAAATTGATTAACACATTCAGGAAGCTTCAGCATGTGATGGATTCATCCACAAACCCATTCTATTCATCCGGTCATTCTCTATCCCCTTCCTTTATAGCTACCTCCACTCCACTTCTCAACCATTCTTCACTCAATGAATCACTGACTCTATGATAAATACTATTTTTTATATCTTTTATTCCTCTTAATTTGGAGTTTGAATGATTAAATATGGTTTTAGGGATTTAATTAGGTGGATAATTGATTTTAATAGCCATTTTTGCACTCTAGGAATTTATTTGCAAAATTATTAGATTTTAATGCATAAATTTCTCTTAAATAATTTTGTGAATATTCCTACTTGATTTTTTTCTCACTTTTTTGTGCATATTTTAATGGGTAAATGAAAATAAAATGGTTAAAGTATATTTGGAAATGAATTAAAGGTTACTTGATCTAATTAAAGGCTAAAATCTTAAAATGAAAATGAGATGTTTTCAATTTAAAGTAATGGATATTTGTCCAGAATTTGTTTCAATGAAATTTTAGAAAAGAAAAAAAATATATGTATATATAAAATAATAAGAAATAAGATTGTCAAGTGCACCTTCTTCATACTTAGACACAAAGTCAATTGTTTTGTTTTCCATGTGTATAGATCTAATTGAGCTTCCAATGGAATGGATGAAGGCTCGAATGAAAAAGAGGCAACTCTCTTAAACACACACTCCCTCACTCATTTACCAACTCACTCCACGAAGCAATTGCATCGGCTTATGTAATTAAACACGTATCCAGCATGCAATGCTATAGGTCCAGGATATACCCATATTGCATTGCATGTGGAATAGGGATTGGATAGAACATGATTCAAGAGAATAGCAAAAGGTGAAAAGAAGAGCTAATAATTCATATGGATAAAGCATGGATCTGATGCAAATGAGGGAAAGTACTCATGTGGAAGACTTTTACGTGGAAATGAGGAGGAAGCTGCACATGCATGAAAGGAAAAGTGTGAAGAAAAGCTATAGGTTAGGAGGATTAAAGAAGAAAGAGTTGTTACGCAAAGCAAGAAAGTTTCAAGTTTATGTGAAAGAAGAAGCCACGAGTTCGATGGCTTGAGGAGATGAAACACAAGTACTGGGAGCCTTCCTTCACACACACTCATTCAAACTCAAGGAAGCATGAAGAACCAACTACGGGGCAGCTCATGTGTGAAGAGAAGAAGCATTAAGAGGAGAAGCAGAGACTCAAACACACACCATCATGCAGAACATGGAAAACATGTGAAAGAGAAGGTTTTCACGTGGGAATGATTCAAGAAACACAAGTTGAGAATGAAGAAATGTGGAAGATGATTCTTCAAGTTTGGATTGAGAGATGAGCAGTAAAACACAAGTAAAAGCCATGAGTTAGGAAGAACTCCAACATAAATACACACCAGGACATGATTTATGTGAGGAAGAGAATGGCTAAAAAGTGAAAGATTTTAGGTTTGATGTGGATAGCTACGAGCTAGATAGAGAGACTTGAGCATAGGTAGTGAAGAAAGAGCTGAAGGAAGTCACGACTTTGAGGAAAAGAAGCTCTCATCTCATTTCCATGAACACGTAGAATAGTAGCATATCATAGTAGCTCAGTTTCTTTCTTCTCATGTATGGGTTTGATGCAATGGAGGGTTCTTATATGGAAGAATATGGGTTTGTGGTTGGGAGGTTTAAAGAAGGAAGAGTAGCTGCATGTGGGAAGCATAAGGAAAGCAGAACACGTGATTATTAAAAGATAAATGAAAAAGCACATGAGGAGGGAGGCAGATTTAATTCGGGCAAGCTCCAAGAGGCAAAAAACAATCTATTCATTCACATTTTAACATTCCATCTTCTTCTCCATCCCCTGCATCCATAGGTTCTTCTCCATTTTTGTCCCACCTCTATCCAACCATTCCGTGGAGCTCTAATTTCACTTAGTGGCTAGCTTGGATGAAGACCATAGTTGAAGCTTGAATTTAAGAAATTAGTAAGGGACATTTTGGCTAAGAATTTCTATACTACTTTGTCTCTTTCTATATCAATTTTAATTATTTTATCTACTTGGTTAGGCTTGTAATTAATTGAGATTGATATAGTTTATGATCGATGGTTAGTTAGACATTAATTAAGAGAGCAATTGTTGATTAATTGATTAGATTAAGTAATAAATTCTTCATTTCTCCTCTAATTTCCTATGTATGCAATCAAAGTGTTTGATGAAATGCATGAGTGAAATTGTGTGCTTAATTGTTTGATTTAAGGATTCCTTGAAGTTTAATCGGTTAATTGAACATCTTAAGGTGAAAATTCATAGGCTAATTGATCAATTAATCAATCAAATTTAGTGTTCATTGATCCTAATGATAAGAGTTAGTGATTTAATATAGAGTTGAGGTTTCAATTCAACATTAAATTGTTAATCCCTTGAATTTTGAGTGATAACCCAAGATAACTTGTTGTGAACATAAAGAAAAAAGGAATTCTTAGACATGAGCTAATTACAATTGAATTAGGATAAGGATAGTAGATACCAAGGGATGAATCCAAGGCTAGTCAAATGTCTATCATTCATTCATTAGTTCATGCATTTAGGTAGAAGTAGTTAGGAATTTTAATTTGATTTAAATTCTAGTTAGTTTACTTAAACCAAAACCCCTTTAAATTGGGTAGTTCTAGGATTCTCTTACACTTAGAAAGCCCAATTAAACATTAAGGGAGATGACTTAGGTTATGCTACTAACTATATATTTTCTCAACCTAGTTTTATTTTGGAGGTTGCACAACACGACCTATCACTCTATCTTATGGCTAGCTAGGAGGAGGACTTTGGATGAAAGCTTGAATCTAAGGAGATTGCCAAGGGATTGGGCTAAGATTTCCTCTCTTTCTAGCACTTTTCTTTTTTCTTGTATTATCTTGGTTAAGATTGTATTGGATTGAGAATTTGTGTTATTTATAATTAGTGGTGATTAGACACTAATTAGGAGACTATTTGAATGTCTAATTGATTGAATTAAATGCTAGATTCTCAATTATTTACAATTATCCATATGTGCAATCAAGGTGTTTGATGAAATGAATGTGAGAAATTGTGTACTTAATTGTTTGATTTGAGGATTCTTTAGAATTTAATTGGTTAATTGAATATCCTAGGGTAAAAATTTAAAGGCTAATTGATTGATTAATCACTCATTCTAGTGTTCAGTGATCCTAATAACAAGAGTTAATAATTAGATGTGGAGTTAAGGTTTCAATTCAATATTAATTTGTTAATCTCTTGATTCTTGAGTGATAACTCAAGACCACTTGTCATGAACACAAATAGAGACTCTTAGACCAAAACATTGACAATTGAATTAGAATAAGGATATTGGATATCAAAGGATAATTCTAAAGCTCACAAGTCCATTAGTTACTTCTTAATTCATATGCTTAAGTTGTACTTAGGATTTTAGTTCATTTTAATTCTAATTAGTTTAATTTAATCAAAACCCCCTTCAAGTAGGTAGTTTTTAGGATCTTTTTACACTTAGAAGGCTCAATTAAACATTGAAATCCAATTTCAAGGAGATGATCTAGGTTGCACCCTATATTGCAAAATATTATCCAACCTAGTTTATTTTGAGGTTGTGCAACATGACTGTTTAATACCTATGAATTGTTATGCATGTATGGAATTTGCCTTATCAATCTAATGAATGTGACTCTTACTTTGCTTTTATAGCTAGTTTTAGTTCTGCTATATATATTCTACTATCATATATGTCCTGTAGCACCATATTCATTAAACTCATCCCACATCATTTCTAGACTCACTCCCTTGAATCAAACAATTTTCCCAAAGAAAAGCCATAAAATAATTCAATTAAAATGCGTTGCGTCGTGGATAAATTTTTTGTTTCATATCCCATGGACCATATAGACTTATCTACCTCATTTTCATATTTAAATACATAATTACAACTTAAAAACATCTCAAGAAGTGACCAAGAACTCGAGCTCATGGAACATTCACACAAATTTTACAAGTGCAACATTGGGTTAGTATGCCAGTTTTCTGTCATCAAATTTGAAAATTTATAACTAATTCTAGAAAAATTAAAATCAAGCATACTATATCATTCTAAAGAGCTATAGATTTCTAATTTATGCTAAAAATAAGTCTAGACTAGAACAGAGACATCTAGCTACTAAAAATTGATGAAACACTAAGATTGCCTATCACTATTGGTATTGTTACAGAACTTTAAAAATTCATATCTCCTTACTCAAACATCCAATTAGGGTGATCTTAGTGGCCATAGAAAGCTTATCATGTCTCGTTTATGTTTGTAAAATTTCATAAGCATTGAACTTCATTTGGTCCTTCAATGACAGGAGAAGAAATTGACTATATAAATAGTAACCATATCAGAACAACTAAAATTTGGCAACTTTAAAAAATCATAATTAATTCTACAGAGCTCCAAATAATCTGGTCTTTATCTTCCCAAAAATATCTGGAGGCTACCTATATACATGCCAAATTTCATGGGCAAATTCATTCATTTGGTTAGAATGTGTTATAGGGTTGCAAAATGGCACTTTTTGTGTCTTATAAGAGTCTCAAATGGTCCAATATTCACTTTTTGTGCTATAGGGTTGCTATATCATACACATGACATCAAATCTCATTCATACACAATATATTCACATATTTACATGTGTTCATGTGGTCATACATCATATACAATAAAGGATTACATCACATGCCATTTATATGGCTGCAAAATAGACATTTTCACACACTTTGTTGTCAAACTCTCTTCTTCAAACTTGGTGGCTCCCATTTCTTTGCTCACTTAGTCCACTTTGTCATGTTAGACAATGGGGAGGAAGGACTGAGATTATAGAAATCCCAATAGCTCCTCTCCCTTTTAACCATACATAAAGAATGCAAATCCAAGTCTAAAAATGCATGCATGAATATCATGAAACATATAATCATTTATGGAAGATCTCTAGCATTCAAGAAATCATATAAGACATGCATAAGCTTGCCAAGCAAGTGGTTTACTCTAACATCTGGTTTTCTAAAAATCCAAGAAAACGTAAGGAAACGTGAGAAATGTAACATATGGTTTCTCCATCAATGTACAAAATTCACCGAATATAAAAGGAAGTCCTCCAAATAGAATAAATTGAGGTCTAATAAAATTAGAATAATATTCTAGACTGTAAATAATGATGAGCAAGGCCAGAGGTGCCCTAAAATTGGGGCTAAAATAGATGAAAAAAAAAAGAGATTAAAAAAGGTCCCAAAAAGCCTCCAAAGTCAAGTGTGAAGGAGTCAGGGACTAAAATGCAAAGAAAAGTTATATGCCGGAAAAAATGTATAAATTGCCCTAAATTTCAGGGAACCCTAGTTTCACCTTCCATTCGTGGCTTTAAGCATGAATATCAAAAAAATAGGGCAAGAATCTCAGAAATCCGTGACCCACTGTTAAACTCAGTTTGATAAGACGGATTCAATGATGCCAAATTGTCCGGATGGCCGGGCGGGATCCGGTTTAGGATCTGATTATCCCGATTAGTAGCCATGAGCAAAATAGAAAAAGAAAGCTGTAACAACTATAGAAATAAAAATAGCTAAAGGGTTAAGAAACCTTGAATGAGTTTCAGGAACAGAATTGCAATACATGAAAAGTTTATAGTGCAATCATAATACAGAACGGTAAAAATTACACCTATAGACCCAGGTGTCCGATTGACACCGAAATTTGTGAGGATTGAGGTTAAGTGCCCCTGAACCATGTTTGAAGCTCAGTATGGCCAGAAAGTAGAGGAAATAATATTTGTAAATTTTAGAAAGTCTAAAGATATGTATTATACCGTAAAACCTCAATTGGGCCCAGACACCAATGTTACACTACAGTAAGGCCCAATAACTGATTCTAAAGGCCTAAAAAGAGAAGAGAAGATATAATTAGGGTTTTAGAGAAGATGAAATCCAAATATAAATATAAAATGAAAGGGAGAGAAGAAAATGATTTTAGTTATGTTAAAGAATTCACCATAGTTAAGTTAGAAGCTAACTATGATTGAGTTAAAAGTAGACCATAGATGAGTTAAGGAAATTGAACATGGTTACTATCCATAACTTAAGGGCTAAGAAAAGGCATCCAAGTGTGTGGCCAAGGATTTTTGAAAGAAGATATTTAGTTATGAAATTAGAAAATCAAAAGAAAAAGGAATGGAAGGCTAGGATTTGATCTTGAAAAGGTTGATCCAAGGGTCCAAATTTAGTATGACCCTTTAACTTCATCCTAATTCATCTCCTTCACCTCCATTCCACCATTTTCACACCACACACAAGGGAGGAGGAGAGAAAAACGTGAAGAGAGAGAGGGAGGGAGAAAAAGTGGAAGATGAAGTGAAACCAAGCAAAACTACCACCATTCTTCACCAAATTTATTCATCTTCTCCATCCTCCAACCTTTTCCTCCAAAGGGCAGCTACATATTCATCTTTTCTTCAAGGTGAAATGTTTCTCTGAGGGGGAAGAGAAAGGATTTTAGTGTGCGAAAAGCAAAGGAAGTAAGGCTTAAGCTTAAAGAGTAAGTTTTCTCCATCTTATACTTGTAAATCACATGCTTTAAGCTAGTTTTGTTAAACCCTAGCTGAGTTATTTTTGGATAGCATATGAATAATTAGAAATGGAGTTTATATGTTGAATATGAAGGCCTTGAAATGAAGTTTATATGTTGAACATGAAGGCCATATGAGCTTAGTTATTGTTGTTATGTGCTGAAACTTTAGAAAACACAAAGATTGTAATTTTTAGGAAAATAGAAAGCATGGGGAGATGCTGTCCGAATTTTCCCAAAATTTTTATGGTGTTTTCTTGATGTCTTAAAGTCATGTATACCAAATTTCAAGTCCTAAAACATAAAGAAAAAAGGGGAATTTTTAGAACCAAAGAAACACACTTTGAGCCTAAAACGGAGCTAGATTATGTAATGACCAAAACGTGATGTTGGGGTTGGAATTTGATGATTTTATCCATTCCAATGGATTCAAAAGGGTGTTTTTAGCTAGGAATACCTATGGGAAAGACCCCAAGGCTCATGGGATAAAATTCCTAAATTTTGGCTAAGAAATGCATACTATTCGGCCATAATGAATGGGAAGGGAAGGAGTTAGATTTTTCTAATTCCAATGGTCCCATTAAGTTTAAAAGGGGTCATCCTATTTTAGAAGTTAAGGTTTATATGTTGATTGTAATGAATTATCATTATGATTATAGGGTTTGATGTTGTTTTGGGAACTTCAAAAGCAAGTAAATCGAGTCTAAAGGATTGAGGAGCAAAGTTTGCTAAGGTAGTAGTTCTCCTCTCTCTTTCTTTAAGCTTGCATGTTTGTATAATGATGAGTGTTATGCTATATCAAGTTGTCATTTATGCTATAAGATGAGACATGTATGCTTAGATTGTGTTTGGCCTTGTATGAAATTCCTTGTATTGCTATGCGATATGTGGTATCTTGACTGGCATCATGTTATGCACTTACATGCTTGCTTGTGAATGAGATTGGTTTACTACTACTGAGATTTCATAATCTCACCCCAAATATAACCCATGCTAGGTCCGAGTTCAAGCAAAGAAAAAGCAAAAAATGTGGAGCCATAAATCGAGGACCTTACTTTTATGCACCACATTTTGTTATGTAATTAAATATTTTAGATTACTATATGCATGAGTTACGTTATGATATTGTAAGGTACTCAGGTATGAAATGGAAAGCCATGTATATACCTAACCCTGAAGAAAAAAGAGTATGACTAGCGTGCATAAGATGCAAGAATGCCTGTACTTATAGAAAGGCAAAATAATAATAATAATAATAATATGACCAATGAGGGGTAAAATTGTCCAATTTATTGTAGGGACAACTTTATATGAATTTATATGCACTCTGCTAAGTAAGTATTTTTTTCGTGTAAAGGGCTTAGAGAGCCTGAAGTAAAGCCCTGAATTAACCTTATATGATTTTATTATAATTAAGTATGTATTTTCAAAGTTAGATAAGAATTTGGAAATGACTAAATGAATAGTAAAATTGTATGAGAAAGTTTTAAAATGAAAAATTTTTATCAGTTCAGGTTTCCGTTGACTTCTCTAAGTAATACATGAGGTAATTGTAGTAGGAAAAGGATTATAAAATAAGGTATGACATTTATGGTATCAGAGCAAAGTTTCAAGCTTTTTGAAGGTTGTATATGGCTTGAGGATGTGGCTATAAGGCTATGTAAAGGTTTATAGAGTTATGAAAAGCCTTATATGAGGTATCTTGGGTGTGTAAAAGTGACTTATGTTTTTATTTATACTAAAGGAGTTGTGAATGGTCATGAGTAGGTGGTCAGTTATAGGTGAGATTGGCCTTCAATTCTAAAACAAAGTTAGGTGACCCAACGGCTAGAGCCCTATAATTTGTAGTGGCTCATCGAGATTAGTGGCAAGCTCTGAGTTGCTAGAGAGGCTTGCCTAGAGAAGTTATGAGAGGCCTAATCTCCCTAAATGCCACACTCAGACCGGAGCAAGTAGTGAGATAGCACAATATGCAGTAAAGCTACTACCGTATAGAGTAAGGGTTAAGAGAGTTCTTTACCTCTAGCCATGACACCCAGATATTATGATGATGTGAAAAGCCCATAAAAATAATTCCCTTAAGCCAAGGGCTTGAGTTATAAGTTACACTCCCTAAAGCCCCGATAGCCCAGAGGTGGTAGTTAGTTATGTATGTGTACAAGTAAAGCAAGAGGTGGAATCCTCTAGCTTTGATGACGGGCTGCAACTAGAGATGGTGAGGCTCGGATCATATAGCTCAAGAAAAAGCTCCTAGTTATAGCAGGGTGTATTGTGACATGAAAGGCCTTGTTGGTCATATTCAGGCTAACCTAAGGAATGAGCTACTATGGGGTCAATTGACACATAGAGAGCAAGGACCCTTAGTATGAGTAAAGAAAAAGAACAGTAAATGGTCAGAAAAAAAAAATAGTAAGTAACATGTGATTAATGGACCTAGTAGTTGAAACTGAGAAGGGAACTCTTAGATAATATCAAACACAAGAATAATAAGGTTGTTAAGACCCCCTATAAGGCAATGACTCCAACCTAGAATGCCACTCCATGAAACATTGAATGACAGGCTAATATGATGAGTCTAAGATATTGTAAACATTGTTAGGGAAAAATTGGCTGATAGGGTTTTAAATTTTGCACTGCAATATATGAGATCTTATTGACAAGATCCTGGACCTTGTTGATGGGATGTTAATGTAGCCTTGAAATTAACATAAGATAAGGTTACCAATAATGAGAAATATAATGAGCACTCTAGAAAGGTGTACCTTATGGGTAATGACTAAAAATGAGTATGATTAGCCCAACGATAGAGATTCATAAGAGAATGAGAATAGTTTTAGAAGTAAGAAGTACTAAGTTCATCATAAGTCCATATGAGTTAATGGGACTTATTGTGAGCTACAGATCTGATGAGATAGGCAGCTCAGACTAAGTATGAGCTGAAACTTAAGAAAAGTGACCAGTAGCATCATCCAAGTGAGATGTATAGAAGAAAGTATAGTGTAAAAAGAGAAATTAATTTGATTAAAAGCTTAGCAAAAGTCTCCATGGATTGAGAAAGGGAAGATAAGATACCCTGAATTGAGGAGGGCACTCAGTAGTGGTTTGCAAATTCCCCTAGATGGATCCCCCAGAATTGTAGAGTATAGTGATAAGAGGAGCGAGGAAAAGCTAAGAAATTAGCCACAAAAGAGATGTCCTCGCTTTAGCAATGACTAAATTAGTAGACTGAGCATAGAAAAGTAAGCAGACAAGGGTCCAATAGTAAGTCCGACGAGTTCCCTAATACGAGAATAATGTAGGGTTAAGGCACATGAGTAATTAAAGCACCCAGTAGAGCATAAGTCTTCAGTAAGGCAAAATCTAGACATTGAAGGTGCGTGTCTTGGATTAGGTTAATGGAACCCTAAAATTAGTATACTATGCTACTGGGGATGAGACTAAGAGGTTGAACAAAGAGAAAGCCTAGCTCCTATATAAAAGTAGAAATGAGTTAAGAAAAACAGTGAGTGCCTTAGTACCCTCAGAGAAGCTCGAGGGACCTAGAGACTGCCTGAGAAGGTGAGTCTTTGCATTATATAGAGAAAGAGTATAAGTTAAGAGTGCCATAGAATGTAATTCCTGGGATTTCATGAAATAGAATTTTCCTACAAAGGAATGCCCTAGTTAAGAGCAAAGCAAGAGTAAGAGCGAAAAGTAGACCCCTTTGATGTTATAGAGAGTGAATAAGTAAAGGAACTCGAGAAAATGTAAGTGCTCTTAAGCCTAAAGAAACGTGAACTGGCAACAAAAATAGCCAGTAGCAGAACATCCTCTTACCCAAGTAAGAGGATAAGAAAGGTAAAAAGAGAAGGAAAATATGACAGTGTTCAAGCCTAGGAGTGTGGGAATGAAGAATGTATAAAGAATAAGCTTGAGGGGAAGGAGAATAAGGCAGCTCACATGTAAAGAGAAAGAAGGAACAAAGCCTCGGGCTGTAGCACTTACAAGAAGCTACGTGGATGAAGTAAATCACATAAGAAGTAGAACAAAGCTTAAGAGCACTAGGAGTTTAAAGAAGAGGCAGCTTGTGTGAAGAAAAGATTGCATGGAAAATATTGGGAACAACAAATGAAAGGGAAGTTCACGTAAGATGAAGCAACAAGCTGGAGCTGAGAGCAAAGCAAAACACATGCACCAAGCTGGAAGGAACAAGCAGCCACGTGGAAAGATAAAATAGTAAAATGAAGCACCAACTGAAACACGTACATAGCATGAAGAGAATCAACTGAGCACGTGATTCAATTAAATAGAAGAAGCTATGGGTACAGAGCTGCATGGAGGTTAACGTGGGCTGGAGTTGAAGCAAGAAACACGAGCAAGGGCTGCTGCTTCTTTCATCTTCTGGACTGCATCGAGAGACAGACGCTGGACTGGGCAGAGGGGTGAGACGCAGAAGAAAGTGAGGAAGAAACACATGAAAGGCAGAATGTGCATATGAGAGGAGGTTTCCAATGAGAAAAGAGAAGGAAGAAGCCACAGGTTTTAAAGGAAACTATAACACCAGAAACAGAGTTAGCAGTGAGAGGAAAAAGCTTCACGTAGCAAACACGAACATATGGAAACATAGGTTTAGGAAGATTAGTGTACAGAACCTATAGGTTGGAAGTTTTAAAAAAGCTGCATGCAGACCATGTGAGCAAGACGTGGAAGAAGCAGAGAGCAAAATGCGACAAAGAAGACGTTAGAGTTGAGGGCTGGATAGCAACGTGAAAAACGACATGAGAAGAGAGCTGAAGGTGAAGCCATGCTGGACAATGTAATTACAAGCTGAATGAACGAAGAGGTAGCACATGAAAAGCACATGAGAAGCTCGAGTTTAGGTGCTGTGAACAGAAGCTGGAACATGCAGAGTTGACATGGGGCAGCAGCGAAGATAGGAGGAGAAGTTAAGTGAGTAAAACAGAGCATGAAAGGGACTGAAGTTTGTGAGAAGATGCTACAGATTGGAAGGTCCAGAATGTGGAATAGAGCACGTTTTTCTTAGGGAGCTGATGTGGGAATAATCAAATAACTCGTGTGAGGCAAGAGCTAGGTGCTTGGCTGGAGAATAAGCTGCATGATACGAAGGAAACCATGTGAAAAAACTAATGAGGAGCAGCAGAAGGAATTCACATGGAAGATGATTATTATATTCACAATGGGGCCCACCTTATATACAAACATGAAGAAGCTTTTCACGTGAAAATGAATTAAGAGGTAGCACGTGATTCATTAGAGAATTAAAATACATTCGGGCAGAACCATTATTCAACACGCCTTTGATCCATTCACGCCTCTACACTTTATACACGTCTCTATAATTTAGCAGCCCCTCGCCTATATATATCCTTCGTCCCCTTCATCCAAGGAGGCTAAATAATCAATCCATTCACGCTGTATTCCATTCACTCCACGCATCCACTCCATCTTCCTTCCATCCATCTCCCATGATACTTTAATCTCCATCTTGAGGCTAGCAAGGAAGGAACCCTTGGAGAAGCTTGAATCCATGGATGAACTCAGAGTTTTTGGCTAAGAATTTCTTTATTTTCCTACACTTTTTCTCTTTCATTTATTGTCTTGGTTAAGATATATTTGATAAGGAATTTGTGTAATTATAATTAGTGGCTGGTTAAACACTGATTAGGAAACTTTGTTTGTTGATTAATTGATCTGATTAATTCCAATATTATCTGAATTCCTATGTATGCTTCGAAGGTGTTCGATAAAATATATGAGTGAGATTATTTGTTTGAATTGAGGATTCCTTAATATTTAGTTGGTTAATTAAATATTTAGGATGATTCAAAGGCTAATCAAATTAGTTAATCAATCAAATTGAGTGTTCAAGATCATAAAGACAAGAATTAATAATTTAATGTGGATGTGAGGTTTCAATTCAACGTTGGATTATTAATCTCTTGAACCTTGAGTGGTTACCCAAGATAATTTGTTATGAACACGATTAGGAACTCTTAGACCAGAATTAATCACAATTAGATTAGGATAAGGATAGTGGATACTAAGGGACGAATCCAAAGCTAGTCACAAGACTATAATTCATTCAATTAGATAGTAATTAGGAATTTTAAGTCAATTTTATTTTAAATAGTTTAAGTAAATCAAAACCCCCTTAGTTTAGGAATTTTTAGAGTCTTTTAACATTTGAAAAACTCAATTAGGCATTGAACGCCAATTTCAAGGGAGATGACCTAGGTTGTGCCATTAGCTACATATTTTATCAACCTAGTATTATTTTGAGGGTTGCGCGACGAGCCACTCAGTATACCTTAGAGTAGGAGAGTGAGTTTGTGAGATCTAGATTTGTGAACCTTTTAGACATATTTAATGAGGTTTTTTTATGCTTTCCCACGTACTCAATTAGCCCTAGAATAGCTAGAAGCAAAAATAGACCATTTGGGACCTTTTAAGGAGCCAAAAGTGGCATTTTGCAACCCTATGGCACAAACTGACCAAATGGACTAATTTTCTTATGAAATTTGGCATGCATATAGATCTCATCTATAGCTTTTTGGGAAGCTAAATACCAGATTATTTGGAGCTCTGTGGGACTAATTATGAATTTTCAAAGTTGCCAAATTTATGCTGAACTAATATGATTACTATTCATATGGTTAGTTTCTTCTCCTATGTCATTTGAAGGCCAAATGGTGTCCAATGCTCATGAAATTTTACAAACTTAAACTAGACATCATAATATTTCTATGGCCATTGAGTTCACCCTAATTAGATGTCTAACTAGAGAGATATGAATTTGTGAAGTTTAGAGTTAGTACTAGTAATGTAGTAGTACTTTTGGTACTGTTCTATCAATTTTCAGTTGCTAAACATTTTTTATGGACTTATTTTTAGCATAAAGTAGACATCTATAGCATTCCAGAATGATATAGTATACTTGATTTTAATTTTTCTAAAATTAGTTATGATTTTCTAAAATTGGCACTAAAAACTTGGCACATCAACTCGAGGCTAGACATGAAGTTTTGATGAATGAATGATATAAACTCGGGATTCTTGTGCTATTTTATGATAGTTTTGAGTTGTATGAGTGTATTTTAATTGGATAATAATATGAGTGAGCTCATATGAGCCACAGAACATGAGATGAAAATTTTAAGCGCTACGTACAATTTAATCTATTATTTTAATAGACTTTTCCTCATTCTCCAATGAAATCAAGCACATAAATATCCAAAGAGGATTTAGAGAGGCTAGAGTAATATGGTGTTACACTAAGATATTGGTGCTAGGATTCACATGGAGAAAATCTCCTAAGTTTCAATAACAACAATGTTAATAGTGTAAATTCAGAAGCCACTAGCCATCATACATTGGATGATGATCTATAAAGAAATCTATATGAATCTATGGTTTTTGATATTGCTGGGCCAAAATTTAGAGGTCATTTTGAACAACACATGGAAGAGCCTCCGAATATGGAAGCTCAAAAATTTTATGATATGTTGCACTTCACACAATGACCATTGTAAGAAGGATGTGTTGACCATTCAGAGTTATTTATGGCAGTTAGAATATTAAGTATTAAATCTGACTATAATATGTCACAACAATGCTTTGATGATGTACTTCAAACTATGAAAGAGAGTTTGCCTAAGGATAATGTGCTAGTGTTTGATTTTTATAGAACAAAGAAGTTAGTGTCAAAACTTGGGTTAAGAAGTACCAAAATAGATTGCTGCATTAATGGTTTCATATTGTATTATAAAGATAACAATACAGAAAAGGAATGCAAGTTTTGTCATGCTGCAAGGTATAGGGTATGTGAGATAAGTAAAGGGCGTAAGGAGGTGTCTTTGAAGCAAATGCACTATTTGCCTCTTATACCTAAGTTAAAAAGATTGTATGCTTCCATGAATTCTGCCCCTCATATGAGATGGCACTTTGAGCACCAACAAGTTTAAGGCGTCACTGATCACCCATCTGATGCAAAAATATGGAAGCATTTTGATATAATGCATCCACAATTCTCTTCTGAACCATGCAATGTTAGATTTGGATTATGTTCAAATGCATTCACTCTGTATGATCAATCTGGTTTGCAATATTCATATTGGCCAGTAATTGTCACTCCTTATAACTTTCCTCCTTTGATGTGTATGACAACTCCTTACATGTTTTTAACCATGATCATTCCTGGCCCTCGTAATCCTAAAAGTAGGATAGATGTGTATTTGCAGCTCTTGATTGATGAGTTAAAGCTATTGTGGGAAGACGATGTTGTAACTTATGATATTTCTACCAAGCAAAATTTTTTTATGAGAGCTACTTTGATGTGGATAATTAATGATTTTCCTGCTTATGGAATGTTGTCAAGCTAGATGATAGCAGGGAAGGTGGCATGCCCATATTGTATGGAGCATTCAAAGGCAAAGATTAAGGTATGGGGGAAAGATATCATGGTTTGATTGTCATCGTTAGTTCTTACCAAATGATCACATGTTTAGGAGAAATAAGGACACATTTTATAAAAATAGAGTTGAAAGATCAAAAACTCCTCCCAAGTTGACTAGAAAGCAAATATGGCATAGAGTTTGTATGTATCCTGAGATAACTGATTTATTTCTAATTCAAATACTAAGATATGGAATTACTCATAATTGGACAAAACAAAGTATATTTTGAGATTTACCTTATTGGAGCACAAATTTAATTTCTCATAACCTTAATGTCATGCATATTGAGAAAAATATTTTTGACAATATATTTAACACTATTATGGATATCAAAGACAAAACCAAAGATAATGTAAAGGCAAGAATGGATTTGCAAGAGCATTATAAACGCAAAGATTTAGAATTGCAAGAATTAGGAGGTGGGAGAATTAAAAACCTAAGGCAAACTGCATATTTACCATGGAACAAAAGAGAGTAATATGTGAATGGGTGGAGAACTTAAAATGCCAAATGGGTATGCATTAAATTTGGCAAGATGTATGGACATGAAGGAGAGAAAATTATACGGAATGAAAAGTTATAATTCTCATGTGTTCATAGAGCATTTGCTTCCAACTTCATTTAGTTCATTGCTAGAGAAAATATGGAAGCCTTTGACTGAGCTTAGTCAATTCTTTAGAGATTTGTGCTCAACATTAGTGCAGGAAGATGAGTTAACTAAACTTGAATAAAATATTCCAATTATCTTGTGTAAATTAGAATGCATTTTTCCTCCAGGTTTTTTTGACTCAATAAAACATTTACTGGTTCACTTGCCATATGAAACAGTGGTTGGTGGTCTTATACAATATTGATGCATGTATCCTTTTGAAAGGTATTCTTTATTTTTTAAAAAATCTTTATTTCAATCTTGGAGCTAATCAAATGTGAAACTCTTATAATCTCATAGGTTCTCTTATCACCTTAAGAAGAAGGTCAAGAATAAAGCTCATGTTAAAGGATCTATAATTGAGGCATACGTTATTAAGGAGATTTCTCATTTACTTCTTTTTATTTTGAGCCACACCTCTACTCCCATCAAACTAGAGTTAAAAAAAATAATGATGCGAGCGAAAATGATTTGGTCCAACCAACTTTATCCATTTTCAATTTGCTCGATCACCCTATTGGTGAATGCAAGACTAGTTTTTTAAATTCTAGAGAATTTAATGCTGTCATGAATCATATATTAATCAATTGGGATAAGGTTCAACCATATATGAAGTGAGTTTTTTTAAAAAAATAATTTGTACATTATCATTATTATATGCTTAATTTTATGGAATTTGTTTTATCCATTATTATATGTAAGACATATATGGAGACACTGCAAATGGATTAGCCTAATCTAAGTGATGAAAATGTTGATAGACTTATCAAGGAAAACTCTGTAGTATGGTTAAAAGATTATGTAAGTTTACAAACTAAAATGCTTAACAATAAATACTCATTTTTAAATTATTTCTATTAACCCCTCACTCGTTAATAATGTTACATAGGTAAACAATCCTGCAAATCATGTGCTAGATCTCAATATGCATGCATTAGCATGGGGTCCTTTAAGAAATGTGAAAACTTAGCCTATTTACTTTGTAAATAGATTCAAGTTTCATACAAAAGCACACTCATCTGGAAAGTCCACCAATAATTCTGGTGTGTGTTAAAGGAATAGGATTTGGTGAATATGAAGATGACTTCTATGGCTAAGTTGAAGAAATCATTCAAATTGAATATTCTGGATTACCATTAAAAAGGTAGTATTATTCAAATGTAAGTGGTTTGATCCTACAATTGGTAGAGGAACAAATATTAATAAACAATATGGAATTGTTCAGGCTCGACATACTAAGTCCTACGGCCAGTACGATCCATTTATTGTTGCACAAAAAGCAATTCAAGTGTATTATGTACTGTATCCAATAAACATAAGGGACAAAGCAGAGTGGTGGTTTGCTATCAAAACTAAAGCAAGGAGCATAATTAAGCATGAGTATAAGGGTTACTTTGCTTATCAAAAGGATTACATGGGTCAAAATATTAGTGACTTCACTATTGACCTTAATCTATAATAAACATAATTTTTATATATTTTAATCTCTTTAATTTGGGCATTTTAATAATGGATTGTGGCTTTACGAATTTAATTAGATAATATTTTATTTAATTGGCCATTCTCTACATTTTAAGAATTAATTTATAGAATTATTTATTTTAATGCTTAAATTTCTTTAAATAATTTTGTGAAATTTTCCTATTATTTCTGCATATTTTAATGGGCAAATGAAAATAAAATGGTAAAAATAAATTTGGAGATGAATTAAAGGTTACATAATCTAATTAAAGGCTAAAATCTTAAAATGAAAATTTGATGTTTACAATTTAAAGTAATGGATATTTGTCCAAATTTTGTTTCAATGAAATTTTAGAAAATATAAAAAAAGAATATAAAAATATAATATATATATATATATATATATCATAGGAAATAGGATTTTCCTGTGTACCTCCTTCATAGTTAGACACAAATTTTTTTTCACGTATTTGCAGATCAATGAAAGGGATACTGAAGCATGAGTTTTGAAAGATGTAGCCACAAGCTAGATGAGAAATAAAAACCACAGAAGGAGAAACAAAACCATGTGTCAACCCACTCTTGATGCACCCACTCTTAAGAAGACACCTCCTTTCACGTAGCATGTAACACCTTATATTTCTAGCTTATTCTATCACATTTCCATGCTTTACATCATACATTCCATGAAGGAATAAGAAAAAGAGGATTAAAATAATGCATTTTCTAGCATTACGTCATGTATGGAAATTCTATTTGGGGTCACGTGGACCATGTGAGCTCATACATCACATTCTTATGTTTAATTACATAAATAAAACTCATTTGCATCATCAAAAGTGGCCTACATCTCGTGGAAACCAAAGGGAAGCATAAAATACATATATATATATATATTCTTAGCCAGATTCTCCTCATTTCTGTCACAAACTTTAGAAAATCATAACTAATTCTAGAAAACTTAAAATCATGCATTTTTGGCTATTCTAGAAAGGTACACATGTCTATCTTATGCTAAAAATATGTTTAGACCATGAAACATAATGCAAAAGATGTTTGAGATTCAAATTCATCCAGAGGTTTGGCTGTCTATTGGTACTATCATAGAATTCTGCAACAAACTTAAAAAATATCCAATTAATTCCAAAAAATTTTAATCTATACAAATAATATCAATCTAAAAAGGTGTGGATGTTAGCTAGAGGGAAAAAATAAATCCAGACCAATTCAGGTACGCTGAGACCTCGAGACTCAATCATGTAGTACCTGAGGTCAGTTAGAGCGCTTAGTACTAGATAGATTCTTTGAAAATTCATATCTCCCTCTCTAAACCTCCAAATGAGGTGTTTCTAGTTGTCACAAGTCACTGGAAATATCTAGTTTCTCTATATAAAATTTCCTGGCAATTGGACATCATTTGGGCCATGTGTGACAGATTCCATTTTCAAACCTGAATGAATAGTGACATAGCCAAAACCAAAATTTTTGCCAACTTTGAAAATTTATCAAATATCCTCTAGAACTCCGAAAATTATTTTCTTTAGCTTCCCAAAAATCTCTCAATAAGATCTAATTGTATGCCAAATATCAGATCAAGAAAACCTCATTTGGATAAAAAGTGACATAAGGTTCTATTATGATTAATTTTGGCTCCATATAGGATACCAAACTATCCAAATGGCTTTCTTTGGAGTTTGGCACCTCTTGGGCAAGTCTAAAAGTATGCTTATAACTTGTGTAAGCTACCCAAAGGGTCCCAAACCTCATGCATCTCAATTTGCCCATCTCACTTGCATTTATACATACTTGCATCAAACTTTCAAGAAACACAATTTGCCATTACATACTCAAATTACATTCTATCATTCATATGACATATTCTCTCATTTCTACATCACATCTTAACCTAATTGCATATGTTTCAAATATCATAGACCATATATAACAATGGATTACATCATTAGACATTAATATGGCCTTAAAGGACAAAAACTATCCATTGTGATGTCAAACTTTCATCTTCAAGGTGGCTAGCTTCCATTACATTACTTTCTTAGTCCACCTAGCATGTTAGATCATTGGAGAGGAATGGATGAGATTCAAAGAATCCCAATAGCTCATCTCTCATTCAATCATACATAAAAAATGCAAAAAAAAGTCTTACAAATGCATGCATGGCATATGGACATGTGTTATCATTCAAGAAGCAATTTCAACACCTGAGCAAGTCATACATAACATACAAAAGCTTGCCAAGCTAATGGATTGGCCTCATCCATTTACTTGTGGATTTTGGACATGCCTCACACATTCTTTAAGACGTTCTTAGATTCAACCATACACTTGGGAGTCAACCTCACTTTTGGGAGACTCTTTACTTTGTCTTAACCAATCTTAAGAGTTCTTGGCCTCACCATGCTCAAGCAAACCAAAACAAATATCATAAACATCATTTGAAAACATAATGCATCATCATGGTATCATGGAGCAAGAGCTCATGCAAGAATATTTCTCATAACTTGAAATACACATACACGCATTTAAAGACAAGTAAAGCAAACAATCATGCATGAGAGAAAGAGGAGTAAGCTACCCTGGAAGCAACTACACACTTTTTCTCTTAAATCAATGCTCCCTCCTTCAGACACACACACAAAGTGTGGGGATGATTTCTCTTAGCTTAAACATAATTTATGGAAGCCAATTAGATTCATGGAATTAATTCTAAGGCCACATAACTTGCTTAAACTCTAGCTTGACTCATTGACCCCGTTATGTTTCCAAGAAAGCACCTAATGAAGCAACACCCCTCAAATAAATTCTAGGTCCTATTATTTTCTTTCAAATATGATTCTTGACTCCTTTTAAGCCTCTTGGAGTTATCATACAATCAAAATCAAAAGCCTAACTACATGTTACTTTTTTAGGTCATATTATGGAACATAAAGCACCATCTCACTTTCTATGATTTCTAAATTTTTTTCAAGGCTTTCCCTCATATTCATTCATCATATATGACTCAAAAATGGGCTTAGAATAATTTAAAACTATCCCTAACTAGGCTAACACCCTTAGGCCGAGACAATGGGGGTTTTGCTCTCCATGGACTTTATTTTGTTTCCTTGATGGAGGAAGCACATGGAGAGACTTCTAGGGATCTTAGGAGCTCATTCAAACACTTATTTAGGCATAGGAATTAAGAGATCAAATCATATTTTAGAAGGAACACTTAAAACCCTAGAAATTGCATCTTGAAATTTCATGATTTTTTGTTAATTCTCTTTGCATATTCTTAATCTCCACACCTTTTTTTTCAAGAATCACCATTGGTTCTGCCTAAAAACCAAGTCCTCCTAGGGTTTTTTAGGTGGGGTGAAATGAAAAAAGGAGAGGAACAAAAGGTAGCAACCATGGGAGAAGAAATTACCTTATTTTCTTGCTTTTTCTCACTTGAATCTTGTGTTCTTTGAGCTCTTCTCTTCAAATCCGAATTTTTCCCTTAATATCTCCCTTAAAACAGATTTGTGAACTTTATTTTAATCAAAGGAAATAAAGGATAATGGAGGAAAAGAGGTTTGGATGGAAGAAAGTATAGAAAAGTACCAAGAATCCATACCTTTTTGCCTTAATTTCTCTTTCTTCTTCTCTCCCTTTGGTGCACCTGAACCCTAGCTCTCTCCTCTGAATTTGGGCAGAACAATATGAGGTTATGTGAGTGTGAGAGTGGGGCGCCACTTGTTTATAGGTGGGAGGAAGAAACACTTTTTAAAAATTCTCATTTTGCCCTTCATTCTTGGTATTTTTGTTTCTCATTCATTTTAGTTCTTTTTTGAGAACCGTCTTTTCCATTATAAAATTTAGGTTCCTAATTTTGTAAAATGCCTTTGGAATCACTCAAATCAGAGGTAAAACCTTTCCGAAGATATCCATCAAAGTTTGGGTATACCGACGTTGAAAAACGTCCACCGGAGGAGATTTAATTGTCCTGGGGCTTCTCATGATTTTCAGGGTCTCTGAGAACCCCAGAGAACTCAAAACTTTCATTTAAAAAGCCCTCCTGTGTGAATTCCAAAATTTTCTCAAAACTCTGAAAATGCCATTACATTTCATAAGATTTTTGTCAAAATTTTTTTCTTCATTCTAGCTTGTTTTTCTTTCCATCTGAGCCTAAAATTCTCATTTTTAGGAGTCTAGAATGTTACTCAAATTTTTTGAGACTTTAACTAATTTGTTTTAGGGGACTTGCTTTGAAAGCGCACCTGTTTTTGTCGTTTAGCAAAAATCGGACATTACATAGCATGCATCATCCATACACTCTCCACATAGCTTCATATACTTGAAACACACAACAAAAGCCAGCCCATCATTCACTCCATTCCCCTCACTTGAGCAAGCATTCACTCACACTCCATAACACTTAAGTTGCCACGAGTTGCTACATTCATAAAGCAGCACATGCGCGTAGAAGTTTCACACTTAACTGACCAAGTGCACACATCAGTACATGTTCATGCATGGTTCATTCTTTCCTTCCACACTCCACGTAAACATGAAGTAACATGTAGGTTCAAGTTGGTGGGAAGAAAGGGAGGCTGCACACCCTAATCACGTTGCACTTTCACTTCATTCCTACATCCATTCACGTTGTTGCATATTCCTTTACACATGCACATAGCACATGGGCAAATGGAGAGTTGGAGAACGTGGAGGTGAGGTTATGGGTTTGAGAGGTAGAACGTGTAGAGGGAGCTATGGAGCAGTCAAGTGGGAAGAGATAAATGAAGTTCAAACACGCACACATGAAGAAACAAAGGTAGCCACGAGTTTGATAGAAAGATGAAGCAAAATAGCTACGGGCTTAAAGCATGAGAAAAAGGCTTGAATAAATGAAGAAAAGAAGCTATATGAAAATGCACATGAGCATGAGGCAGTCTTTGGTTGGGGAAAACATTACAAGGCACGAGTTTCATACATGGCTTCACATTGCATCATGTCTAGCCCACCCATGAAGAAATTGATGTAGGGAAGAGTAACACAAAATAGAGGGAGGGAAGGAGCAGTAAATGAAGCTTGAGCTTGGGTGGATGAAGCAAAAGCCACGCAGAAGAAAGAGGAGCTATGGGTTATTGTACAGCTGACGTGGAAGCTCATAAAGCACACCCTTTAAGCATAAGTTGAATGCTACAATGCAGCAGGTACATGGAGGATACACATGAGCAGAAAGAAGAATAATGGTACTTGAGAAATTGATGTGGGGAAGTATAGGTTGAATGGAGCATCCAAAGAACACGTGATACACTAATTCAAGAAGCATGAGGTAGCACATGATTACGATAGAAGCTAAGCACGTGTGGAAGGAATAAAAGAATACACTTGGGAAGCATCAGCTCCATCTACTCATTGAAGACATCATCTATATCCATTCATCAAAAGGAGGCATGTGATTTATTAAATAAAACTCGTGCAGAATCATCAGGAGATTGGTGTGCTTAATTGTTTGATTTGAGAATTCCTTAGAGTTTGATTGGTTAATTAAACATCATAGGGTGATAATTCAGAGGCTAATTAATTTTTTAATCAATCAAATTTAAGTGTTCATTGATCTTAAAGCCAAGAATTAATGATTTAGTACGGGATTGAGGTTTCAATTCAACATTAGATTATTGATCTCTTGAATCTTGTGTGGTGACTCAAGATGCTTTGCCATGAACATGATTAGGGACTCTTAAACTAGAACCATTTACAATTGAATTAGGATAAGGATAGAGGATACCAAGATACAAATCCAATGCTAGTCACAATCTATTATTTGCCTCATTAGCTTATGCAATTAGGTAGTGATTAAGAATTTTACTTCAATTTAATTTTAGTTAGTTAAATTTAAGCAAAACCCCCTTTAGTTAGGTAATTTTTATAGTTTTTTTATACTTGGAAAATCCAATTAAATTTTGAATTCCATTTCTTAGGGAGACAATCTAAGTTGCACCCCATATTACATATATTTTTCAACCTAGTTTATTTTGGAGGTTGCGTGACACAACTGTTCAAAATTTGGCACCGTTACTGGGGAAATTGGATTCTTAATTGTTTCAAAAGGGTTTCTAAGTGTTTTAGCTCTATTTTAACTCTATTTTTTGTTTGGTTTTTGTTCTGTTTTGAACTTGGTTTTTTGACATTTCGGTGTTGCACATCAACTATCCTGCTTGCTGGAATTTTTGTTTAATGTGTCCAAAAAATTTTCAAACTTTGTTTTCCAAGCTTTTTTAGTGTTTTAAGTAAAACTAATAGTATTGCTATTAGGTATACCATTTTTGGTCAAATTCTAACGTTTAAGGCACTTTTTCTAATTTTTTAGTATTTTCTAGAATTTTTTTAGGAATTTTTTTCAATTTTTCTAGATTTAATCTCTTTATTTTTTTTGAATTCATTTTGTGTGATTGTCCTCTATTTTGGAGTGTTTTTTACTCTTAGGTAGTTCTTAGCTTCATTTAAATGTAATTTTCTTGATTTAGAGTTAATTTTAGTTATAGTTTATTAATGATTTGCTTTATGCTAAAATTAATTGTGCTTCTTATACTCTTTATCTGAAATGAATCCATATTATATGTCTAATCAAAATGTCTATGATTCTTATGCAAATAATAGGATTGTACAAAGGATGGATGAAGTTATATCAATGCTTCATGGCATTCTAGAGCTACAAAGACAAGTACAACAATATCAACAAGTTCAACAACCATGTTACCAACCTTACCACCATCCATATGAAGTCCACCCTAATTACATTGAGCCATACCACATTTTCAATGTACAAGAGCTAAAATATTATCCCTACAACTATCATAAGGGATATATTCAATAAGAGCCTAACTGGAAACCAAGTTGGGAAGAAAGGATGAGGTAACAACTAGAAGCTTTTAATCTTCAACTCCAACAGGAGAATGAACAGTTGCAACTTCAAAACACCCAACAAATGATGGATAACCTCATGAAGGATTCAAGAGTTCAAATAGATCAACCTACCTCTAGTACTACTGAATTGAGAAAAGAGTAAATCAAAAGAGAATACATAGTGGAGGAAGAGTCTTATTCATTAGGTAATATCCTTCCATCTTTTAATATTTTGCATTTTGTTGGGATTGACTCTAGTTTACATGATAGCATAGTAATGACTAATGCACATAATGTTGTTGATCCTGAATTACTTGATGATGTTAATGAAGAAATTATTGTTGAATCCCATGATTTGGTTAATTGTGTTAATGTATTGAACAAAAATGATACATTTATTGATGTTAATAAATCCCTATGTACTGATACACTTAGTTTTTCTACACCTACCTATGATCATAGTGATGATTTCATTTCTAAGCCAGTTAATGATGTTTCTACTGAGTCTAGGGTAGTCGATAAGTGTGGGGGTGACTTGGTATGTGATAACATGATTGGTGAAACAGTAAATGTAGCATGTAATGATGATATGGGTGGTATAATTGTTGAATAGCTTGTTGTTGATGAATCAGACTCTGCTTTGAAATGCTTATGTGATGATTTGCATACATGTCCTGTGTGTGTTGAGATAGATGAGTTTTTGAGGTCTAATAAGTCTATTGAATCCATGAATGCCTTTATTTTCACTGAAACTATTAATGATATTAATTCTACTGATCATACTAGTATTGATGAGAGCATGCATAGAGATAGTGTTGATATTGAAAATCTTGTTGATCCTTGTGCTGTTGTTGATACTAGTAGGAGACTTGATTATGTTTTTAATCATTGTTTAGAATCTTGTGAGCCTATTGATGTCTCTTTTTCTAGGGAAGATATTGTTTCTTTTGCTAAGAGTTTCGAACAAATTCCTAAAGTTAGTGATGTAATTCCCAACAAGCCACAAACTTTCCCAATTGAAATGAAGTAGTTGCCAAATGCCTTACACTCAAAAGACTATAAGAAGTTGCAATTATATTTTTCTATCAATGCAGTAACTCTTATTGATAAGAGTCCAATTGATTTCATTAGTTTAGATAGATATCTAAAGAGTCTTGATTTCAAATTTTCTTTCTTTAGTTTTAAATGTCCTAATTTTGATTTTTCTTCTTTTCTTGCTCCTGAATATGCTGAATTCAACTTTTCATAACTATTGACGGTTGAGGAAGTCCATACATCAACATTGAATCATCAATCAAAATGCTTTAAAGTAGTAAGGCTTAAAATTGTTTAACTGAAAAAGAATAAAGTTGTTTTAATTCTGATTTTTGATACTTATGATTAGCTGGTCTCTAATAGAGTTCTTTTTAGTTTAGGATTTCTTTTTCTTTTTCTTTTCCACATTATTGTTTGCTTTGTTCTATTTAGTATGTAATAAATTGCTAACTAGCTACAAGGAAATCTGAGCCACCATTGGAATCTCCATTTTCAACTTCATACAGTTGTATACCTTCCCTTTCCACTCTTTATATTGTGTTGTTTATCTATTAACTGGATCTTGTATTAGCACTGAGGACAATGCAATATTTAAGTGTATGAAGGAGAGCTATTTCATTCCATTTCATCTTCTCTTTGTTTTGTTGAAAAAAATTGAAAATTTTTTAGAAAAATCTTTAAAAATAGCGTTTTTTTAAAATTTTCTATGAAATTTGCAAGTTTAGATGATTATAGCTTGGATTCACTTTGACATGATAAGTAATGGATCTTGTGTCTTGATTCAAGTGAAGTGGCAATGAATTTAATTTCAATGAATTATTTGATAGCCATTAGCTGGTGAAGATTTAAGCCGTATCTGTTCATTTTTAGTGTGTATTCACCTATCATTATTTTCACTCTAGAACTTGTCTTGATTTTGTGTTGAAGTCACATTTGCATTTGCATGCATTAAAATGATAAGGCATTCCTTTCTTTTATAACTAGTGAGCCAAAAGGAGAACCTTACATACATTATTTCCATTGTTTGGCCACTTTGGACTTTGTTTTATTTTTTTGTTGAACTCATAGCCATTAAAAAAAAAAGATATTTCCCACCTTGTTTTAAGATGCCTTAGGGATATCAAAGAGCATTGCATCTAATTAGGATGAGAGAATGTATGATTTGCATCCATTTAGGCCATTGTTATTACAAGTTAAGGAAAATGTTTAAAGTTAAAGAAAAGAAGAGATATAAAAGCAAAAGAAAAGTAATGAAAAGTGTAATATTCGGTTCTCCAAAAATGTAAGAAAATGTGAGAAGCGTAACATACGGTTTTTCCGTCAACATATAAAATTCACCGGATACAAAAGGAAGTCCCCTAAATAGAGTAAATTTAGGTCCAACAAAATTAAAATAATATTCTAGATCACAAATAATGATGAATCAAGGCAAGAGGTGCCCTAAAATTGGGGCCAAAATAGAAGAAAGAAAAAAAAGGGGTCCCAAAGAGTCTCCGAAGTTAAGTATGAAAGAGCCAAGGACTAAAATGCAAAGAAAAGTTATGTGCAGGGTAAAATGTATGAATTGCCCAAAAGTTTAGGGAATACTAGTTTCACCCTCTATTCATGACTTTAGACATGAATATTAGAAAATCGGGTAGGAATCTCATAAATTCGTAACCCATGGTTAAACTCCGTTTGATGAGATGGATACAATGACACCACGTTGTCCAGATGACCAGGCGAGATACGATTTGAGATCCGGTTAGCCCGATCAATAGCCATGAGCAAAATAGAAAAAAGAAGTTGTAACAACTATAGAAATAAAAATAGATAAAAGGCTAAGAAACCCTGAAAGAGTTTCAGAGACTAAATTGTAATAAATGAAAATTTTATAATACAATCAAAATACAGAATTGTAAAAATTACACCTAAAGATCTAGATGTTCGATTGACACCAAAATTTTTTAGGATTGAGCTTGAAGGCCCCTGATCCATGTTTGAGGTTCAGTATGGCCAGAAAGTAGAGGAAACAATATTTATAAATTTTAGAGAATCTAAAGGTATGTATTGTACTATAAAACCTTAATCGGGTCTGGACACTAATTTTTAGACCGCTGTAAAGCCCAATAGCTTATTTTAAAGGCCCAAAAGAGAAGAAAAGATATAATTAGGGCTATAAAAAAGATGAAACCCAAATATAAATATAAAATGAAAAGGAAAGAAGAAAAAGATTTTAGTTATTTTAAAGAATTAACCATGGTTAAGTTAGAAACTAACTATGGTTGAGTTAAAAGTTGACCATGGTTGAGTTAAGAAAATTAACCATGGTTACTATCTATAACTTAAAGGCTAAGAAAAGGCATCCAAGTGTGTGTGGCCAAGAAATTTTTGGAAGAAGATATTTATTTATGAAATTAAAAAATCAAAAGGAAAAAAGAATGGAAGGCTAAGATTTGATCTTGAAAAGGTTGATCCAAAGGTCCAAATTTGGCATGACATTTAACTTCATTTAAATTCATCTCCTTCACCTCCATTCCACCATTTCACGCCACACACAAGGGAGAAGGAGAGAAAAATGTGAAGAGAGAGAAAGCGGGAGAAAAAGTAAAAGAAGAAGTGAAATCAAACAAAACTACCACCATTTTTCACCAAATTTCTTTATCTTCTTCATCCTCCAACCATTTTCTCCAAAGAGCAGCTGCAAATTCATCTTTTCTTCAAGGTGGAATGTTGCTCTAAGTGGGAAGAGAATGGATTTTAGTGTGAGAAAAGCAAAGGAACTAAGGATTAAGTTTAAAGAATAAATTTTCTCCACCTTGCACTTGAAAATCACATAGTTTAAGCTAGTTTTGTTAAACCCTAGCTATGAGTCACTTTTGGATAGCATATGAATCATTAGAAATTAAGTTTATATATTGAATATGAAGGCCTTGAAATGAATTTTATATGTCGAACATGAAGGCCATTTGAACTTAGTTTTTGTTGTTATGTGATGGGACTTCGAAAAACACAAAAGATTGTAATTTTTGGAAAAATAGAAATCATGAGAAGATGCTGTCAGAATTTTCCCAAAATTTTTATGGTGTTTTCTTAATATCTTAAAGTTATGTATACCAAATTTCAAGTCCTAAAACATAAAGAAAGAGGCTATGGAATTTTTAGAACCAAAGAAACTCACTTATGGGCCTAAAATAGAGCCAAGTTATATTATGACCAAAACGTGTTGTTACGGCTAGGATTTGATAATTTTATCCATTCCAATGGATTCAAAAGGGTGTTTTTAGCTAGAAATATCTATGGGAAAGCCCCCAAAACTCATGGAATAAAATTTCTAAATGTTGGCTAAGAAATGCATACTATTTGGCCATAGTGAATGGGAAGGGAAGGAGTTAGATTTTTCCAATTCCAATAGTCCCATTAAGTTTAAAAGGGTCATACTACGTTAGAAGTTAAGGTTTATGTATTGATTGTAATGAATTATCATTATGCTTATAGGGTTTGATAATTGTTTGGAAACTCCAAGAGCAAGTGGACCAAGTCCCTAGGCTTAAGGAGCAAGGTTGCTAAGGTAGCAATTTTTCTTTCTCTTTCTTTAAGCTTGTATGTTTGTATAATGATGAGTATTATGCTATATCAAGCTGTTATTTATGCTATAAGATGAGACATGTATTCTTAGATCGTGCTTGATCTTGTATGAAATTCCTTGTATTCCTATGTGGTATGTGGCACCTTGATTGGCATTATGTTATGTACTTACATGCTAGCTTATGAATGAGATTGGTTTACTACTACTGAGATTTCATAATCTCACCACAAATATAACCTATGCTAGGCCCGAGTTCAAGCAAAGAAAGGGCAAAGGGTGTGGAGGTATAAATTGAGGACCTTACTTTTATGCATCACATTTCGTCATGTAATTAAATATCTTTGGATTATGGTATATATAAGTTGTGTTATAATATTGTATGATAATAGGGCATGTAATAGAAAGCCATGTATATGCCCAACCTTGAAGTAAGAAGAAAATTTTAATCAGTTCAAGTTTCCATTGACTCCTCTAAGTTCTATATGAGGTATTTGTAGTAAGAAAAGCTTTATATAGTAAGGTATGACAGAGGGACCTCTCTGCTAGCTTTTTCTTGTCTAACCAGGGATTCCTACAGCCACACAATCATTTCATGCTGCAGTTGGATCATGTACTGCTGCTGGGCCATCGCATTCTCAAACCGATCAATCCGTTCCATGATGGCCAGCAAAGGGGAATTTCTGGCCGAAAATGCAACTATGCATTTTATGCTTCTCTTTGCCTTCTACGAGTTGTAGGCCACTTTTGGGGATGAAAATGAGTTGTATTTATATAATTAAATATGAGAATATGATACATGAGCTTACATGGTCCACGTGATATCAAATGGAATTTTCATACGTGACGCAACGCTAAAATATTCATTATTTTTATGTTATTTTCTTGGTTCTTCCATGAAATGCATGATGTTAAACATGGACATAGTATGAAATGAGCTAAGAAATTATAGTGTTACAATATTTGATTGTGATTATTAGTCAATTACAATCACATTATTAGTTAACGCCCATTTCATGACAGAGAAAATGGTTCAATTACAATCACATTATTAGTCAATTATTAGTTAATCACAATCATATTATTAGTCGACCCCCATTCCATGGCAACAAAAATGATTTAATTACACAAATCTATAGGACTAAAGCTAACTGGCCATAAGACATCAATTATTAGTCATTTACAATCATAATGTTTGTTTCCATGGTAATTAGATTACATAACCAGTCTTTATACTTGGCAATTCATGATGCAATGCAGCAATACATAAAAACTAATATTCTTGTTACACAAACCTAATTTGACAAGGTTTTCAAACCTATATGCTACCAACCCATACATTATGCTTCCATTAATTTTTCCTTGCCACTAAGAGGTCCGATCCCTAAAACTGTTAGCCCACAACCGAGGTGAGATATACAATCTTAGTAACAAGAGGCAAATTTCATATATATGTACAAATTAATCAATATAATACATTATCCTATCATCAAATACCAAAATCATCAATTCAATTAGCAAAAGAACTTGTTGAGCTACAAGTAACTATTGTCTTATACCAACAATCACATAAAACATGTTGAAGGCCAATAACACTAGGAGAGGCCCATTCACAACACCAAATCCCCAATGAGTACAATCTAGGCTCAATACATTCAAGGGTCTAATCACAACCCCATGTCCAATCGAAACACGATACACGGATGACAGCCGCACCACGGGTCCACCATAGACTCACAAGGTCTGATCACAATAACAATCAAGTAGCTAACCAATTATTTAGCATTTCAAAATTATACATGTGTAGCAAAACATCCAATCAAAATGAGCATATACATGGAATTAGGAAAATAACTATAGTTACCTTAATGAAGCCCAATTACTCTTCCTTTAGCTACCATTAAAAATCCAAATGTATATCAAGCATATGACAAGTATATTTATCATTATTTCTAGCAACAAATCAAATACTCAAAGAGTTGAACTACCAATGACTACTTAGAAGTTATTTACCTAACCACCAATGGATTCCAATTTCGAGTTCTAGCTTCCTCACACTAGAAACCACCATAGTTCACTCCAATTTCTACATAATTTGGCATAACACCAAAGCCCATATCATAAGTTAACTATAAGGGTCTGAAACTAGTAGAAAATGCATCAAAATGAGAAGATAATACTTACCTAATAACACCCATAGCCTCAATATTTGAAAATTCACCATGGAAGCACCAAATAACAAGTTTCAGTTTTGAGTGGAAGATAAAAATGCTCCAAATGAGAAGCCAATTGGTTCAAATTAAAGAGGAAAAGGAGAAGGTTAAGTTTCATGAAGGTCACCTTAGCTAAATCACTTGTGACACACAATTCAAGGACAGTTTTCAAAACCACTAAAGCTATTGAAACCCTCCAACATGACCCAATTTTTTTAAAGTGAAAATCAATAACATAGTAATCAATATTCAAAATCTTGTTAGAGAAGTTGCACTCATCCACCTAAAGTCATTAATTGTCCTTTAATTACGATGCTCTTTCAACATATAAAAAATCGCAATTAACTTATTGATCTCTTAACCTCATTAAAATGATTCCTCTATATATCATACAAAGCAGGCGTTAAATGAGTTGAATATATTAGTGTTCCACATGCATCTTCCTTTAATAGATAATGCTAAAAGTCTCTCATGCCCCTCCCCATTTGGTTAGGTGTTTATCGTGTTGGACAGTTGGTATGTGATGAGAGAGACAATAAAAATGAAAATGGGTGATCTAGTGGATGAAAATTGATAAACTGGTAAAATGAGAGGCATATACAATGCACAAGTGTTTAATTTAATTAAATTTAATAACTAAATTAGACAGTTGAAGCATTATTGCAATAAGACTAATTTGATTAGGGATCAACTGTATTTTTTTATATATTTGAGGAGGCGGCGACATCGTAATTAGAGGCAATATATAACACTGAGCTTAATACAATGACATTTTTTGGCATGGAAATCAATTAGAAAAATGTTAAAGTATACATGTTTAGGTCAATGTGTCCAGATATAGACTTATATTATAAGAAAATTCAACATCTTGTGTTAAACTAATATTTTAAAAAATCATAATAAAATTAAATTGACCAAGAATTAAAATTATCATGTTGCTTTATTTGGTTACAGATGATGTGAGAGAGGACCCTCCTTTCGCACGTGCAACCAAAATCACATGCACAACAAGAAAAATGAGATGATGTGGGTCGACAATGGAAATCAACAACACATTCAAATAAAATACAAATATTTGCCAAAGAAATCAATGAAAAAAAGCATGAAATGCATGAAATTTCCCCTTCCTGAACTTGAAATAAGAGCTTACAATGCAACTACACTTAATTCCCCTCAAATGAGGCCTTTCCACGTTTTATTGAATGCCAAATACCCTCGTGCCAAACTTATGCCCAGTATCTTTGTTTAGTGAAAATGTGGGGTCGCTATGAGTATTAGCCCATATGTGTTAGACTTTAAGTACGGAGACAAGTTAAGTACATAGACTTTAAAGTACAAAGATAGGCGTCAATAATATAAAGTTTAGGTTGGCTAGGTAACATCTTTTTTTTCTTTTAGCAATTTAAATTTAATTGCTCAAGAGAATATTTTTAGAAGAATGCATCATTAAAATCGTCCCGAAAGAAAAATAGTTTCAATGAAGTCTTTGAATATTCTAACCGTAATAATTTAGAAAATATTGATTACAAAATTTTAAAGCTTTTTTATATCAATATTGTTTGCCTTTGACCTAGTTTTTATATCGGTCCAGTGCATATATTTTTCTTAAAGGAAAAAGTGGAAATGAGAATAATATTAAATTATTATTTAGCCAGGCATATGTGACTTTGGTCTGTCCTTTCTAGGACCCATGGTGTCCTCATTATAGATAGAAGAACATCGTGTTCTTAGACCATCTCATATGCCTCTTTTTATCTTTTTCAATTTTTGGCCCTAACAAGATACAAATAGGTTTTAATCACCAAATTTCCACCATTGTAATAAAATGCAGCACAAGCCAACATTGTCTAAGGCCAAAGCTAGCCAAGCCCATGCAAGACCAAGCCACCAACAATATTTCCTATAGTTAGCACTGGGATGAGCATCATATGAATGTTTTGAGGTAGAATTTGGATGCCGTGGATATAGGCTCTTTCTTTTATTCCATATTATAGAGGACATCATTGTCATATGATTTGATTTTCATTGTCAATGCCTCTAAAAATGGTAACAATATTTTGGCATCAAAGTTACCTCATTATCTCAGAAAGTGAAAAGATTTAAACGAATTAAAAGATCTAAATATGTGTCTTCCATTTTTGTTATCAATCTGATCACTCTCCGATATAATTAGAACTTCTGCTAATAGCATTATTGAATTCAAAATCTTTAAGAAATTAGATCAGACAGTTATCCAAGTAACAATATCTTGTGGTATAGAACCTGCCATATCTAATAAAATGGGAGGAGTTGAGAAGTTCAATAAGCTAATTAAGTGACTAAGTTTATAATAATATACTCTAGAAAATTTTAGATATTTTAATTTCTCAATTTAAAATAACACTGCAAATTAGTTAAGCCAATAAATTAACTCTACCACTGCACTATGCGTTTAGCTATTTATAACTATTATTTACGGAAATCGAAATACATATCATCTTTCTATTTCTGGTATCTGCCAATTTTTATATGTAACTAAAATTTTGTTAAATAAGTTTAATTAGCTGGACTCTTAGTTCTTCTAAGCTACTCTTTAAAATAAGTTTTTATTTTTGGGGTAAAATAAAGTAAGATATTCTTTGTAATTTTAACCAAATAAATATTCTTTCCAACTTTTAAAATTTAAAACAATTAAAAATAAATCATATTGCTTATCAAGTCACTTCTCCTTACTTTATATTTTTTAAATTATTAGATGAAATTTCTTTTAAATAAAAAAAACGTATAGTGAGAAATTGTATAGATCCTTATATAACTACATGCAATTATTTTAAAAAAAAAATATTAAAAAGAGATCAAGAAAAGCTGTAAGACTTCTAATAAGTAATAACTACTCACTTTTTTTGTTTTAATTTTTAATTAGACAGAAACAATAATTAAATTTTATTAAGCTAAGCAAATTTAATTTATATCCAACTTTTGAATAATTAAATTATAATATTAATATAATTTAAATAATAAAAACTAAATTACCCAAATAATCAAATTAGAAAAGGAAAAGATTACCCTAGTTAAAAAATAAAAAAAAATTATTTCATAAAATAAATTAAACATCATTAGGCATATTTTTCTAAGATCATAAAATTTATCAATTACCATAGCATTGTATGAAAATTTATAAAAATAAATCATAAAAATAAATTATATAACCTCTGAATGGCGTGTACGTTTGTTTCCAACCAATAATATTATAGAATTTCAATTTCTATATAGATTTACGTCATAGTCAATCTAGGAAGTTGCAAGTGATCCTTGACCTAAAAAAGTGCACATCAAGTACTCATTGTCATAAGCCAAGTTACTTCGTGCACAGCGATAAACGATAATGACTATGATAGTAAGATGACCTCTTTTTCATATATTGAGTTACGAACCTTGACATCACAGCAATGTCAAAAGAGTCATTTACCTGGAGTCCTCTTGTGAGAAAGGAGATTCAGATTACTTATTCAAAACGTTATTTTAAAGCAGTTCTGCATATTATATAAAATAATATGATTCAAAATGACTACATTTTATATCTCCAAAAATTTCGGATAACTACATCAAACATAGTGTTATGAAGTCTTACAACCTTAATATTTTTATAGGCCCAAAATAGTTCACTCCACGTCGTCAAAACCTATATTATTAAAGCAACCACATCAAACCTTATGGAACCTAACAACAATTAGTACAAATCTCAAGCTATAAAAAGAAAATGACTTATCCATAAAAAAATGACTTAATTTAATCATTTATAAAATCAATTATCTTGCCAAATAAATCACTATATATTAGCAACTTCAAGCTGCTTCCCTATTTCGTTTTTGCCGTACACCAAACACCAACAATTGATATATTGATGCGCATTGCATCCTATCGATCATGATTTTTATGTCTCAAGATATTAAATAAAATAATCATTAATATTATATCTTTTAATACAAAAATATTATGCAAAAAATAATTTTATCTTGAGTTGTCTTATAAGAGTGAGCGGCGACCACTTCTATATTTAAAAGCGGTTTTGCATATGAAAATCTAATATGCTTTGCCATTTTATATATTTATATACAATATTAAAGCATAAGATATTATAGTATATCCAACATTTTTATATTTGAGATAATATATTGAAAAATACAATTATTGTTTTTATAAAAATTAGTAAAGCTATAAATTAAGATTTTTTTTTATTATAGAAATTGTCTGAGATTTGAATGTAGAGAGCAAAAAGTTTGATTATAAATTCAAGAATTTTTAATGGAATAAGATACCATTATAAAAAGATAACAATTTACGTCTCAAGGTTATATATCTTGAATATTGGATTAAGCACAAAAATCTTATATACATTAAAATATTAAATATTTTTATGTCTCAAGATATAATAAAATACTATAATACATAAAATTTTTATTTCTAGCAAAGTAATCCATTCTCACAATATAAAGATAATTGAGCCTCATATACTTTAAAAGATAGATTTTCATCAAACCTCAATATAAAGATAAAATAGTCTAAAATAAAATTGGTCAAGGGGTGGTAAGGAAGTAAACCTAAATAGATAAAACATGTAGTCATAAACTATTGTGTTAGTATAGAAGAACCCAAGAAGGGAGCTAAATATGATCTTTTGAAAATCTTTTCTCTAACAAAAAACTTCAAGTTCCTAGTTTTTACAAATAAGCATTTTTGCAATCAAGTTTTTGAAAGACAATTATTCTTCTAAAGCAATTTGAATTAATAGGAGCATTGATAATGAAAGACCAGTTTTCTTAGGTTCCTATAATTCCACAAAGTGTTTAGACTATGAAGTAAAATATTAGGGATGAGAAGAATCATATGAAGTAAAATATTAGGGATGAGAAGAATAATAGAGCTAAATTTATAGAGGTTCAAACCAAGATGATCCTACGTCCTCTTCCAAAACACACAGCAAAAGAATTTTATTATAATATGGGAAATCAACAACAAAATACAATGCAAACTTAGATAAGGCTCAACTCCTTAGCTGTTACTACCTATCAACAAGGAGTTAACTTCAAATCGTTCATGTATTGTAATGCCATTTGAATGAAGTTAAAAGAATTCCTCCAGAAGGTATTTGCACCATGGCATAAAATTTCAAGCCGCGCATGGCATAAAATGAATTTTGACATTTTTGCCTTGCCCAATATGCAATTGCACCATAACATAAAATTTTATGTCATCACACAATTTGCACTTATCAATACCCAATTGTTTTTTATGTTAATTTTGGCTAGATTTTGCTTCATTTACCTCTCCCATTTGCTTTTGGCTATCATTCTAGGTTTGTTAGAAGCTAAAAAGGCTCAAAAGGAGTCCTTAGAGGCAAGGGAGAGCTTGGGATTGAAGGGAAGACAAACTCCACAACTAGTTTTGTCTATTTTTTTCTTTTTTCTTCCAATCTCCTAGATGTTGCTACTATATACCCTATTTTTAGGTTTGAATTTGTCTGTTATGTATAGCTAAACTTTTGATTTGGAGTTATAATAAACTCTAGCATGTAATAGATTGTAATATTCTCTTGCTTTGCAATTAATGATATAATTTGCTTATTTAATCTTTATTCCTGATACTTCTAAGTGTGTAAAACTGTTAAATAATTTAGTTAACCTAAATGAGCTTGAGAAACAGATTTTAAGACTAAATTATGGATTAAGTAGTGTGAGTTCATGAAATTTGAAATATTGATTGAATTGCTTATAGGATAGGATTATACCGATTCACTACAAAAAAATTTAACTTTTGGTTGTGACTTTTAAAAGCCAAAATGTTACCACTAATAAGTTTTAGTGGCGATATCTTTTTTGTTACTCTATTTCAATAACACTAATACCTTTTAGCCGCGACAAAGTGTTGCCACTAAAAGTTGATGCCACAAATATATAACAGTTAATATAGTCGTTACTAAAGCATATTACAATTTAAGTCAAACAAGTGTCGCCACTAAATGAAAGAGTATTAGTGGCAATAGTCGCCACTAAATCCATATATTTAGTTGCCACTAATTGTATTCTGCCATTAAGTCTAATGTTTTAGTGGCGACATAGGTTGTCACTATAGGTACACCTTTAGTGACAATAATTTGTTATGGGTAAAAATTAGTGATACCACTAAAATCACTGCTATATATATTTAATAACGACTTTATTGCTATAGGTAAAAAATTAATGCCATTTGTCATTATAGGGAAACCTTTAGCGACAATATTTTCTCGCAGGTGAAAATGAATTAATAACATAGCCAAGATCGCCACTAAAGATTTTTAGTAGCGACATATGGTCGCCACTAAAGATTTTTAGTGGCAACATGTTGTTGCCACTAAAGGCATTTAGGAACGATATCATACTCATCACTAAAGGCATTTAGTAACAAGAAATTATAGTTACAAAAAAGCAAAAGTGATGGCTTTTTTGTAGCAATTAAGATTTAGCAGCAACTTTTGGTGTTATAATAAAATTTTAGTAGCAATCATTTTGTTTTTAATATTAAAAATAAACTTTTTAATGGCAAAATTTGTTGCCACTAAAGGTAAGGGGACTAATTTATATATATATATATTTTAAAAAATGGATAATGTACGTTGAAACTAAATTAACATTAAAGAAAATTAAAACAACAATAAGAAACAAAAAATAATATATATATATATATACGCTAATTGACATGTACAAGAAGCATTAATTTCTTAATATTGTATATCATAATTAGTATTATAACTATAAGTGTTCTCACAATGTCCTACATGTCAAAACCTATATTGAAATATCTATTAGAACATGAAATGATGGCATAAATTGATACATCAAAATAGCCATTAACAAAAAAACATAAGTCCACTTTCTCTTCACCTACCTTGTTTGCAAGAGGAGTCATTGGTCAAAGCATTCAGTCCCTATTGATAAAAAATAACACTAATCATATACTGTTATTGCTTAACATAACATTAAGGTAGAAAATCATTTATAAGTACTTATTGCATGGTAGCCTAAGGCTAGCCAATTAAGCTTAAATCTCTAACTGAACCCGTTGTTGCATTATAGCCCGCTCTTCTTGAAGCTTCTTTTCCATCTTAGCTTACATTTCCTCCCGCAACCTTTCCTGCTCCTCTTGTAAATTTCTCTCCATTTCTGCCTATATTTGTTCCATCCTTGTTGAAACCCTTGAATCCACTTCAACTGAGTCCATAATTCTCTTCTTTGTTAGCTTCTTTCCATATCCTTTCCCCCTAACATACCCTAACCTCTTCCTTAGCACGGTGGCTAAAATCTGATCTCCAGTTAATGGATTCTCATTATCCTCTGCTTCTTGCTGGTGAACTAGTTCTTGAATGCGCCTCTAGAGGTATAACAGTAGATAAACACCATAGATAATGAGGCAATGGAATAAATAATTGAAGCTTAATGATCTATAGCAACTTACATGGACTTGGGATCTACCCATTCCACCTCTCTGTCCTTGTTCTTATGAGTGTGTTGAAGTTCCCATGCCACTTCTCTGATGATGGGATCTGTTTACAATATTTATTGGATGATAATCCATGCTACCATAAAAGGGAATGACACAAAGACAAATGTTTATAGACTTCTCAAATACAACATAAATTCTTACCATAGACTCTTCAACCTCTGCAAATGAACAAGTACTGTATGTATACTTTGTCACTTGCCTTACCCTGTTTATCTTGTTCCTATTACTCGTAGCCTACAATTAGATGGAGTTATGATCATGAAACCTTAAAATCATGTAAACACAAAGCAAACAATCCTTAAAATTCATGTTAAAAACAAAATACCTTGAACTCTGGACTTTCCCAATTATGCATCAGCCACTCCCAATCATCACGGCTGATATTACTTGGTCGAATAGCCTTCTTCTCTTCATTTATGTCACATTTAGCATAATCTGCATGTAGGTCAGCCTTCCAAAATCAACATAGTTGACACATTATCTCAACACAAGTTCTATTTAATCTCTCTTCAGGGCACCCATTGCGAACATCAAATTTGTCCTACATAAAAACGTAAGAAACCAAACTTATTAACTAATGGAGGAACACTATGAATGCTACATAGAGAAAAATGACCCACAAATATAATGTCATACCTTTACTTTCAACAATAAAGTGTCCCTATATTTGGCATAAACTTTAGCCCAATCACCATTCATGAGAGAGACTATGGTCTGCACCATATGTCCATAGTAGTTGGCAAAGTCACGGGCCCCATCTCCAACATGTCTATCTAAGTTCTCAGGGATGTAAACTTTGATCTTTGAACCATATTTTGTCTTCTTGCTCATTGATATACTCTTATATTTTCCCCTACCTTTCTTAGTTGTGCTGCAAGAAACTGCTACATGTGAAAAAAAGTAAACAAATTAGTCATTGGTGTATATATATGACAAAAGTGTAACAAAAAAAGCATTATCTGCATTAAGTGATACCTAAACTACTCAGCACCTATAATCGTTGTGTAGGAAGCAAATTGTAACACCCCATAATTAATTAAGGTGTTAATCATGGATTAGAATTAATTAAGAGTAATTAATATGGGCTCATTGGGCAAGTTAAGTGAATGGAGACTTTAGAGAGATAAATTATTAATATGGGTTTGAGATTTAATTGGGATAGAAATTCTATCTAGGCCTAAATTAATAGATCATGAGAAGAGGCTAATGGAGGCCCAATGGATTATGTGCAGACCTAACATAATTTAGAATGATGGAGGCCCAAGATTTACCTTGTATAGACTCTTCTAAGTGGCCCAATAATCCTTGTGCAAACCTAAAACTCTTGAACTCTTCAAACTTGGCCCAAACCTAGTTAAACTTCAGCAACTTAAGTGTAAAAACTGGCCCAGTAAAATTCTGCAGCCCAACAACTTAAAAATCTGAAGCCCAAATGAAGATGGACCTTGGAGCAACCCATGGAGCAACCCATGACCCAACTTAAACCCTAATGCTTCAGCCACTCTCATATTTTTCTGAAACTCAAGAGGCAAATTCGGAGCTTGGAGAGGAGGCTAGGGTTTGGGGCAAGAATTCTACATTTTCTCACATTTAGAGCAAGATTCAGCCAAGGTAATAGTTATACAACTTAATCCCCTCATCTTTCCCTTTAATTTGGTCCAATTCGTTTTTCATTTGGAATATTTTCACTCCACCCAAAATCTGAAATGTAAGTGTTTGGGGGTTTTCTTGATGAAATTCGTAGGTTGAGCTTAGGGCTGACTTTGGGTGAGTTTAAACTCTCCATTTTGATGCTTTATTAGTTAATTTGAGACCCCCATAGCTGATTTAGAAAATGGGTGTTAGTTTTGCACGAAATTGCTTAAGATTTTCGGTGGAATGTGGAGTTTTCTGTTAGATGACACTTAAATCCGAAATTGAGACTTGTTATGGCTGGGTAAATGATTCTTGGGTAGTCATTAGCATTTTAAATTCCTTGGGTACTGATTATGGCTATTAATGATGAATTAGAGTAGTAATTCTATGATGTTATGGTTATAGGGAGATTTCTACACCATTGGTGATTGTTGCAAGTGTCTACAAGTGAGGTAACCGGGTTTACATTAATTCCATGCATATATCTGTATTAATTTCATATTTTGCTATACATGAATGATTTGAAATGTTGAATGAATTGGTTGGCTATCTGTTGAATTGTGATTGGACCTTGTGAGTCCATGGTGGAGCTGTGGTGCGGCTGCCACTCGTGCATGTGCTACGATCGAGCACCGGGTTATGATCAAACCCCAGATGCACTGTAACACCCCATAATTAATTAAGGTGTTAATCATGGATTATAATTAATTAAGAGTAATTAATATGGGCTCATTGGGCAAGTTAAGTGAATGGAGACTTTAGAAAGATAAATTATTAATATGGGTTTGAGATTTAATTGGGATAGAAATTCTATCTAGGCCTAAATTAATAGATCATGAGAAGAGGTTAATGGGGGCCCAATGGATTATGTGCAGACCTAACATAATTTAGTGGGATGGAGGCCCAAGATTTATCTTGTATAGACTCTTCTAAGTTGCCCAATAATCCTTGTGCAGACCCACATTCTTGAGCTTCTCAAACTTGGCCCAAACTCAATTAAACTTCAGCAACCCAAATGCATAAAACTGGCCCAGTAAAATTCTGCAGCCCAATACTCTAAAAACTGGCCCAATAAACTAAAATCTGAAGCCCAAGTGGAGATGAATCTTGGAGCAGCCCATGACCCATACTTGACCCAACTAAAACCCAACTCAAACCCTAATACCCCAGCTACTTTCTCACTTGCTGAAACATAAGATTCAAGAGGCAAAATCGAAGGTGGAGAAGGAGGCTAGGGTTTGGGACCAAAATTCTGCATTTTCTCATACTTAGAGCAAGATTCAGCCAAGGTAATAGTTATACAACTTAATCCCCTCATCTTTCTCTTTAATTTGGCCCAATTAGTTTTTCATTTGGAGTATTTTCATCCTACCCAAAATCTGAAATGTAAGTGTTTGGGGGTTTTCTTGATGAAATTCGTAGGTTGGGATTAGGGCTGACCTTGGGTGAGTTTAAACCCTCCATTTTGATGCTTTAATTGTTAATTTGAGACCCCCATAGTTAATTTATAAAATGGGTATTAATTATGTACGAATTTGCTTAGGACTTTGGGTGGAATATTGAGTTTTCTGGTGGAGGAAACTTAAATCCGAAATTGGGACTTGTTGTGGCTAGGTAAATGATTCTTAGGTAGTCATTGGCATTTTAAATTCCTTGGGTACTGATTATGATTATTAATGATGAATTAGAGTAGTAATTATATGATGTTATGGTTATAGGGGGATTTCTGCACCATTGGTGATTATTGCAAGTGTCTACAAGTGAGGTAACTGGGTTTACATTAATTCCATGCATATATCTGTGTTAATTTCATATTTTGCTATACATGAATGATTTGAAATGTTGAATGAATTGGTTGGCTATCTGTTGAATTGTGATTGGACCTTGTGAGTCCATGGTGGAGTTGTGGTGCGGCTGCCACCCGTGCATGTGCTACGATCAAGCACCGGGTTATGATCAAACCCAGATGCACTGAGCCCCGGTTGTGCTCAATAGGGAGTAGGTGCCGTGGACGGGCCTCTCCGGTGTTAATGGCCTTTAACATGCGATAATGTGATTGCTAGTATGGGATAGTAATCATGATAGCCTAATTATTTCATTTACTAATGTGAATGGTCTACTGCTGGTGTTTATGTGAAATTATGCATGTATGTGAATTAATATGGAGTATATTATGGAATTGCCTTGGTTACTGAGATTCATATCTCACCCCATTTTATAGGATTAATATTTCAGGTGAAAGTTCCTCGGGTAAGGATAAGGGTAAGCAAGTGGATGAACATCCATGAGCTAAGGCCGGGTGTGGGGAGCTACACTTGGTCTGAGTAGAGTAGGATAGATGCAATTTTTTTTATTAGTTTACACAGCATCATCATGTAATCATGTTGCCAAGTGTAGGCATTTATATTTTTCTTGATTAAAATGTAACCGTTAAGGATTTAGAGCACATCATAGTGGAATATCAATGTATGAACTTATAGCATTATATATATATATGTAGTTCTGTTGAAATTGTGATATGGATCACCTTATGGGAATTGTAGACATATGATGTCTTAGAGGTAAGCTATTGTTGAATGGAATATCTATGGAATGTGCATGGGATGTAAATTGTTGCTAATGCATGTGTTCTTGCTGCCATTTAATTATGAATTTGTTGGTATGAGTTAGTGGAACAAGTAGGAAGTGACATTTGAGTTACACAATGGTAATGGATGGATTGATGGGTAAATAGGGTAGATAAACACCATTAGGATCACTTAAAACAAGGGTAGGTGGACCTAGAGTGTAGCTAAGGTGAGAATTGGAGTGTAGAGGGCGAAATTCGGGTAATATGGTCACAGAAGGGAATCGCGCCGCGGCCAAAGGAGAGACAGAGCCGAAAGGCGCCGCGGCGCAACGAAGCTCGCCGCGGCGCGAAGCGAAAAATTCACCCAGGGGGGGTAACAGAACCAAAACCCGCCGCAGCGTAGTGTTTTCCGTCGCGGCGCGAGTCGAAAAATTAAAATTTGTGTTGGACAGAGGCAAAACTCGTCGCGGCGCGAATATATTGCGCCGAGGCTAGAATTCTGGGAGTCGAGTAGAAGTTCCAGGAAGCATTTCCGCCGCGGCTCCACATAGGTTGGCCGCGGCGAGATTTGTGAAATTAGGAGAATGATACAAGATTACAAGCCGGGAGGTTATTGAGTGTTGAAACTAACGGATGGTTAAATCATGAGCCTCTTATGGTAGTAAGATTTCTTTTATGCACATTTTATTTTGTTGAGGTGGCATGGTGATGACCCTAACATCAAGGTTCAAATTCCCTCACATTTTCGTAATGCGGTAAAATATAACAACCTAAAACCTTGATCATTAATTAATAAACCTTGTATTTAGCTATAATTACAATTATTAGAAGATAGGGTTGTCACATGCACTGAGCCCCGGTTGTGCTCAATGAGGAGTAGGTGCCGTGGACGGGCCTCTCCGGTGTTAATGGCCTTTAACATGTGATAATATGATTGCTAGTATAGGATAGTAATCATGATAGCCTAATTATTTCATTTACCGATATGAATGGTCTACTGCTGGTGTTTATATGAAATTATGCATGTATGCGAATTAATATGGAGTATATAATGGAATTGCCTTGGTTACTGAGATTTATATTTCACTCCGTCTTATGGGATTAACATTTCAGGTAAAGGTTCTTCGAGTAAGGATAAGGGTAAGCAAGTGGATGAACATCCATGAGCTGAGACCCGGTGTGGGGAGCTATACTCAATCTGAGTAGAATAGGGTAGATGTTAATTTTGTTAAGTCTTGTATAGCATCATCATGTATCTGCATTACCAAGTGTAGGAGAATGTATTTTGATAGCATGGAATGTAACTAATGAGATATAGGCTTTACTTTAGCTGTTGATGGATGTATGAACCTTGACATTCATTTTGAGCAATGAAATCCTTTGATATTAGATTGTTGACTTGAATAAGTGATGTATGGAACCTTAACGGAATGTTAATTGTTGGGAGCTTATGTAATTTCTTGAAATATCAATATGTGTAATTACTGTCATATGGTAGTTGGATGGGTAGGATTTCATATTTAAATTTCAAATTAGAGATGGTAGAATAGTTGGGTAAATAAGGTGCATAAGCACCATAGGAGTTGCATAATTCATGGTAAAGTGACTCTAGGGGGTTATTGGAGGAAGAGTGGAGAGTATGAGGCAAGGTTTTGAGAATTGTAGGTTCAGGAGGTGGTTGGCCGCGGCCAATAGTGGCGAAGTTGCCCAGGGAGAGCACCAGAGAGAAATTCGCCGTGGCTTATATGTAATTGGGCGCGGCTAACTTCGAAAGGCTAAACTGGGAGTTGTCCAGAGGGAAATTCACCGCAGCAAATTGAGGAATTGGCCGCGGCTAACTTTTACGAAAATGAGCCAGGCATTCTAGAGAGGAATTGGCCGCGGCGAAGTGAGTAATTGGCAGCGGCCAATATCGAGAGGCGAGCGAGGGAAGTTCCAGGAGGCTTCTTCACTGCGGCGCCATGTAGGTTGGCTGCGGCTAAGGTCCAACTCGCCGCGGCTAAGGTCCAACTCACCGCGGCGTGTGAGGGGTGAAGTTGAGGGGAATTGGGCGCGGCTAGATGGAAATTGGCCACGGCGAATGTCCCGAAATCCCTATATTTACTATAAATTCTTGGTTTCTCTCATGGTAACCTCAAGGGATGATTTAGAAACATTAATAGAAGATAAATGTGATGTGGGAATGATAGGTAATATAATCAAGACTTATAAATGAATGTTTGCTTCCCCCTGAGGTATGTAAGTGGTTATGATTATGTGGTTGATGACTCTGACACTATTAAGGTTCAAATTTCCCTGTATTTCCATAATGTAATTAGTCTCAATGCCATGTAACCCTGCTTTATGGTTATTAATCATGTGATTTACCTTAATTACAATGATTAGGGGTTAGGGTCGTCACACAAATCATTATAGATGGTTTATCTATCCCTCTGTGGTGGGAATGGTGAGAGTACATCTCCTGACTCCAAATCCCCCTGTGCATGCTCAGGTGAGAGTGTACCTCCTAGCACCAAATCCCTCTACGTACACTTAGGTGATGTCACCTCTCCAGTGGAGTTAGGTCGACCTCAGCCATTACCCTGCCCAATGCCATGTCCTCCTAGCCTACCTTGTGCAAAACCTAACATTTGCTACTTTTTGTCCAAATATAATATAAGTAACAAGATGCGATGAAACAAACATCAATGGCAAACAAAAGTAGATGATAAAACACATACATAACAAGCACAAAAAAAAGTAAAACAATATACAAATAAACAATACAAAACATATATGACACAAGAATATACCAAACTTCAAACACTTTAGCCACTTGGTCATACAATAGGGATGTTTGTATAATAATTATAATTTTTTCAAATATTTAACAAGATTGACACTAATCTTGATCACACTCAATGTCCATAGTGTTGTTTGCATTGTCATCATCAAGCAAATCTTTTCTTTCCTCTTTGTCGGTGGACCCAATCTCATCATTGTCATCAATGAAATAATCTACCACACCTCTTGCATAAGCCTACTTGTTTGAGCATTTATACTTGTATGACTTAGTATTTCTAGTTCAACATCATCCCGATGCAAGAGGACTACAAGATCAAGGCCCATGTTATCATTCCAAATTGGATTTAATTGGACTACGTCTTGTTGATATGCCTCATCATGGAGACCACCATTCTCACCATTTTCTTCACCTTCTTCCACCTTTGAAAGGTTAAATAGGTCAAGAGGATTGGTCTTCACAATAATTAGCCACTTTGTGTCAATGATGTCTTTTAGGTAGAACACTTGTTCAATAAAGTATACTATATTAACAAAGGAAACTCCTCGTGCATAAAACCATTTGGGAAAGTCCTCAATAGTTGAAGTTTGAATTTTAATCTCCAATTGGTGCACCCTACATTGTAGTGGATAGTTAGGAAATATTTGCTAACTAATTGTTGTCATAGAGATTGGCAAATGAATGATAACTTACTCCATGAATGACAAAACATCTACACAATTTTGCAGCACATATATACAAGTTTGATGGAACTCAGCCTAAGGTAAAATAATGGACTTATAATGCCCCCTTACCCTCTCAATTTGGTTGAAGATGGACTTGTCGCCTTTGTCCTTAGGTCCATCATCATTTCTAAGAGGCTGATTAAATTTGGTTGGTATATTCTTTAAATAACAAGATCAAAAGGTAAGGCATTCGTCAACTAAATAACCTTCTGCAATTGAAACTTCTAGCCGAAACTTATTACGAACATAAGATTTAAGCATGCACAAATATCTACATAAAAGGCAGATGGTTGAAAAGAGAAATAATTTGCAAGATTTGAGAGATGAAATAAAATTATATTAAAACATAATACCTCTCAATAGGGTACATCTATTGGTATTGCACAAGTCCACCAAGCATTACCTCTCTTGGCAAATAAATAGGTAAGTGAACCATAACATCAAAGAAACTCGATGGAAATATCATTTCCAATTTGCATAATATGAGTGCAATTTAGGTTTCAAGTTATTTTAGATCTTCAATTTTCAGGCACTTAGAACATAATTCTTGAAAAATGTACCCAACTCTATTATCAGCTTTGACATTTTCTTAGATAATAGACCGCGTATTACAATTGGAAATATGTTTTGCAATAATACGTGGTGGTCATGGCACTTCAATGCAAATAATTTTCGATCATGAACATTCACACACCTTGAAATGTTTGATGAGAAGGCATCTGAAACCTTTAAATTTGTCAAGTTACACATCTTCAATTTCAAAAAAGAATGAAGTAAAATAGAGATGACATTTTGAATTTAACATAAGTAGAAAAAAATTTTAGTGTTAATTTCGATTGACAAATAAGTAACTTATAAAAGAGAATGTAGGTTTGAGGATTAAATGAAAAGAAAGGAGGAGAGTATGTGTGTGTGTAAATGAGTAAATGAGTAATGGAGTTTTGAATTTAATAGAAGAAGTATATGAATAGACAAATCTTTTTTATGTGATTTTTAAATTTAATTTCAATCTTGGGAAATTAATCTTACATATTCTTTGATTTTTTTTTTTACTTTTATTAATTACAATTTTGTATACATACTTTCTTTAATTTTAAACAATTAATTAAAACATTATCATACTTTCTTTGTTAGTTATTAATTATAGTTTTTAAATATGCAATGTTTTTAAACCTATTTATAAATACTTTCTTGTCAACATTGTAGTAAATTTTAATAAGTACAATTTTTGAATTATTTCCTTTAGCTAATTTAGGGGGGAAAACCTATGTATAGTGCTATTATGTATGATTAATGATTAGATAATTTAAAAAATTTAATAAAAAATAATAAAAAAGAAACTTTCAATAAATGTTATATAAAAAAGAAAAATTGTATACAACAATATACATTTTAATGAGATCACTATTAATTATTTTCAGAACAATATTTTAATAATTATCTATTTCAATAATATCATCCCATAAGAGAAAAGGGATACTCTCTTTTATTACATGACAAAATAGAAATTGAAGAGGTGTAGAAAATGATGAAATTTAGGATTAAATGAGATATTTTTTTTATAACACTCTTTTTCAAAAAATAATATATACATATAATTCTAAAAAGACTTTATCATACGATATTAAATTATAAATAAATTACCCTTAAATGTAGTGAATCAAACTGGTCAAAACACTAGTTCAGTGTTTATTTGTCTCAATGTAGTGAAATATGATTACACCAATAATAGTTAAATATAATTTTTTAATTTATTTAAATATAAAAATATTTTTTATTAAGAATTTAATAGAAATATTGTCTCATCTTATTTGTATATAAAATATAATTAATATTATTAATTTTATAAGTTTAATTTTTTTTGATAAAGTTACATTTTTTAGTATAATTTATTTTTTTCAACTTATTTGTATGTAAGAACATTTTTTAGTCTTATTAAGAATTTTATAAAAATATTATTTTAAGTTATTTGTATATAAAATTTAATTAATATTATTAACATTAAAAATTTTATTTTCTTTGATAAAGTTATATTTTCAAGTCTAATTTTTTTTCAATGTGTTTCTTTATTTAAAAAAAATTCTAAGTTCAAATTTTATTATATAGAAATAAGTTACAAAAATATTTATACTTGGAAACATAACTTTATCAAAAAATTACCTTTAGTGACGACATCAATTTATTGTCACTAAAAGCTTTGGTGTAAAAGATTTTAATTAATTAAAAATTTTGGAACTTTAAATCAATTAAATTTTTTTGTATTAAAACTTTTAGTGGTGACTAAAATAGTTATTACTAAAATTTACTTTTTATTGGTAACTAAAACTTGTAACTATTAAAAGTTTCGGCACAAATATTTTTAATTAATAAAAAATTTTGCGCCAAAACTTTTAGTGGCGACCAACGCGTTGTCACTAAAAGTTTGAGAAATAATTTTTTAATTTTTAAAAAATTATGAAAAAATTTTTAGTGGCGACATCAATTTGTCACTACTAAAGGTCATCTTTAGCGACGACCTTTTAGTTGCAACTGAAATGTCACCACTAAATGTAACTTTTTAGTGGCGACAATGTTGATGTCATCGTTAAAAATATTTAATGATAAATTTTTGTTGTTATTAAATAGTTTTAGTAGTAATTTTTTTTGTCGCAACTAAAAATTTTATCAGAATTGAAAATAATATTTTAGTGACAACTTTTAGTAGCAATCTAATAAAGTTGTGTTAAAAATATTTTTTTAGTGGCAATTTTTTTTTGTTGTTACTAAAAACCGTCACTAAAAGTCTATTTTTTTGTAGTGCTAGCCTCACATATACACATTAGAACCTATTCTTGATTGATTGTATAAGGAATTATCAATTGTTTAAAAGGACGCTTATAGATAATTCAAAAAATACTTGTAACTAATTTAGAATCCTAGGTTAGCAAAGATCTTAATCTAGTGTAAGATAAAGATGGGTTAATTAGTTTTATGAAATGTTAAGGGAAATCATGATCCTAATCTTTTATCTTTTAATTTAGCCTAAAATGTTATTTCCTTTCATTTTGTTATTTTTATGTTTTTAGTTTAGTTTAAATTCTAATTCCTTTTATTGTTGGCTTAATTTAGATTAAAATACACTATTATAATACTTATCAATTCTACTAATAACAAATCATCATAAAAATAATACTCTATTCATTACTATATCATTTGTGCAATACATATACTTACATATACGCTTTCATAATGCAACACAAGGTAACCTTAAAGGGATTATGGTGTGTTTGGAAAAATAGTAAGAAACCTTAAAAACACTTTTGCTTACCGACTTTTGCCTGAAGCAATATTTTTTTATTTTATTCAAATCATAGTTTTGGAAACCAAAACATTTTTCCAAACATGCACTTAGTACTACAGCTTTTACAACTTCACACACCCCATGGATTTCTTACAAAGTTCAACTCTGTAACTTTTACTACCTAATTGGTAAGACAATTTTATGAGTTTAGTTTTAAAGTTTTTACAACTTCAAAATCCCTAAGTTCTTTTATTAGCTCTCTAGAAATTCAATTCAGTAAATAATTTTTCTCACAATATGCACAAGGCTCACTAAGAGCACCTCTAGAACCTTTGCACAAACTCATTAAGAGGAATAAAACTCAGATCAGCTTAGCAACTCAACGGTATGATAGTATTCAATAATATGCGTTTAGAACTTTTGACTTTACGACTTCAAGAGGTCTTCCTAAATGGTGGAAATTTAAAACATGTGACCGTGGTGCTGACAGCTTCCTTCATTTAATGGTAGATCAATCTTCAATGTCTAGGAATCTTTAGCTTTGAATGCTCTAGATCATACCTTGATTGAATTAAAGTGTACTTGCCATTTTGAACCTTCCGCTTCATAAGTACATTGACTTCAGTGAATGATTACAACTAGGAGGCAGACTAGGGTGAATTACGTTTTTTAATTAATTGTTTCTTTTTCTGCTTCTCTGATCGAATTACTCGTGTAATTTATTTCCTTTTCTGCTTCTGTGATTTGCGTACATTTCTTTTCCATTTGCTAATTTTTACAAAACATTTATAGCACAACAAAAATGCAATAATCATACTAGATATAGAGTAGAAAACAAATCAGTGCAATTAAGAGTCCTGGTTCTATTTTATGAAAACCAAAAATATAAAATTCTTACCTTGTAAGTTCTTGAAAATAATATTTAATCTTGTTTTCAACGCAATTTAAAATGATCAAGACAAAAAAATAATTTAAGCCAAAAATTAATATTTTCTTAAAATTATAATTTTAGTCCAGTTGGACAAATAAACTTCAAAATGTTTGTCATAATTAAAATATTAAAAGGCCTTTGATCCAACATATTGCATACTGTAGCCTAACATTGTTAATTGTTCTTTCAAATATGAGATAATTGGGTGTCAAAACATCATAAAGAGAAAAGAAAATTTATGTTTAAAGACTAAGAATTAAAAAAATTTCTTTTTAAAGACTTATTACCACTATATTCAATTATTTGTTATTAAATTTAGTGGTAATCATCCTAAAACAAGTAGTAATAAGTTTTTAAGAATAATTTTTTTATTTATTTTTAGATTGTTTATTATAATTCTCCCAAAAAAATAACCAAAAATATGAGTTTTAATTTCACCAAAATACAAGGCACAATTAGAGAGTAAACAACCATATTTTTTTTCTGGCGAACAAAGAGTAAACAAATTGTTAGAGAAAATTTAATAATTTGAATTTTCAGTTTGCGTCAACTCTGCTCGATTCTATTAACCTTAATTGACAAAATATAGTGAAGATTTCACTTAGTTCATAAATAGAAAATTAGATAATTCCTTTATTTTTTATTTTCCAAATAATTCTCAATTTTTTCATAGTTAATCAAAGGCTTCCAACTTCGCACAAAGCACAAATTAGAAAGTGCCTTTCATATCTGTTGTCTTGTTTAATTGACCAATTAATTCTTCTAGACCCAAGTGCTGCCGGTGTTTCATACTTTAAAGAAGCTAGCATAGTACCTCTTGGAGAAGGATCGTGATTTAAACAAAAGGGAAACATTAACCCCTTGTTTGGTTTGAGGGGAGGGGAGGGGAGGGGAGGGACTTTCCTCTTCTTCCCTTGTTTGGTTTGCATTTTTAGAGGGGAGGAGAGGAAAAATTTTATTAAACTTTTTCTTCCTTCTCCCTCTCCCCCTCCCCTCTAATTTGGAGGGATTGGGAGGGAAAGTTACATTTTAGACTAAAATACCCTTATATTTATTTATTTATAATTTTTTTAAATAATTATAATTATAAATAATTTCTAATATTTATTTAATTTGGTAATAAAAATATTAAATTTTTAAAAATAAAAAAATAATTAATTATATTATCATTACTTTTAAAACATACAAGAGTAAAATAGTTTACATATTATTATTTTTCCTCCCCTCCCCTCCTGAACCAAACAATGTATCATTAAAATCCCTCCCCTCCCTTCCATTAAAATCTCTCCCTCCCTTCCCTTCCCTTCTCCTCCCCTCAGTTGAACCAAACATAGCTTAAGGGAAACAAGAATTTCTAATCCTGGGTTATCTCAATTCCTCATTTTTTCATTGTTTTAGACCATATATAGAAATGGGAATTATTTATAAGAACTTGGTCACAACTATATCATCTACGCCAAATTTAAACCACCCAGTAAACACCTATTTTATCCTTTTTCTTCCCCATGATTGGTACGAGTGTCGCTAATGACGGCACGAGACGTGAACAAAAGATATTGGGAAGAAAATATTCACCAATCATTTAGGACCAAATATCGTAGGTTTGAAGAATATCTGGAATAAAAACGAGGCGTGTTGTAGTAAAATTTTCGGGAATGTTCTTTGGTGCGTGTATATATATATGTATATTGCTTTCTTATGGGTGAGAACACTTGATTTTCTTAGCAAAAACTATCTAATATTTTCCTTACACGGAAGCATGTTCACTTTAATCACATTTTGGCCGTAGCTTTCACTTGCAAACTTGAAGACATAGACACTGGGACTTTCATTGGCGGGAAGTACATAACCACCTTCGAAGCTCCAACATAAACCAATTTTAGACTCAGTGCAACTCTCAGGTACAGTAGCGGAACTTGCTTCCATTCGGCATCCTTTTGCACACCTCAAAGAATTAATTCAAAATCCGAACCTGTTAGCCTGAATTGCTGGAAAAATTTGAAAAATTTTTATGTTAACGTCTTATATTTAAAATAGGCATAAATATATCATATTGTAAATGTGAACCAGATCGTTTGTTTTGCCAATGAGTTTGATTGGCCAAGCCAATATGAGTCTAAAAAAAAAAAGTAACAAAAATTAGAATAAAACTCTCCCCTCTCTTAAGAGATAATTAAACTACATCATATTTTCTCTATTAGAAAATATGTGTAAACTCTCTGAGCTAAAATATGATTAAAATACTCTTAGAGATAATATTGATTTCTTTTGTTAAAAATATAACTTACTAAAAATAATTTTTAATATTTTATTTTAAATACAAAAAATTGATCACTTTTTATATTGAATAAATGCATGTTTAATGCTTGTTATATCATATAAATAATATATCAGAATCTTTTAGTTAGAATAAGTAATATTGTGGCTTATCTTTTATTGTATGAAAAGCCAGTCTAATACATCTCTAAATGTTTCATATATTTTTCTGCTTATGTATAGCTTCGGAGTTTGAAGTTTGAACCATTTTATGACTTTTTTTTTTAATTTTATCTTATTTTATTTAACATTTTTTATAATAATGTTTTAATTGCTATGATGTTAATATTAGGTATGAATGCATTAACCTTTCAAGCTACCAAACTAGAACAAACTCTGACCTCTAAAATCTCTTTTATCCTGTTTTATAAAATCAATTAATAAGTTTGGTGGAGATTTGGCGTATGAATGAAAGCAAAAGATCAAGAATTTGGTAAACAAAAGTGGGGACGTAGCATGAGTTTGAACCACAACTTCAAGTCATAGAATATGAGTAAAAAACTTTTCAACAATTAACTCCCATCATATATGTACACCAAAGTCAGAAAGATTAAAAAGATAGACCCAACAACAAAAAAGTACAGTTGAATATGCAGCAGAGTTCTCAAGGCATTAGATCTAACAAGAAAGTACAGTTGTCCACACCTGTAGTCCGAGCCTATTGATTGACAAAAGATGGGTGATGAATATTTTAATACAAGAAAGAAAAACAGAGAGAATTATAGCTCCATTAAATTAAAGTGTACGAATTTCGTGGCAAGTGGTTGACATATTGAGATTTTGTTGAATTCTCGTTGCTTGAAATTCATCTAATTTTGGGATATTTGATTTCTTTTTTCTTTTAAAATTTTAGAATTTGTTGCACCATAATTTTAAAATTAATTAGTTATTTAGTTCATAATTTCTATATATACTTAATGATAAAAATTTCAAACACATTCCCTTTCAAGAGAAATAAGCCCAACACCCTTTTATGGACCCATACCCCCCCCCCCCCGCCAAACAGAAAAAAGAAAAGGCAGCAAAGCAGAAGAAAACTTTAACCTAAAATCTAAATGCAGAAGGAGATAAGTCAAAATTAGAAACGCTATCTTCATCTTTATCTTAACTAAGAGTAATCAAAAATCAAAATTGTTATTCTTTTAATCATTCTGTTTTTATGAATCTTCGTAATAATCACGCATTGTAGACAAAACATAACTTTTCTTAAGGAAGTAACTCTAATGACTTTCACATAAGATTTATCAATATACGCATATCCCCGCCAATGGCTTCCGCCTCCTATTTAAAGGATAAAGATGATCGAAATAATGCATAACATGATGGTGATTTCCTTCCCACTCTTACCGTTTGCCAGCTCGTCAATATCACATATCCTTAGTTTCCTATTTTTACATTTGATATTCATAACATAATAAAGAGACAGACACAAAATAATTAGTGGATAATTTTGGGCTGAACAGTTGTTCAATAGCCAAGAAGCTTCAAGGATACCTTGTTATCAACTTTAAATAACATTTAGCCCATTTTGAACCCAACATTATCCCAAAAACAAAAAGAGTTGCCATTAAAAGAATAAAAGTCACCACCAATTAAGTTTTAGTGGTGACAGTGAGTTGCTATTAGGTGGTAATTAATATTAGTGTAATAAAAGATCTTTAGTGGTGACATGGAGTTGCTACTAAGAAAATGTCAATAATGACAAATATCGCCACTAAAACTGAAGCAACAAAAGTCACTATTAAATAGTAGTTAAGAAAATCAAATTATTTGTAAATGAAAGATCTTTGCTGAAAAAAGCTATCATCAGTGGTGAAGGCTATTGGTCACCACTAAATTCGCATTATTAGCAACGAGAAAGTCATCATAATAGAAAAGTTTTTTTTAGTGGTGATTAGTTCTTTTGCCACTAAAGTATTCATATTTTGCCATTAAATGTTAAAATTAATCGTGACTATCATTGTCGCCTCTAATTATCATATTTAGTGGCAACTTATGTTGCGACTAAAAGAGGAATCTTTAGAGGTGACTATCTTTTGTAGCCACTACAAGGCCATCTTAAGTAATGACAACATTCGCTACTAAATGCATTTTGATCCTTTAGTGACAATAGTTGTTGCCACTAAAAGTATCCACACATTTTTAAATATCTTATGAATAATTAAGCAATATTTACCTAAAAAATAGCGTGAAAATTCATATAATACTAAAAAGCAACTTTAAAAGAGAAGTAAAACAACCAATAAAATAAAATTAGAATAGCCAAATTGAATAAGATTAAAAGAAAAAAAGTTTTATTAAAATTAACTTCATATTCAATTATTGTACATAATTAGAAAATTAGTTATAGACTTTACAAATTCATATTGATACACATAATTAACAATTGGAAAACCAAAGCCATTAACATGCATTGTTGAAAGTTGTTCAGCTGCTTAAAGATGCAACTAAAAAGTTTTCATAGACGTAATATGCTCCTTCATCTTGTGAAGCTCCCTCAAAGTTCATACAAAAAAACACCATGTTGTTCAATTGAGTTCCAATAATCACCCTAGGCTACAAAAAATATAACACTACTTGAAATAATTCTTTACAAATATACCGCCATTCATCTAAGTTCGTGGAGCTTATCTATCTAAAGTAGCATTGCCTGGAGGTGGATTGATAATTCGACATTATTATATTTTATATCTCTCATATTTGTCTTAATAATAATTCATCATGGCTAATTTAATGAGCTTAGTTCTTCTTTATATAAAATGAGCTAAATCTGAATAAATGAGTTATAACTATATTATTATGGCAAACTGAGTTAAATTGACATTATTACAAATTTTCCATCAGAGGCCCAATCTATAATTTTGTTTTGTAGACTAGATGGATCAGCAAATTGGAGTGACATGGATATTTCAAATTGGGCTAAAGATTCGGGCTTTGATGCTTCAGAATTAGTATTGTATTTCTTTTAAGATGAAAAATTATAGACCGTTGGATGTACTCAACCCATCTAAGCCCTTAGATCTTTCTTAGGTCACTTTTAGTCAGATGAATAGGAGGAAGATGTCATTCAGGAGGAGAGAGCCATCACCAGAAGAGCACTCCATCCTTTTTGTTTTTGTTTTCATTTTTTTCCATGGCTTTCTAATCAATCCAGAGACTGAACCTGATATTACGTTTGAGTCCATGGCTGTATAGAACACTGGTTTGGATTTTAATTTCAAAGGAATTTCATTACTGTTCTCTCTATTTTCATGTAATTTATATCATTATGGTTAGATGATTTTAGCTACATAAATTCTAATTTGTTTGAGCTATTTGAGAATGCATTTTGATTTAATTGGTTGATTTACCAAATAATTCATTCTAAATGCATTAGAGATTTTGTGTGTATCTCTGGTCAGATACAAAATAGATTGGTTTCGTGTTGTTGGTTTAAGTGCAGTTATGTTAGGATTAATAATGTGAACCAATTAAAATTCTGAACAGTAGTTTAGGAACCTTAATTAGAAATAACTAGACAATTAAAATTAAACCAGAGGTATTATTAAGCAACAAGGATGTGAAAAATATTTGGGGAAGGATTCTAGATTGGTTATGTTTTATTTGATAACTTTTCGTTTTGTTTTGTTAATTGATTTGCTATTCTATTTAATTAGAGTGCAATTTTATATTCGAACCTCTAGTCATTTTGATTTCAATTTTATGATTCCTAAACTAATTGATTTGGTCAAGAGCTTATTAGGAGATGACTTGGTGGGCATTATATTGTAAACCAATGAAAATTCACTAATCTTGGCCTGTTCAACAACTGCAAGTGAACAGTTTTTCTTTACCAAGATTTTGGCTTTGTTGCCAAGGAGACAACTAATTATAATCAATTAGAATAAAAAATTTCTTAGTCTCAATTATGACTTTAGCATTTTTATTTAGTGTTTGTGGTTAGTTTTCGGTGTTTTGTGACTGTTTTAGGCAATATCAGTATTATGGGTGACAAACTCTGATTGAATTGAAACTTTGTATATAGGTTCTAGGTGTTGTGAGGATCAAGAGTTACTACTACATTGCAAGCTAGGCCACTTTTTGGCCAAATTCCATTATTTAGACTACTTTTTTTAATTTTTTTCAATACTTTTTGCGTTGATTTTTAGCTATTTTTTAATATTTTAAAATTTATTTTGATTTTTCTTGGCAATTTTTGGGTGTTTTCTTTTATTTTATTTTCATTCTTGGTGTTTGACAAGATCCTCCAATAGCGATTTGGTTGAGTTTGATCCAGAGATGAGAGGTTTCATGCGAATGTGTGACTTTTTCAAATGCTAAGAATACTTCTTAACTGATTGCACACGTCCACATGCCATGCATGCATTTGTAAGACTTGTTTTGCATTTTTTTTCGTATGATTGAATGGGATATGAGCTATTGGGATTCTTTGAATCTCATCCCTTCCTCTCAAATGATCTAACATGCTAGGTGGACAAAGTGGGCAAGGTAATGGAAGCCAACTACCTTGAAGATGAGAGTATGACAATCAAGAGCATGATTTTTACTTCTTTAAGGCCACACAAGTAGCAAATATTATAATCTAATGTTGTATATGACCAATAACCTCATAAACATATGTAATTATACTAAGGTATCATGTATGAATGAGAGTTGAAGTTGTATGTATAGATAGGCACATTTTGGTTATGTATTGGCAACTTTCCATTATGGAAGTATATGTATAAATGAAAGTGGAATACCCAAAATGAGATGCATGAAGTTTAGGAACCTTTGGGCAGCTCACATAAGTCCTAATTATGCTTTTAGACTTGTCCAAGAGGTGTCGAACCATAAGGAAAGCCATTTGGACATTTTGATATCCTATATGGAGCCAAAATTGACCATATTGAAACCCTATATTATTTTTTATCCAAATGAGATCCTTTTTATCTAAAATTTGGCATGCAATTAGAGATTGTTGAGAGATTTTTAGAAAGCTAAAGAATATAATTTTTGGAGGTCTAAACAATATTTGATGAATTTTCAAAGTTTAAAAATTTTTTAGTTTTGGTCATGTCACTGTTCATACTGGTCCGAAAATGAAATATATCACATAGGACTCAAATGATGTCCAATTGCCACAAAATTTTATATAGAGAAACTAGACATTCCCAATGACTTGTTCAACTAGAAACACTTCATTTGGATGTCTAGAGGTGGAGATATGAATTTTCAAAGAATCTATCCAGTATTAGGAACTCCAACTGACTTCAGTTACTGTTTGATTGAGTTTCGAGGTCTAGGCGTACCTAAACTAGTATGGAGTTATTTTTTTTCCTCTAGCTAACATCTATAGATTTTTAAATTAGTATCATTTACATGGATTTGATTTTTTTGAAATTAATTGAATATTTTTGAAGTTTGCTACAGAATTCTGTGACAGTACCAGTGAACAGCCTGAACTTTGGACCTTTTCGAATGTCAAACACCTTCTGTGATAGATGTTATAATTTGGACATATTTTTAGCATAAAGTAGACATGTGGAGCTTTCCAGAATGGGCAAGAATGCATGATTTTAATTTTTTTAGAATTAATTATGAGTTTTCAAATTTGTGATAGAAATATGAAAAATCTGGCCGAAAATATATGTATGTGTTTCATGCTTCCCTTTGAGTTCCACGAGACGTAGGCCACTTTTAATGATACAAATGAGTTATATTCATGTAATTAACTATGAGAATGTGATGTATGAGCTGACATGGTCCACATAACATCAAATGAAATTTTTATACGCAAGGTAATGCTAAGAAATGCATTATTTACTGCTATTTTTCCTTGCCTCTTTGTGAGTTGTTTGATATGAGGCATAGAGATAGTATGAAATGAGTTAGAAATATATGGTGTTACACTATACACTTTCAATCATACATGATGGATGTAGTTTCATGCGAATGAATGACATGTATGGTCTATGAGCTACATATGCATATCAAGAACATGATTTCCATTTCATATAGTCTCAAATATATCAAAGTAGACTCTCAAGACCTTGGTTAGCTTCACCCTCTTCTCTCAGGACTTTTGGACTCATCTTACCCATTTACTTTGGGACTTTTGACTAAGCCTCATTTCTCTTGAGACTTTTGGCTTGTCTCACCCATACTAAAAGGCTTTTGGCTCATCCTCACCCTTATTAAGGGACTTTTGGCATTACCAAGTCTATTCAAGTCTTATGCACGCATAAAAATGATTTAATACATATAAGTGGCACCACACATGTCCCTACTAGCTAAGAATACTTCTTTTAGTTCAAACACATACACAAGCATCCAAAGTAAGTGAACATCCACACACATACATGAGAGAAAGGTTAGAGAGCTACCTTGTAATGAATCATAATACTTTTCTCTTAGAATTTCCTTCCCCTTCATGGTCACACTCTTGTAAGGAGGTGAGACTAATTTCTCATAGCCTATAGACACAAATGGAGCATCACTAAGTCATTGAAATAAAATTCAGCTCTTTACTAGGCTACTTGACTCAAAGACCTTATTATGGTTCCATAATGCACATAATGAGGTAATATATGGAGTTCTTACTTTTGGCTTCCATTTCTTGATCATTCTAGATCTCTTGACATAAATTAAACTCTTGGGAGTCATCACAACTCAAAACCAAAGGTTCTAGACTCACAATGCTTCTTTGTGCTCTAATATGGAACTTACAAGTCCATCTTCTCCTATAAGCCTCCTAACTTTATTCCAAGGCTTCCTTTAATGTTTCTTACTCATAATTAGCCCCTTTCTAGCCTTAGAACAATTTAAATTACTCCATAGTATTCCCACTCCCTTGAGGCTGAGATATGTGCATAAAAGGAGCCCATAGAGTTACTTGCCTTTTTTTTTTTTTTGAAGGAATGGCTCTTTACAATCTTCTTAGGGGTCTAATGGACTCATACAAGCTTTTAGATAAGCTAGATTATCTCTAGGAAAAATCAAACTTAAGAATTTGTCTTAAAACCCCAAGATTCTCAATATTGAATTTCATTACTTCCCATTTGATTCCAACGGACTATTCTTAATTCTCTCACTCTCAAACACTTGTTTCTCTCTTGTTAAGGTCAGAATTCATCTTCCTTTAAGTAGGCTAGGTCTGACCTAAATTTCACTAAAAAGAAAGATCTATAAAGAAGCCATTAAAACTCAAGAAGCTTACCTTGTTTGTGAGCTTTTTCAAGAGACTTCCACTTGTAACAAGCTTCTTCTTCCAAAACTTCCTTCTTCTATTTAGGCTGACCTCAAAACAAAACCATATCAACCTCCCAATTCAAGGAAAAAGAAAAGAGAAGATGGAGAAGAGACTTGGCATGAGAAGAAGTAAGGAAAGGAGCAAGGTTTCTCACCTTTTCAAGACTTTTTCTTCCTCTCTTAGCTCTCCCTCCTGTGTGCCCCTCTCTTTGGCCTCTCTCTCTCTTTTTAGCCAGCTAAAAGTCAATTAGAATATGAGAAAAATTTTGACTCTTTAAGAAGCAAAATCCCACTTTTTTACATCTTTTTAGAATATATCTTGCTATAGTGGGAAACACCCCTCGCTACGGCAAGAACTTATCAATTCCAGGTCCCCCTATTCTCAGTACAGCTGACTCTATTACGAAAAACTCCTTGGATTTTGTATAAGCCATGAACTTGCTATAGCAAACGGGCATTCTCACTATGGTGAATAGGCCTCCTCACTATAGCTAATAGGTATCCTGGCTATAGCTAACAGGCATTCTGGCTATAGCTAAGAGACTTAGAAAAATTCTAAAATCTTAGATGTGACAATTAACTTGAATGGCTTATTGTTTTTAGTTGAACATCATCCCTATAGAGGTAAATAACTAGGTCAATGCTCACATCATCATTAGTAGCCATATTTATTTTAACTTCAACCTGTTAATAAGTCTTATAACTAGGTAGTTCCTTGTTGTCCCCACCTATGCCATTATCAATCACCTCAAGCATATTAAAAAAGTCTTGAGAATTTGTCTTAATAGCAAGCCAATCTAGATTACAAATATCTTTTAAGTAGAACACTTACTCTATTTGAGATGCCAAGGCAAATGGTTCATTTAAGTTTAGTAAGTATCAAATGTTCATGCGTGTGATTCCATACATGTCAATCTTATATCCTTTTCCTAAATGGCCTATATCCCACCAATGACACTTCAAGAGATACACTTTTTTATTCCCAAAATATGATAACTTATATATATATATATATATATCTTCCTAAACGCCATAATACTCTTTTATCTCGTCTAAATCATCACCCTTCATAAGAATCCATTATTTTGTGTTATCCTCTTGGACGCTTAATTTCTAGTGTGGAATTTGAATATGCTCACCATAAATGATTAAATGTGCAACAACAATAGACCATTTTGAGCAGTCTAACTCTAAAACTCATGAGGTCATTACTTGCATCACCCTATGCACCTAACTCTAAAACTTGTGAATGAAAACATATGTGAGTATAGTAACTTACAAATTAACCAATGGAAACATGAGGTCAAAACATACTTATACATAAAAACCATTCTGAGAACTCTTTAACCACTAAAGCTTGTGTTTCAATATTTGTCTTATGTTTCACTCTCTATCTTATGCTTCCTACAATGTATGACCTAGTTAATTAAGATATGATAACAGAAAATTGTTTTGGGTAAGTGATAGCGAAGTCATGTGAACTTACTCAATGAATGACCAAATATCTTCACAATTTTGAAACACATACATATAAGTTTGTTTGAACTCTATATCTGATAAGAATATTGATTTATAACATCCCCTTGCCTACCCACTTAGATTGAAGATGGATGTCTCATCATGTTCCACATGTCTATCATTGTTTCTATACGATCTATTAAACTTGGTGAGGATATTTTTTTAGGTATCATAAAAAAAGGTAAGGCATTCGTCTACTAACTAACCTTTTAGATGAGCCTTATTGCAAACATATGTTTTCAGTGTCCACAAATACCTATATATATATATATGTTAATCTGAATAAGGTATGGCATCTTGTAAGTAACAATAAAGGACATCAATTAATTAGTCTATCTTACCTTTTAATAGGCTACATCCACTAATATTGTATCAATCCACCAAGCTTAGCCTTTCTATATGCAAGTAGACCATGATATCAAAGAAAGCAAGCAGAAACACCATATCCAATCTGCATAATGTGATTGCAACTTGAGTTTCTAAGATATCAAGATCTTTAATTCTCAAACACTTAAAGCACAAGTTCTTAAAAAAATTTCCTAGTTTTATTATAGGTTCTAACACTTACTTGGGCAACAAGCCATGTATTGCAAGTTAGAATATGTCATATAACAATACATGGTGGTTGTGATACTTCAACCCAAAGACTTTTTGCTTATAAACAGTAAGGTGCCTTAAAATGTTGAGGAAAAGGCATCAGACGCCTTCATATTAGTTAAGAAGTTACAAACTTTTGACTTCTCCTGTAGGAACAATGCATAACACATTGCTTGAATCAGAACTTTGTTCTTGTCTTTTATTAGGTGTAATTATTGCTTGATCCATAAATCAACTAAGTCATATCGACACTCTAGTATTTCCTTCATCTTTTCGACCATACCCATCAATGTCAACACTATGTTATCAAACATATTTCATCATACATGTATAACATCAAGGTTGTGTTGAAGCATAAGGGTTTTCTAGTAGGGTAGTCCAAAGAAAATGTTTTTCTTCCTCCAATTGAGAGCATTATTGGTGTGATAACACTTTCATTTCTAACCTTTCCCAAAAGTCACATTGCCCAATACTTAAACCTGCATAAGTGCTTCATCACTAGTTAGGATAAGGTGCAACTAAATGTTTAACTTTTTCATTGAACACTTTCCTATTTTAGTGCCATGGATGACCAGTTGGAAGGAAGTGATGATGCCTTATATAGCACACCTTATTCCATAAAGAAGCAGAATATGTGTCTTTGTGGCAATAGGGGTAATCAAGATTGCCCTTGGTGGAACACTTGAGAGGTTCCTATATGTTGGAAAGTCATTGATTGTCTAGATGATAGCTGTACGCATCTGAAAATTGGACTGTGAATGGGCATTATATGTGTGAACTCCATCATTCCATAATTCTTATGGCTTTTCAATCATTGGTTGCAAGTATACATCTATGCCATTACCAAGACACCTAAGACCTAGGATAAGAAGTGTCATTATAAAGTATAGGTTCTTAATGCTTGCCCATCGCTTATATTTCCATAATCCTAAAATCAATCACTAGCTAGACCTAAGCATACATTCTACAATTGGGAGAGAAGTCGATATGTTGGTCATCAAATTATTTCCAAGCAATAGAGTTAGATGGATGCCATAACACCATCATTGATGTATTCTTCCATGTGCCACCTTATATCTTCAGTTGTATATCAAGCCATGTATAGCCATTGCAACTTAGGCTTTAACAAAAAGTGTCATAACACTTTATATGGTACTTTCTTGCCTCTATGACCATTCAACTTCCATCTAGAAATGTTGCACTTAGGACATGATTTCACATTAGCATGTTCTCACCAATATGAGATACAATCATTCTCACATAGATCAATCTTGTTGTAATCCAATCTAAGCTCCCCAACATCCTTATTTGCTTCATAGTAGGAGTTAGGTATTAGTGTCCCCTCAAGTAGAACATCCCTAAATAAACTTAGCAATGCATCCATAAATTTGTTGCTCCAATGGTTGAGGCATTTCAAGTAAAGGAGTTTGGCTATAGAAGATAACTTTGACACCTTTTTACAACTTGGATAGATGTCAGTCTAAGCATCTTCCAACAATTTAAAGAGCTAGCTAGCCTACAATTAGGAAACTTTTCTAAATATGCATCACTGAACACATCATGTAACATCCCAATGATATCATCTTCCTTATCATTATCCTCATGTTCTTCATCATTTACAAGCTGAAGAGGATTGTAGGCACTAGGTTGACCTTCTTCGTGTGAGTCATACACTTCATAACTTTGCCTTTACTTCACCTATTAGCTTCCACCTTGTATTCTTGCACCCCTTGTGTGGACATTAAATCATATCAATCACTCTAGCTTAACTGATTGCTTAATGGAGAAACTCATTAATGCTTTGTCTATATGCCATATCGACTTTATTCTTGACGTGCATTCAACTTTTATTCATCCTTATATCCTATAATAATGCATTCAAAGTGGTATTTATAGGCTGTTTGTAGTTATATAGCCATATATCCTTTAATATATATATATATATATACACAATACAAGCATCCTTAGTTTTTACTCCTTATATGACATGGAATCATCCTTATAGGTTATATTCTTAGGTATGAGGAAATTTAATAAACACCTTCATAGGAAAGGACAATACAACTCATAGTATTCCTCAAGGGGGAAAAAAAAGAAGCATAGTCAAGGCCTTTACTTGATCATACTTGGTAAAGAGCGATTTAAAGTAATTAGGAATGAAAAGACTCTAGATCACTTGTTGAAAATTATTTAACCATATGCCAACATAAGGTAATTTATTTCAAATATTTTGTATATTTTTTATCATAAATATTAAATCAAGTAATTATTTATTAAATATTTAATCTTAATTGTTTAATTTAAAATTAAACTACTAATTATTTATTATATTTTAATTTTACTATTTTATTTAAGTGTATTTTTCTATTTAATCTGAATCCATTAATTACAGATTAAATATTTAATCTTGTTTTAACCCTAATTATTTGATAAATATTATTTCATTTAATCTTAATCTATTAATTATTTAATACATTTCAAAATTCTTATTTTATTTAATTATATTTTTTAATTTAATCATAATATATTAAATATTACTACATATTTTAATTTTATTATTTTAGGTGATTATATTTTTATCTTAATATATTAAGCATTTAATCTAATAATTATCTATTAATAATTTATAATACATTCTATCCAACAGTAAAATACAGAACTTGGAACTAAAATGTAATGTTTTTATATATATATACACAACATAGGACAAAATCTACTTATATAGGTGCACTAAATCATATAAACTACTTATTGTGATAGAGAGAAAGTACAATCACCTTAATAATAATCCTTCCCAAAATGAATAAATTTATTTGTTTCACCAAAGTTACAACTACAATAAATGCTCACACACATGCACTTTTTACTAGCAATATATATGAATGCACTTACAAATGCAACAAAAACTAACACACTTGCAATACTCTTTACAAACATCTAATTCAACTTCTTGTTTAATTGTTCCACATATCCCAGGAAATTTAATCTTAGTAGTAGCATTTCAATTGCCTACTACCTAATTGAAGATGCTCTTTGCCTTTAATATACTATCATTCAAATAGCAGATTGCATATGTATAGTGTGACACCATAATACTACTAGCCTTACTTTTCCACTAGTGGGCTTTATACATGTTGTATTAAGAAAATCGATAAAAATAATGCAAATAAATGTGTTGTGTAAGACTTTAAAATTTTTTCTTTTATGCTCAATGGGCCTCATGAATTCTAGAACATCATCCTCTATTTATGATCCATCTATACAAATCATAAACATCATAAAATGCCACTCCCATTTTCGGATTTGGAAGCCACACATTAGAATGGGAGCTCAATTTCGGGTCCAGATTCTAATTTTCTGGGATAGACTTTCATAATTAAATCTAGAAAAATCAAAATCCAACAAACCATAGATTTTTGGAAAGCCTTGAATGTTAACTACATGTTAAAAATACTTCCAGGCCATAAAAACATTATTTGGACCATGTTTGACAATAGAAAAGTAGTATAGGTCTGGCTTTCCTAAAGTTCTGATACAATTTACTAGTATGAATTTCACAAACTCATAACTAATTCCATAAATATCCAAATTGATCAAACTATACCCATATGAAAAGCTACAAATGTCTAATTTAGGGAAAAAATAGCTTTAGATCAAGAAAGTGACATTAAGCTAACAAAAATTGATGGAGCAATACCTAGGGTCCTACTGCATTACTAACAGTAAGTTCCAAACTCAAAAATTCATTTCTCTCTTTACAGACCTCCAAATAAGGTGCTTCTAGTTGCTATAGCTCACTGTGAATATCTAGTTTTTCCATGTAAAATTTTAAGACCATTGGACCTTATTTATCCCTTAGATGACACAAAAATGTGAACTGCTTAAGTGAACAGTGCCCAGACCAAAACCAATTTCTAATATGAAATTTGAAAAATCATAAGAAATTCTATAGACCTCCAAATAATGCAGTTCTTAGACCTATGAGATTTATGTGTGTGCAAAATCTCAGCCTCAAAATTGCTCACTTAGTCACTTTGTGATATAGGGTTGCAAAATGACATTTTTATGCCTTTTTAAGGGTCAAGAATAGTCCATTTTGGCTTCTAGCTTTTCCAAGGCCACTTGAGCCCTTGGGAAAGCGTCAAAACGGACCTCTAAACATCTCTAAAGGGTCTAGATATCCATACATTACAAAATTACTCTCTCACTTGTTGACATACATAATGGTCTTACATGCTCATCTTTGCTATTCAATGTCAAAAACATACAATATCATTCCTATGCTTCTAATTCTCATACATACATCACATTTCTATATATTTACATGTGTTCAAGTAGCTATACATCATAAGATTACATATTTTGACAACAACATAGCTACAATACAAACATTTAGCAATTCCTTTGTCAATCTTCTTACCTTCAAGTGTGGTGGCTTCCATTTCTTTACTCCCTTAGTCCACCTAAACATGCTTAGGTAATGAGGAGGGAGGAGTGAGATGAATGCATGGCAATCTAGCAATTCATGAACATACATGAAACATTTCTCTCATTCAAGAAAATATACTCATCATACATAGGCTTGCCAAGACAATGGTTTAACCTCACCCATTCTCTTTGGGACTTTTGGACTTTCCTCACCCTTTCTTAAAGGACTCTTAACTAAGTCTCACTCTTCCAGAAACTTTTAGCTTTGTCTCACCTATTCTTAGGGACTTTCAGCTCATCTTCACCCTAGCTAAGAGACTTTTGGCTTCACCAAGCTTATGCAAGTCAAAACACATTCATAAAACATCTTTCAAGAGTATGAACAAAGCAATATAGTACCATGGCATGTGGACATTTGCTAAAAACATGTTGCATAGCATAAACATACACACACACATCCAATAATCCATGGTTTTCTCTTGGATTCTTCCTCCATCTTCTTGGCCCAAGCATGAAACTTGAAGACACTAGGTTCTCTTAGTGTAAACTGTAATACCATATTATTTCTATTATCATACTCTCCTATTTAGGGCAATTTGTGCACATTCACGGGCAAAAGCAAGGAAAAGTATGAAAATAATATACTTTTCTTGCATTATGCCAATTTTTTTTTCATCTCACGCTATGTGGGCCTTATGGATTATCCAACAACATTCTGTAGTCACTTACCATTTATATGAATTATACATAACTTAAAACATCACATAATCCATGGTTTTCAAGCTCAAACCCTAAATTTTCACCAATCCTTCTCAGATAACAAGTAACAATTTTCAGGGGTAACTTTAAAAATTCATAACTAAATATAAAAAAATTAAAATCACACAAGCCATAGGTTTCTAGAAAGCTCTGGATGTTACCTTCACATTAAAATAATTTTAGGACATGAATATAGCCTTTGGACCAAGTTTGACAACAAAATAGCCACAAAGGTCCAGCTGTCCTTGGTACTGATATAATTTACTGTCATAAACTTCAAAAATATCCAATTAATTTCAAAAAAATCCAATCCATGAAAATGATACTAATTTGGAAAGCTACAAATGTTAGCTAAAGGGAAAAATATTTTAGACCAAGACAAGAGCATTCAGACCTTGAAAACTAACCAAATAATATCACAAGTCTGACTGGTCACCTGGTACTGGATAGCAATTTCAAAAATTAATACCTCCCTCTCTAGACATCCAAATGTAGTACTTCTAATTGGTACAAGTCACTGGAAAGGTCTAGTTTCTCCCTATAAAATTTCATAGTAATTGGATATCATTTGCCCTATGATTGATATAGATTCATTTTCGGACCATGTGTACAATACTAGTAGCCAAATCAAAAAAATTTGCTAAATTCAAAAATTCACCAAAATTTCTATAGACCTCTAAATATTACCCACCTTAGCTTCTCAGAAAGCTCTCAACAAGCTTTAGATGTATGCCAAATATCAAACCAAAAAGAGCTCATTTGGGCAAAAAGTGATATAGCCTCACAAAATGGTCACTTTTATTCCATATGAGGTACCAACTTGGTTCAATTGGCTTCCTCTAATGTTTCAAACCTTTTGAGAAAGTTAAAAAGCATGAATATGACTTGTATATACTACCCAAGTGGTCCCAAACCTCATGCATTTTAATTTGATCATCCAACATCCATTAATACATAGTTACATACAAGTCATCCAAGAGCCAATTTGCATAATTCCATGGATTTGGTGTCACATAAGGTCTACATCATATTCATACATCATTTTACATTTGTTCATGAGCTTACATCTTAAAAATAATATGTACAAAGTAACTTTGGCATTCAATTACATAACAAGCTACATAACTATCAAGACTTGGCTTTTCAACTCCCTTGGCTTGCATTCTTTGTTTCTTGGACATCACCTAGGCATGTCAAGAGAAAGGGGGAAGAGGAGTGAGATTCCTAGAATCTCAACAGCTCACACACCCATTCACATACACATTCAAGGCATACATACATCAAGTGCACAAGTAAACAGGCTACCAAGATCATAAATTCTCATTTCCAAGATTCTCATGCCACACTTTCACAATTAAGCCATCAAGGAGCTCTAGGGACTTTTGATTTTGCCTCACCTCATTTCTAGGACTTTTGGATATGCCTCACCCTTGGCTTAGGGACTTTTGACTTGGCATCACCCATCCAAGAGACTTTTGGCCTAGTCTCACCCATGCCTTGAGACTTTTGGCACCTCCTCAACCACATTAAGGGACTTTTGGCATCACCTCACCCTTGGGAACCATTCTCACAATCAATGGAATTCAAGACAACACATTGGTACCAATGCAACCTCAAGACATCAAGTGGCATGTTCTCAAATCACAAGAGCATACACAAGCACACAAAGACATATATATGCACACAAGAATACAAGAGAATAAGGTGGAGAGCTACCTTGAATTTATGTAAGCTTCCTTTAGTCTTTCTCCTTCTCTTTCTCGACCTCATAAGAACACCTAGGTGGATGGATGTTCTCTTGGCCTAGACACCATAAACAACACATAATCATACACTTGAAGTAAGCCAAGACACCAAAGATACTCTTGAACACATACTTAGTTCCATAAGTGGCATAATGGTTCTATAATTGGCCTATTGGAGCAACTCTCACATTTCAAATTCTAGGCTCTATTCTCTTATTATTTCTAGACTTCTTGGACTCATTTAAGGTCCTTGGATCCTTCACACATTCACTTGCACAATTGGAAAATCAAATTGCTTCTTAAAATACCATTATAGACACCATTGCTCTGTCTCTCATTCCATGGCTCCTAAATTTTTTCCAATGGTTTCTCCCATCTTCTAACATCATATAAAGTCTCAAACCAAGGCTAGAACAAATTATAACACTCCCTAGCCCATATAACTAGTCTAGGTTGAGACAAGCTTCAAGAAAGGGTTCTTAGAGTTTCAAAATTTTTCTTGATGGGAGAGCCACTTGGGAGGGCTTCTAGAGGTCTTAGGAGCTTAAGGAAATATTCAAATAGCAAAGGAAATATTCATAGAAAATCAGATTTTGTAAAACCCTAGAAACCACTACACTTTCCTAACTTGATTTCTATTGGTTTCTCTTAGAATTTTTTGCCATATTCCTCTTCTCATTGGTCTAAAACCCTAGTCCCTCTCTTATTTTTGGAGAGAAAATCCCTCCCCCATATGGCTTTGTTCTTGGCCAAAATTGTGCATAAGGGAGAAGAAGGAGAAGAAACAATAAAAGGCAAGAATTACCTAGGATTTAAGCTCGTTTTCAAGACCTTTTCCTTTTGGTTTGCTTCTCTCCAAGAAATTTGAACTACTCCCCTAAAATCTGGACTCAAAACAGAACCAAAGAGTTCAACAAAACTATAGAAAGAGAGGAGGAGATGAGAGGAACAAAATTGGAAGAGAAAGGAGCATGAAATTCTATGGATTTCTCATATTTTCTTGGCTTTTCTCCCTCCTTCTTCCTTTTCTTGTGTGCCTAAGAGAGCTACTATTTTTTTGTAATTTGGGGAGAGGAAGTCATACTTAAGAAGGTGGGAGAAGAAGGGATAAGTGTGTGGGAGCTTCTAGAAACACACTTTTTCAAAAATTTCAATTTTGTCCTTCCGTAATGGAAATTTTGTTTCGGCTTCATTTTAGTTCCTTTTTTAGAGTCGTCTTTTCCATTATAAAATTTAGATTCCCAATTTAATAAAATACCTTTGGAATCACTCAATTTGGAGTTAAAACCTTCCTGAATGAATCTGTCAAAGTTCAGATTCACTGTCGTTGGAAGACATACACCAGTGGGGCTTTACCAGTTCCGGGACTTCCCATGGTTTTTAGGGCCTCTGAGAATCCTGGGCAACTCAAATTTTCCATTTAAAAAGCCCTCCTATGTGTTTTTCCAAAGGTAGTATTTATTTACAAAAATACCATTATGTTTCATCAGTTTTCATCATAATTTGTTTCACCGTCCTACTTCCATTTTTCTTTCTATCTGAACCTAGAATTATCATTTTTAGAAGTTTAGGACTCTACCCAAATTTTTTGCAACATTGTTTAGCTCATTTAAAAGGACTTGCTTTTATACGGCTTATTTTGTTGTTTTACGAAAATTACGTTTATTACATAAACACATCAAATGAGACATACTTAGATTATTGGAATGAGTTCTAGTCTTTTGCAACTCCTATAGATGCTCACTTTCTCACTTGTCTCCGTAATGCTTCCCTATAAGACATAATGAAGCAACTATTGGAATTCAAGATCTTGGCTTCATTTTCTCTTTCATTCTAGTTCTCTTAACTCCATTTAGACTCCTTGGAGCCATCACATATTCATTTTGAGGAGTCTAGCTAGGAGTTACTTCATTATGTTACATTATAGAGCATATACCTTCATCTCACCTTCTAGGCTTCCTAACTTGTTCCCAAGGCCTCCTCTCATCTTCTACCATCATATATGATCCTAATCTAGGTTTAGAAAATTTAAAACTCTCCTTAAGTGCTGCATCTAGCTTGGGCCGAGACTATGCTTCCTTTAGCACCAATGGGAGTTGTTTTATTTTCTTTGATGGACAATGCATGTGGGAAGCTTCCTTGATATCTTAGGGACTCATACAAACTCTTAGACACCTTAAATTATGGCTAGAAAGCTTCCTACAAACCAAGGTGCAAGTGAAACCGTAAGCTAGATATCTTACAAATCAATGGTTCTTTCTTGGATTTCTTTGCATATTCTTGTTTCCCATACTCTAAATCCTAGGTTTCACTCTTGGTTTGCTTCAAAACTAATTCCCCCTTAGCCGTCGTAGAAGAGGCCAAAACTCATCCAAGAGGAAACAAGAAAAAGCAAGCATGGAAGATAACAAATTTACCTTGGTTCCTAGCTTTTCTCAAGTGCTCTTTCAAATAGTAAATTCCTCTCCTTCAAGTTTCACTTTCCCTCCTCTATATTAGACCCAAAACATTACCATATCATGGACAAAAATCATATAAATAAAGGTGGGAAGGAGGAGAATAACTTTAAAGAAAGAAGAAGCTTAAAATTTTCATAATTTCCATACCTTTTGCCATGCTTTACTTCTTCTTCTTCTCCTCCTTTGGTGCACCTCTCTCCCTTGGTATCTCTCTTTGTTTTGGGCAGATGGGATGTTGGTTAATAAGGGAGAGGAGTGGAGCATGAGTTCATGAAGCAAGGAAATTAGAATTGTTCTTCAAAAATTATGTTTATGTCCAACTTTCTTACCCTTTCATTTTAGGCTCATTTTACCTCCTTTTCAAGAATTATCTTTTCCATTATAAATTTTAGGCCCTCTAACTTATAAAATGCCTTTAGAATCACTCAATTTGGATCTAAAATCTTCCTAATCAAAAGGGTCAAATTTTGGGTCAATCGACGTTAGAAAACTTACATTATAGGGGGTTTAAACCATTCTAGGGATTCCTATAATTTTTAGGGCCTCTGAGTACCTTAGGCAATTTAATCTTTCCTTTTAAAAATCCTTCCTTAGTGTTTTCTTAAATAGGTTTTGTTATAACGAGAGACACCTCTTGCTATGGTGAGAGCTTCCCAGTTGTTCTCACCACAACATGCGCTATTGTTAGAAATTCCTTGGATTTTGTATAGGCCACAAACTCACTATAGTAAACTTGTAACGAACATAACTTCTATAAAATAATGAAATAAACTATATAAAAGCAAGTCCTCTAAAATGAGCTAGATACTATCCTAAAAAATTTGGGTAGAGTCCTAGACTCTTAAAAATGATAATTCTAGACTCATATAGAAAGAAAACTAGAGCTAGAATGGTGAAACAATTTATAATGAAAACTGATGAAATGTAATGGCATTTTCGTAAATAAGTGTAAATTTTGAAAAAAAAACACATAGGAGGGCTTTTTAGATGAAAAATTTGAGTTGCCCAAGGTTCTTAGAGGCCCCAAAAATCATGTGAAGTCCCGAGACTGGTAAAACCCCTCCGGTGTACATTTTTTAATGGCAATGAGCTTGAACTTTAACAAATTCATTTAGGAAGGTTTTAGCTCCAAATTGAGTAATTCTAAAGGCATTTTATTAAATTGGGAACCTAAATTTTATAATGGAAAAGACAGTTCTCAAAAAGGAGCTAAAATGAAGCCAAAACGAAATTGCCATTACGAAAGGATGAAATTGGAATTTTTAAAAAAGCTAGCTTCTTGAATGTTCCTTAAGCTTCTTGCCTTTTCTCCCACCTTCTTAAGCACGAATTTCTCTACCCAAATAAAAAAAATAGCAGCTCCTTGAGGCACACCAAGAGAGGAAGAAAAGGAGGAAGAAAAAGGCAAGAAAGGTAAGGAAATCTAAGGAATTTCATGCTCTATCTTTCTCCAGTCTTGTTCCTCTCTTTCCATGATTTATTTGAGATGAATGGTTCTATTTTGATCCATAAATTAAGGGAGGAGTTTGAATTCCTTGTGGTGGAACAAACCAAGAAGAAAAAGCTTGGAAAACACACTTGAATCTAAGGTAAATTCTCACCTTAGTTGCTTCCTTCTCTTGCTTCTTCTTGGTGTATATTTCGGCCAAGAATAGAACCATATGGGGGAAGGATTTTCTATCCAAAAACAAGAGAGGAACTAGGGTTTTAGACTATAAAGAAGAGGAATATGGCAAGAAATTCTAAGAAAAACCAATAGAAATCAAGTTAGGAAAGTGTAGTGTTTTCTAGGGTTTTGGAAAATCTGATTTGTGTGAGTAATTTCTTAGCTATTTAAATGTTTCTTTGAGCTCTTAAAACTTCTAGAAACCCTCCCAAGTGGCTTTCCTATAACACCATAATTTCTAGCTCATCTCATACTATTCTTATGCATCACATCATCAAATCCATGAAGGAAGTGGAAAAAGTCCATTAAAATAATGTATTTAATTACGCTGCTTCGTGTACAAAAATTCCATTTTGTGTCACGTGGACCGTGTGAGCTCATACTATACTTTCCCATATTTAATTACATGTATACAACTCATTTGCATCATAAAATGTGGCTCACAACTTAAGAAAACCAAAATGAAGCATAGAATATGGGTATTTATTTTTGGATAGATTTTGCCTCTTTTCTGTCTAAACTTTGGAAAATCATAACTAATTTTAGAAAAATTGAAAACATGCATTCTTGGTCATTATGGAAAGCTAAGGATGTCTACTTCATACTAAAAATATGTCTAGACCATAACATCTATCACAGAGGATGTTTGACATCTAAAATAGTTTAGAGGTCAGACTGTATTCTGGAACTATCACAGAATGAAATTTTTATACATGATGTAGTGTAATTAAATACATTATTTTAATAGACTTTTTCCACTTCCTTCATGGATTTGATGATGTGATGCATAAGAATATTATAAGATGAGTTAGAAATTATAGTGTTACATTTATTGGTATCAGAGCAAAGGTTCAGGCTCTTGTTGTGGCTTGTGGCTTGTGGCTTGTGTTTATAAGTTGCCTAGATACATATGAGCTTGTTTTTCAGATAAATTGAGTGTGTTTGATGGTGGAAGTGTTCCATTGTTTCATGTTATAGTTTGTTATGATGTTTTAGCACGATGGTAAATACTAGGAGAGGTCGGCCCTCTAGAGAGGCTCATGGTGATGAAGCCGGGCCTAGTGATTCAGTAGTTGGAGCCTTACAGTCTATTATGGCTCACTTGGATAAGTAGTAGGCCGTCATTATGCAGCTTCAGGAATGGCTTGCTGAGAAGGATAGCCAGGGCCTTACACCTACTCCTCCTCAGCTACCTCCACACTCAGATCGTCTCGAGTATTCAGAGACGACTCATTCAGATCCACAGCCACACATGTAGGTTGTTGCCCCTTTTCCACCAGCTCAGACACCTCCTGCTCAATAGCAACCCTTGACCAAAAAGATCATTAAGTAGTTCAGTAATTTCGGGCCTCCCACCTTTGATGGTGAGATGAACGCAAATAAAGTTGAAAGCCAAGATGGCTATGTTTCAGTTATAGAAAGAAGCAGGCTATTGGTGGAAGGCATTGAACCTATCTTGAGGGCAAGGAATTCCCCGATTACATGGGAGGCATTCCTCGAGGTATTCCACGAGAAATACTTCCCTAGTTCTATCAGAGATGATAAAGAATCAGAGTTTATTCTCTTTAAGCAGACTAAGGGGATGTCCGTGGACTAGTATGTGGCGAAGCTTGTTGATTTCTCCAGATATTCTTCTTATTTATAGAGACATGATGATGAAAGATGGAGAGCAGACAAATTAGAAAAAGGCCTGCTCCCTGAGATTAGAGATAGGGTAGTGCCACAGAAAATTAGGCTCTTTAATACCTTCGTAGAAGTATGTAAAGTGACAGAGACGAATCTCAGGATGATGCAACCTACTTTGAGTGCCAGACCACCCCTCTCTGAGCCCAAGAGACCTAGAGAGGGTTCATAGGCTACAGTGACTAGTCAGAGAGGTGGCAAGAGTTAGTGGAGCTGAAAGGGGAAGAGACGGAGGACTCAGTCCAGTAGAGGCAGTTTTGCACTAATCACATGCCCCCAGTGTGGCAGGAACCACAGCATCAAACCATGTTATGCGGGGTAGAACATGTGCTTCAGGTGTGGTAGGCCAGGGCATATGGCCAAGGATTACACCCAGGCTCCTTTGTAGATCACACAGCTGAGGGAGATGGCTTCTCCTCCCAAACCTCAAACCTAGGGTAGAGTCTGTGCCCTGTCACATCAGGAGGTTAGCTGATCCCCAAGTATTTACCATTACCTCCCATGCTTGTTTGAATTGCGTGATCCAATTTAATCATTGCCTAACCACCCTTGATTTGATCTATATGCCCCTTATTGATATTGATGTGATTATTAGCATGAACTGGATGTCTATAAATAATGCCACACTAGATTGTAGCCACAAGTGCATTACTTTACCTTAGTGTAGGACTGTGCCTATTACCAGGGCTGAGTTATCTGTCATGACCACCTCCTAAGCTGAGAGATCTCTAGGGCATGGTTGTCAGGGGTATCTAGTTTTCTTTTTAGTTTAGGCTAAGGTAGAAGAGGGTATAGATAAGATTTATGAGTGAGGGAGTTCCCAAAGGTATTCCCTAGAGAGATTAGCGGATTGCCCTTAGAGAGAGTGGTAGAGTTTCCTATAGATATTGTACCTGAGGCAGCTTTAGTATCTAAGGCCCCAAATAGGATGGGTCCCACCAAGCTAGCAGAGCTTAAGAAACAGCTAGAAGAGCTTTTAGAAAAAGGTTTTATCAGACCCAGTGTCTCACCATGGGGAGCTTCAGTCCTATTCATTAAGAAGAAAGATAGGAGCCTTAGATTATGTATAGATTACTGAGAACTCAATAAAATCACTATTAAGAATAAGTACCCTCTCCCTCGCATAGATGATCAGCTATTAGAGTTTCACTCTTCTCTTCATCGAAATTGGAATCTACTTCACTAGATGGAACAAAGATCAAATCTTCCTAAGCCTAAACTTGCCGTGGAAGGGAAAAAATCCCTACTTTATTTAATTTAATACCGAGGCATATCTTTCTCGGAAAGCAGTAAATGAGGGAACAGAACTCGCTTTCGACTTAAAGGAAAGAGAGAATATTGACTTCGAAAAGCAGGCGCATAGAGGTGGGAAAAGCTATCAGTTGGTAGGAGCATTAATATTTTCTAAGATAGACCTCAGGTTGGGATACCATCAGCTTGGAATAAAGGTTAAGGATATTCCCAAAATAGCCTTTAGAACTAGATACGGGCATTATGAATTTTTAGTTATGCCCTTCGGGTTGATGAATGCACCCACAGTATTTATGGATTACATGAATAGAGTTTTCAGGCCATATTTAGACAGATTTGTAGTTGTCTTCATAGATGACATCCTCATCTACTTAAAAAGTAGAAATGAACATGATCGACACCTGAGATTAGCCTTGGAGACCCTGAGAGAGAGACAATTGTATGCTAAACTTAGTAAATGTGAGTTTTGGCTCACTGAAGTTTAGTTTCTAGGTCATGTGATCTCCTAGGCAGGGGTCGCAGTAGATCTCTATAAGGTAGAGGCAGTGTTACAGTGGGAGAGACCTAGGATAGTGACAGAGATCAGGAGCTTCTTAAGTTTAGTAGGTTATTATAGGAGGTTCATTTAGGGCTTTTCTCAGATAGTGATGCCACTGACCTGGCTTACTAGAAAGAATGTGCCGTTTGTGTGGAATGAGAAATGTGAGAATAGTTTTTAGGAATTGAAGCATAAGTTGACCACGACCCTATTTCTAGTACTCCCTGACCCTAAAGAAAGCTTTGTAGTGTATAATGATGCCTCTAAGAAAGGGTTAGGATGTGTGCTTATGCAGAAAGGCCGAGTGGTAGCTTATGATTCTAGATAGTTGAAACCTTACAAAGAAAACTACCCCACACACGATCTAAAATTAGCCACAGTGGTGTTTGCTTTAAAGATATGGAGACACTACTTATATAGAGCAGCTATAGAAATTTATAGCGACCACAAGAGCTTTAAATATTTATTTGAACAGAAAGAACTGAATATGAGGCAACGGAGATGGTTAGAATTTTTGAAAGATTATGATTTCACGTTGAAATACCATCTTGGTAAGGCTAATGTGGTAGTTGATGCCCTAAGTAGAAAATCCATACACATGGCCTGTATGATGATCCGAGAGCATGAATTAATTAAGAGATTTAGAGATATGAGTCTTTCTTGCGAGGTGTATTCATGGAAGCTATTAATGAGTGAGACCCGAATAGAGAATGACTTGAGGGATCAAATAAGAGAGGCTCAGCAGACATATGATCATGTGAATAAGATTAAAGCCTAGATAGCCCCGGGTAGCATTCAGGAGTTCAATCTATCTAAGGATAATATAGTGAGATACAAAGATAGGCTGTATGTGCCTAGAAACACAAATCAGAGAGAAAATATTAGATAAGACACATAAGAGTAAGTACACCATTCATCCGAGCAGTAATAAAATGTACCAGGATTTGAAGAAAATGTTCTAGTGGCTTGGAATGAAAACAGACATAGTAGAGTATGTCTCCCGATGTTTAGTATGCCAGAAAGTGAAAATAGCATACCAGAAACTAGCTAGGTTACTTCGGGCCCTAGATATCCCGGAGTAGAAATGGGATAGCATAGCTATGGATTTTGTCATGGGTTTACCCAGGACATCATTGGGGTATAATGTAATATGAGTAATAGTAGATATGTTAACAAAGTCAGTGCACTTTCTACCTATGAAAGCCACTTATACCTTGATAAATTAGCCCAGCTGTACATCAGGGAGATAGTTAAACTACACGGTTTGCCTAGGAGCATAGTATCAGATAGAGATCCCAAGTTCACATCGAATTTCTAGAGATCACTACAGGATGCTCTAGGTACTAGACTCAGGTTTAGCATAGCCTATTACCCTCAAATGGATGGACAGATGGAGAGAACCATCCAAACCCTATAGGGCATGTTAAGGGCATATGTCTTAGAGATGAAAGGGAACTTGGATACATACTTTCCTTTAGCGGAGTTTACATACAATAACATTTATCATACAAGTATACAGATGGCACCGTATGAGGCATTATATGGGAGGAAGTGTAGGTCTCTAATGTGTTGGGTTGAGCTAGGAGAGCGGAGCCTTAAAGGCCCAAAATTAGTGGACTAAACCTCCAGACAAATAGAAACCATTAGAAAGAAACTTATGACGGCCCAGAGTAGATAGAAAAGCTATCTAGATAAACATAGACGACCATTAGAATTTGAAATTGGAGACCATATTTTCATTATAGTGTTTTCAGTCACAAGGATAGGTCGATCCATAAAAAGTAAAAAGCTCAGTCAAAAGTATATAGGTCATTCTGAATTCTTGATAAAGTAGGACCTATGGCATATAGACTAGCCCTTCCTCCAAACCTAAGCCAAGTCCACAACGTATTCCATATTTCCTAACTTAAAAAGTACCAACCTGACCCCTCACATGTCATAGAATATGAGAATGTGCAGTTACAAGAAGATCTATCATACATAGTATCACCAGATCAGATCGTGGACGTTAGACTCAAGCAGTTACGAAATAAGACGATACTGTTGGTGAAAGTGGTTTGAAAGGGGTTATCTCTCGAGGAGGCTACCTGGGAGCTAGAGGATGATATAAGGAAGAAATATCCAGAACTCTTTCCATGAGGTACGTTATCTAAATTTCAAGGATGAAATTTTAAAAGAGGGAAGAATTGTAATCTTCGATTTTTGTTAAACGACAGAAATAGGCACGTTTTCAAAGCAAGTCTCCTGAAATGAATTAGTTAAGGTCCTAAAAAATTTGAGCAAGATTCTAGACTCCAAAAAATGAGAATCCTAGCTTCAAATGAAAGGAAAAACGGAGCTAGAATAAATAAATAAAATTTGATGGAAAACCTACGAAATGTAATGGCATTTTTGTAATTTTGAGAAAATTTTGAAATTCACACAAAAGGACTTTTTAAATGAAATTTTGAGTTCTCTGGGGTTCTCAAAGGCCCTAAAAACCATGGGAAGCCTCAGGACAATTAAATTTCCTTCGGTGGATGTTTTCCAACTTTGATGTGCCCAAAATTTGACGGGTTCGTTCGAAAAGGTTTTATCTTCGATTTGAGTGACTCCAAAGGCATTTTATTTAATTGGAAACCTAAATTTTATAATGAAAAAGACGGTTCTAAAAAAGGAGCTAAAACAAAGGAGAAACAAAAATACAAAGAATGAAGGGCAAAATTGGAATTTTTGAAAAAGTCACTTTCCTACATCTATATATAGGTGGCGCATCACACTCTCCCTCATTTAGCTTCAGATTATCCAGCCCCAAACAAGAAGAAAAACCCTTAGAGAGAGGTGCACCAAAGGAGGAAGAAGAAGAGAAGAAAATCCAAGCTTACGGTATGTTTCCATGGTGATTTTTCATTCTTTTCTTCATCCACACCTCCTCTCCTCCCTTCTCCTTGGTTTCCTTTAATTAAAATGAAGTTTATAAATCTGATTCAAGGGAGAAATTCAAGGGAAATTTCGGATTTGAAGAGAGAAGCTTGGAGAAAGCAAGATTCAAGTCAAAATAAGCAAGGAAACTAGGTAAAATTTCATCCTATGGTTGCTATTCTTGATTCCTCTTCTTCGCCAATTCGGCACACATAAGGAAACCTAGGAGGATCTGAATTTTAAGCTAAAACAAGCATGAATCTTAGGTATTTGAAGGAGAAGAACAAGAATATACAAAGAAAATAACAAAATAACCATTAGATTTCAAGATGCAAATTCTAGGGTTTCAAGTGTTCCTTTCAAATTCTGATTTTGTGTGATGATTCCTAGGTCTAATTAAGAGTTTAAATAAGCTCCTAAGATCCCTAAGATGCTCCCCACATGCTTCTTTCTTCAAGAAAACAAAGAAATCTCTATGAAGGCTAAAAGTGCTTTGTCTTGGGCAAAGGGGGTTCTTGTAGCTAGGGAGAGTTTTAAATTTTTCCAAGGCCATTCTTGAGTTATATTTGATGAATGAAAATAAGGGGAGACCTTGGAAAAACTTTAGAACTCATAGAAAGTGATTTGGTGCTTTAGGTTCCGTATTATAGCCTAAAGAAGCAACATGTTATTAGGCTCTTTATTTTAATGGTGTGATGACTCCAAGAGGCTTAAAAGGAGTCAAGAATCATATTTGAAAAGAAAGAATGGAGCCTAGAAATTATTTGAGCGGTATTGCTTCATTAGGTACATTTATGGACCATAATGGGGGTTATAGGGCAACCTAGTGTCTAAGCAAGTTGTATGGCCTTAGAGATTGTTTCAAGAACCTAATTGGCTTCCATAAATTATGTTTAGGCCAAGAGAAACCTTCCCCACACTTTTGTGGGCGTGTGGCTAAAAGAGGAGGCTTGAATTCCAAGGAAAAAGTGTGTGATTGTGTACAAGGTAGCTCTCTCCATCTTCTTTCATGCATGGATGTGTGTTTAGCTTGTCTTAGAATGTGTGTATATGTATTTTCAAGCCATGAAAAGTATGCTAGCATGATTTTATATGCCATGATTTCATGATGACATGTTATGCTTGCAAATGATGCTATGATATTTGTTTGAGTTTGCTTGAGTGTGGAGAGGTCAAGAACTCTTAACCATGGTGAGGATGAGCCAAGAACCCTTGAGATTGGTTGAGACAAAGCAAAGAGTCTCCCAAAAGCAAAGTGGGCTCCCAAGAGTATGGTTGAGTCCAAGAAATCTCTTAAAGAATGGATGAGGCAAGTCCAAAATCCATGAGAAAAAGTATGAGGCCAATCTAAACACTTGGTGAGCTCTTGAATATTTTGTATGACTTATTCACATGCCAAGCTTGCTTCTTGAATGTTCATGACTTCCATGATATCCATGCATACATTTTCAAAGCTTGCTTTGCATGTATTATGTATGATTAAATGAGAGATGAGCTATTAGGATTTTTTGAATCTTATTCCTTCTTGTCCAATGATTTCACATGCTAGGTGGGCCAAGTAGACATGGTAATGGGAGCCAACCACCTTGAAGAAACAAGATTGACAACCAAATGCTTAAGTTTTGTCACTTTAAAACCATAATTGTGTCATATGATGTAATCTAATGATGTATATGGTCTATGACCCGTTAGATATGTGTAATGTAACATCCAGTCCCTCCGTAAATGTGAGAAATGCGATGTTCAGTTCTCTGTAAACGTATAAAATAGGCTAAATATAAAAAGAAGTCCTCGAAATAGAAGGAATTTAGGTCAACTAAAATTATGATAAAATTTTAGATATTAGAAAATGAGGATTTGATATTTAAGATTCCCAAAAACTAGAGCTAGAAATACTTAGAAAATTTGCCAAAGAAAGTAGGGGCATTTTTGTAATTTTTGAAAAATTTGAAAAACTCATAGGAGGGCTTTTTAAATAAAAAACTTAAGATTTTTGGGGTTTTTAGAGGCCCTGAAAACCGTAGGAACTCCTAGAACAGTTGAAACTCCTCCAGTGAGTGATTTTGGCCATTGGTTAACTGAAACTTTGACCGAACAGTTCGGAATGGTTCCAGATCCTTTTTGAGTGATTCTAAAGGCAATTCTTATGATTAAGAGCCTAAGAAATATGATAGAAAAGACAAATTTCAAAAAGGAGTTGATTTGAGCCAAAATGATAAGAACAAAGAATAGGAACTAAAATGCAAAATAGAAAAGTGCATAAAGTGGACTCTTCACCTTCTTAAAGCACATTTTCCTTTGGCCTCTGATTAACAGACCTTTTTTCTACCCAAGATAAAGCATGAGACCAAGGGAGAGAGATGCACTAAGAGAGCTCAAGAGGAGGAAGAAAAGGCTAACAAAAGATAGGGATTTCCATAGTCATTCTTCTTGAAGCCTTCCTCTCCTCTCTTTGCTTCATCTTTCCATGTCTTTGGTGAGTGAAATGGTTCTATTTTGGCCTTGAACCAGAGGGAAAAACTTAGAAATCTAAAGAGGAAGCTAAGGCAAGGAGAAACACTCTTGAAAGAAGGTTGAACCCAAGGTAATTTCTTACTTTTTGTTGCTTCTTCCTTCTTGCTCTTCCTTGTGTGTGTAATGCCTAAAAACATAACCATCTAGGGGAGGAAAGTTTTGACCTAGAACTAATAAGAAACCATGAAATTGGAGTGTGAGAACTTGGAATATGCCAAGAAATTGCAAGAAAAACCAAGGAATTTCAAGGTAGAAAAGTGTAGAGCTCTTGAACACCTTGCAAAAACTGATTTGATATATGAGTTTCCTTGCATGTGTGAGTATTTGATTGAGCTCCTAAGACCTCTAGGAAGCCTCCCAAGTGTGTCTCCCATCAAGGAAAAATCAAGAAGGCCATGAACTCTTCTTCCCCCTCATGTCTCGGCCTAGGCTACTTGAATAGGTTAAGAAGTGTCTTAATTCATTTTAACCTTGGTTTGAGACTTTTTATGATGGTAGAGGGTGGGAGGAACCCTTGAGGAAAATTTAGAAGCCATGGATTGGGAGACGAGGCAATGGCTTCCATAATGTGACCTTATGAAGCAACTTATGTCTAGGCTTTTGTAAATGAATATGTAATGGTTCCAAGGACCTTAAATGAGGTCAAGAGGCCTAGAAATGATTAGAGAATAGAGCCAAGAACTTGAATCATGATGGTTGCTTCAATAGGCCATTTATGGAACCATTACATGACTTATGGAACCAAGTATGTTCTTAAGAGTAAATTAAATGCTTTGGCTTGCTTCAAGAATATAATTGAGTGTTATTCATTATATTTAGGCCAAAGAAACCAACCCCACCTAAGTGTTCTTATGGAACTGAAAAAGGTAAGGAGTAAGGCAAAGTAAAGTTTGCATAGATAACAAGGTAGCTCTCTCTCTTTTCTCCCATGCATGAATGAATGTCTACATTATTTTTGAATATGTGTATGAGTATTTTAAGCTATGAATTGTATTTTAGTTTGATGCCTATATTCTATGAAACCATAGTATTGCATTATGTATTCAAATGATGCCTATAAATGTTGCATTACTTTGCTTGAATGTGGAGAGGCTAAGAACATTCTATCTTCGGTGAGGATGAGCCAAGAGCCCTTAGAAGTGGTTGAGACCAAGAGAAAGTCTCCTAAGAGTAAGGCTTAGTTCAAGGCCTTTGAGAAAAAGGGTGAGGCAAGTCCAAGAACCTTGAAGAAAGTGGGTGAGGCTAATCCATTCATTTGGCAAGCCTAAGTATGTTATGTGTGCTTTGTGTAAATGCCAAGAATGTATTTTGTACCATTTTCTATTTTGATATGCCATGCATGTATCCTTAAGACTTGTATTGCATTCTTTATGTATGATTGAATAGGAGATGAGCTATTGGGATTCTTTGAATCTCATTCCCTTCTTTCCAATATCTTAGCATGCTAGGTGGAACCAATGAACAAGGAAATGGAAGCCACCAAGTGAGGAGATGAAGCCTTGATCATAAAGCTTTTAATTTTGTTTATGTTATAACCAAAGGAGTGGCATATGATGTAATCTTTTGTTAGAATTAATGCACAATGAATGGAACATGTGTAAATATCCTAATAGATGATGTATGTATGAAATTTGTGGATAAATGGAATGTATTGCAATTTTTGGGTATGGAATGCCAAGACTAGCCTTATGGAAATGTGTGTATGGTATGGGGTGAGAGTGTGAGTTCCTGAATTATGGGTTTGTGCACCTTTAAGAAAAGTTTAAAATGTCATTTTGGTGCAATCTCACATGCTCAAATTGCCACACAAACTTAGGAAGCAAATTTGGACCCTTTGATACCATTATGGAGCTCAAAAATGACTAAAATGGAACTTCATGGCACAAACTGACCAAATGAAGGAATTTGCCCATGAAATTTTGTAAACATGTAGGGCTCATCAAGAGCTTTTTGAAAAGCTAAAGTTCAAAAAAATTGGAGCTCTATAGAATTAATTATGAATTTTCAAAGTCCAGATTTTTCTGCTGTCATGAGGCATGTACTATTCATATGGTCAGATTTGTATTCTGTGTCATCCAATGGGCAAATGGTTTACACACATAAACTAGAGGTCATAAGCTTTCTGTGGCCACTAAGATCACCTTATTTGGAGGTCTGAGCAAAGAGTTATGCATTTTTGAAGTTTGCTGTCAGTAGCAGTGGCGCCCCAGGAGTTCAGTCACTGTTCTATAGATTTCCAATGGCTAAATCTATCTGTTTCATTCTAAAATTATTTTTAGCATAAATTTAACATTTGTAATTTTCCAGAATGACTAAATTTGTATGATTTTGATTTTTATAGAATTAGTTATGAATTTTAGAATTTTATATCAGTAATTTGAAATAGCAGCCTAGGCAATAGCGACCTCAGTAGATTTTCGAATGTCAAACGTCTTCCCCTTAATGATTCATGAACTGAAACTATTTTTACCATTGGGTAGACATCCATATCTTTCTAGAATGGTAAATTTTGTTGGTTTTTGTCACACCTACACTTTACATACACTATAACTTACCATATGAAAGGGTCTTGTACTACTAACAGAAGACCCTGTTGACAAGGTCTTACGTTTTACAAGGCGAAATCTAAGATCCTGTCAACAAAGTCTTTAATTTCCTTAGTGTGGAGTTCAAAATCTTGTCAACAAGATCCTAGACCTAAAAAGATAATGGTCATACTTAGACAACCTTCATCATTTTCACAAGAAAACCATAAGTTGATGATGCTAATGTGATAGAAGTACTTCCATGGTTATCATAATCAATTTCATGTAATGCAAACATAGGAGTTTACTTGTACTGGGAGTTCGGTAGCCCTAATAAACATTACAGTTAACTTACGGTAGATATCTCATGTATAATATTTATACAAATCAAAAGAGAGATTTATACTACAATGTTACATCCTCACTGGAGTCAAACTTTACATTCAACCCTTGTTCAAAGGATTCATAAGACCAATTACAATCAATATGTAATCTATTGGCCAGTTTGTTCATTCTCTATTTGTCTGGCTCCATTCGTAGCATAGTTAATACCTGTAAAATAGTCAATTTGTGGTGAGATAAAATCTCAGTAGCTAACAATGTGCTCAAAAAAAAAACATACATATAAATAGCACGGATTACTATCCAGGATACATTCGATGCAAACTTCGGTGTCAGAGCATGTAATATCTAGGTAGCAGCATATTCTCATTCGTTAGGCTAAGTAGCAGCACATTCTCATTCGTTAGGCTACGTAGCAGCATTTTCTTATTCGTTAGGCTATGTAGCAGCATATTTTCATTCGTTAGGCTACCTTGCTTCGGTTATTGGCCAATAACAGCAATCTGGTACTCATAAAGAGTCATATTAGCAGATATACATGCAACCAAACACAGCATAGGGACTTCGGAATTTCATTCAGTGCATTAACATAAATAGAAAAATGAGTACAATGTTAACTACCTGTTTCGTCACTGTCGTTTTGTCACGTTATTCCTTAGCCCTGGTTGTCCCAATGGCCTTCCTAAATTTCAATCATGCATTGTACTAATTAAGAATGAGTCATGGTTAATATTTACATTGCAATTAAATTACTAATCCCCCCATACGAAATTCCTAAATCCCTTTTGCTAATTAATTATTGGAATTCCTAATTGTAAACAATCACATCTTCATTTTCTTTTCCTTCTCATAATTAGTTGCTGTCTAAGTTATCCATGTGTGATCCAATGCTATAAAACTAAGTTCTTAGCCCTTATTTTCAAGTTGGATTCTTACATTTTCCATGCAAAGTCACACTACACAGCAAAAGAATGAAAACTACCAGTCTCAATTGAACTACATTTTCGGACCTATTTTTGTGAAATTTCTTTCCTCCACTAAATGACCTCCAAAAATCGTAAAAATTGGTAAAGTGACCCCTCATTATGTTAATTATAAGCCATAGAGACAGTTTTCAAGAATTCCCCGGGATAGCCCCTGAACTCCTACTGTTTTGGTCACTACTTCAGTTGAACTCGCTGTATACTGCCCTTGCTGTTTCTGGCTTTGTTATCCTACCAAATGAGCCCAGAAAATTCTAAGACTTTGTAAACCTGACGTGATACGTCTTACTACCTCCCCACCAATTTTCATGCACTAATTCCTTTGTTTACCCATTTAACAAAATTCTTTATGAAATCAGCCCCAGGCTGTTCCGTACAGAAGCTAAATTGAATTAATGGGTTGTTTTCTTTAATTTACCTTGTTCCAAAAATTCTATAATTTTCCAGATTTCAAGTATGAGGGATGGACAACCTGTTATAAAAATTTTGGCTTCAAAATCCTTTTCTAACTAATTCTACAAGGCCACAACATCCCAGTCCAGAACAAGGGAGCAACTTGGAGCTTACCTCTTTTTTTTGGAGTCCTTGTACTTCGGTTTTTCCTTCTCTTCTCTCCTCTCCTATGGCTGTCCGAAATTTCTTCCTTCCTTCCCCTATTTCCCTCCGCCTAAAATGAGTTAAAGTGAAGGGTAATTAATGCAATGGACAGCTCCTGCTTTCCACCGCTATTAGGTGGCATGAAGGCAGATTACAATTTCATGAATCAGTGCAAGTGGCTAGGTGGCAGCAGCTATGTATCTTACTCTCATGTAATCTATATATATTAAAGCAATATTTAACTCCCACTATCACAGCACAGACGGCACCAGCAAATCACAATGTAATTAGGTGGCATGAAGGCAAATCATCATTCCATGAATCGGTGCATGTGTTAGGTGGCAGCAGATGTGTCTTACTCTCATTTAATCTATATATATTAAAGCAATATTTAGCTCCCACTATCACAGCACAGACGGCACCAGTAAATCACAATTTTATATACATATATATGAAAGTGGGTGGAGCAAGCATGAGGTGTCTTCATCTTAGATTACTCAAGCCATTCATTACATGCAACCTCCCTTCTTAGCTCCACCACGGTTGAATATAATTCCTTAATGCAATCAAACATCATCTATCACATATACTCACATCTAAAGAAGAAGCAAGCCATAGTCAATTAATATATACATATATATCACTTCCATCTAATACAAAAATTGTGTATGATCCCTAATCCTCACGGCAATGCAGATTATGCCAATCCCCATAACTAGACATAATTCCACGTACCCAAGTGAATGCTTATGCTCTTGTGTGGTGATGGTGTCAAATGGGTGTAACTATTTAACCGCGTGAATTAATATGGGTTATGTTAACAGTTACAGGAAGTTCGGAATGTGACAGTTTTCTATTTTTTTTGGAATTAATTGGATATTTTCAAAATTTTCTGCAGAATTCTGTGATAGTTCCAGAATTCAGTCTGACCTTTGGACCATTTTGGATGTAAAACGCCCTCTATGATGAATTTTATGGTCTAGGCATATTTTTAGTATGAAGTAAACATCCATATCTTCTCAGAATGACCAAGATTGCATGATTACTATTTTTCTAGAATTAGTTATGATTTTCCAAAATTTGGGCAGAATAAGGGGCAAATCTAGCCGAAATTAAACAAACCCATTTCATGCCCCATTTCAGTTTCCATGAGCTATGAGCATGATTTTATGATGCAAATGAGTTGTAATGATGTATTTAAATATGAGGATGCAAAGCATGAGCTCCGGCAGTCCATGTGATATCAAATGCAAATTTTTAAGTTCGACACAACGCAAAGGAAGTCATTATTTTATCCCCTTTTTCTGATACTTTCATGAATATAATGATATAAGGTATGTGTATATGACGAGATGAGCTAGAATTTTGGCGTTACATGTAATTATGATATTATATGATGTATAAATGTATGGACATGATGTATGAACCCTAGAATAGAATTTGAGCATGTAATGCCAAGGTATGCATTTTGGAAAGCTTGATGTAATGTGTATATGTGTGGATGGAATGGCCAAAATGAGAGGCATGGGATTTGGGACCATTTGGGCAACTCACACAAGTCCTAAATGTGCTTTTAGACTTGCCTAAAAGGTTCCAAAACCAAAGGAAAGCTATTTGGCAATATTGGTACCCTATATGGAGCCAAAATTGACCATAATGGAACCCTATATCACTTTTTGGCCAAATGAGTTCTTCTTGACCTGATATTTGGCATGCAATTAGGTGTCATTGAGAGCTTTTTGGGAAGCTAAATATCATAATTTTAGGAGGTCCACAAAATATTTGATGAATTTCCAAAGTTGACAATTTTTTTGATTTTGGTTTTGCTGCACTATTCATTTGGTCTGAAAATGAATTCTATCACACAAAGCTCAAATGATGTCCAATTGGCATAAAATTTTATACAGAGAAACTAGAAATTCATAGAGACTCATACTTACTAGAAACACTTCAATTGGAGGTCTAGAGAGGGAGCTATGAATTTTTGAACATTCTGTCCAGTACCAGGGGTTTTGCCCGACCTAAGTTATTGTTCTATTAAATTCCAAGGTCTGGGCTTGATGAACTAGTCTGGAGATATTTTTTCTATCTAGCCAACATCCATAGATTTCCAGATTGGTATTATTTACATAGATTGGATTTTTTTGGAATTAATTAGACATTTTCAAAGTTTACTACAGAATTCTGTAATAGTTCCAGAATGCAGTTTGAACTCTGGACCATTTTAGATGTCAAACGTCCTCTGTGATGGGTGTTATAGTCTATACATATTTTTAGTGTGAATTAGACATCCGTAGCTTTCTAGAATGACCAAGAATGCATGTTTTCTAGTTTTCTAGAATTAGTTATGATTTTTCAAAGTTTAGATAGAAAAGAAGCAAAATCTGTCTAAAAATAAATACCCATATTCTATGCTTCATTTCTGTTTTCTTGAGTTGTGAGCCACATTTTATGATGTAAATGAGTTGTATACATGTAATTAAATATGGAAAAGTATAGTATGAGTTCACATAGTCCACGTGACCTAGAATGAAATTTTTATATATGACACAGCGTAATTAAATACATTATTTTAATAGACTTTTTCCACTTCCTTCATGGATTTGATGATGTGATGCATAAGAATATTATGAGATGAGCTAGAAATTATGGTGTTATATTCCCATTAAGGAAAATTTTGAAACTCCAAGAAGCCTTCCATGGTGCTATTTTCAGCCAAGTTAGGTTCAATTGGTTAGGGAGTATTTTAATTTGTTCTAACCTTAGTTTGAGACTTTATATGATGTTAGAAGATGGAAAAAATCATTGAAAAAAATTTAGGAGCCATGGATTGGGAGATGAGACAATGGTGTCCATAATGGTGCCTTATGAAGCAACTTGATTTTTCAATTATGCGAATAAATGTGTGAGGGCTCCAAGGACATTGAATGAGGCCAAAAGGCCTAGAAATGGAAAGAGATGGGAGCCTAAAGCTTGAATTGTGAAGGTTGCTTCAATAGGCCATTTATGGAACCATTATGCCACTTATGGAACCAAGTGTGTGTTTAAGAGTGAGCCTAGTGTCTTGGCTTGCTTCAAGTGTGTAATTGTGTGTTGTTTATGGTATCTGGGCCAAGAGAACATCCACCTACCTAAGTGTCCTTGTGAGGCCAAGAAAGGGAGGGAGTAAAGAAAAGGAACCATGCATCCATTGAAATGTAGCTCTCCACCTCATTTTCCTTGCATTCTTGTGTGCATATGTATGTAATTGTGTGCTTGTGTATGCTTTTGTGAGTTGAGGATATGCCACTTGATGCCTTGACATTACATTGGTACCGATGTGTTTCCTTGAATGGCTTTGGTTGTGGAAATGGCTCATAAGAGTGAGGTGATACCAAAAGTCCCTTAATAAAGGTGAAGAGATGCTAAAAGTCTCATGGCATGAGTAAGACAAGGCCAAAAGTCTCTTAGAAGAGTGAGGCTAAGTCAAAAGTCCCTAGGCTAAGAGTGAGACAAATCCAAAAGTCCTAGAAATGAGGTGAGGCAAAACCAAAAGTCCCTAGGGTCTTGGCTTGAATGTGAATGGGTGGCATGAAAATTGTGACTTTGCATACTTTTATGGTTGCCAAACCTTCCATACATATGCTTTGATGTGTATATGCCTTGAATGTGTATGTGAATGGGTGTGTGAGCTATTGAGATTCAATGAATTTCACTCCCCTTCCCCCTTTCCTCTTGACATGACTAAGTGGTACTTAAGAAACAAAGAATGCAAGCCCTATTTTTTCATAGCATGATTGTGCCCCATTGTTAGGTCGTGTCACGCAACCTCAAAATAAAACTAGGTTGAATTAAATTTATAGTTAGTGGCACAACCGAGGTCATTTCCAAAAGAAATGGATTTCAATGTTTAATTGAGTTTTCTAAGTGTAAAAGGACTCTACAAGCTACCTAATTAAGAGGGGTTTGATTTAATTAAACTAATTAAAATTAAAATGAATCAAAATACAAACCACTACCTAATTTGCATCAATGAAAAAGTAACTAATGAGCTTGTGACTAACTTTGGATTCATCCCTTAGTATCTTATAACACCATAACTTTCTAGCTTATCTTATGCTACCTCTATGACTCATACCATGTATTTCATGAAGAAGCAAAGAAAATGACATTAAAATAGTGAATATTTTTACATTGCATAGCGTGTGAATTCTTCATTCGGTGTCCTGTGGATCATATGAACTCATTAAACTCATTATAATATTTAACTACACTAATAAAACTCAAAGTCATCCAAGAAAATGGCTTAGAACTCATGCAAGTGGATGAAACACACAAAATACCATAGTGCAACCTCGGGCAGAATTTCAGTTTTTTATCACAAATTTTGAAAAATCATAACTAATTCTAGAAAAATATAAATCATGCATTATTTACCATTCTAAAAAGTTACAAATGTCTAAATTATGCTAAAGATATGTATAGGCCTCAAAGAGGCTACTAGCCATTGAAAATCAATAGAATAGCACTAGAGGTCGACTGTCATCCCTAGTACTGACTTCCAACTTCAAAAATTCATATCTCCCAACTCAAAGGTCCAATTAGGGTGATCTTAGTGGCCATGGAAATATTTTCATGTCTAATTTATTTTTATAAAATTTCATGAGCATTGGACATCATTTGGCCCATGAATGACATAGCTTAAGTTTCTAATCATATGAACAGTACCTGTATTAGTTTAGTAGAAAAATGCCAACTTTGAAAAATTATAATTAATTCCACAAAACTCCAAATAATCTAGTCTTTGGCTTCCCAAACATCTCTGGATACGATCTATATGTGTGCCAAATTTCATGGGCAAATTCGTTTACTTGGTCAGATCTTGACATTGGGTTGTGAAATGGTCATTTTCAAGCTCTACAAAGGGTCCAAATAGTCTAATATGAGCTCCAAGGCAACTATGGCCACTTGAGCATGTGGGAATGCACCAAAATGACATTCTAAACTTGTCTCAAAGGTGCACAAACCCAGAATTTAAAAACTCACTCTCTCACCCCATGCCATACACAAGATTACATAATGCTAGTCTTGCCATTCCATACTCAAAATGCACTACACCATATGTATAACATTAAATCTCATTTGTACATGATACATTAGCATAATTACACATGATCATGAGGTCATAGGTCATATACAATAATAGATTACAACATTTGCCACTCATATGGTTATAAAGAAGCAAAATCAAGGCACTTTCTTGTCATACTCTCATCTTCCAAGTTGTTGGCTCCCATTACCTTGTTCACTTGGTCCACCTAGCATGTTAAGGTATTGGAGAAGAGGGAATGAGATTCAAAAAATCCTAATAGGTCATCCCTCTTTCAATCACGCATAAAATATGCAAAACAAGTCTTGAAAATGCATGCATGGACATATTAAAATGTGTGAGCATTCAAGAAATATCCTTGGCATTCGAACAAGTCATACATAGCATACATAGGCTTGCCAAGTAAGTGGATTAGCCTCACCCATTCACTTGTGGATTTTGGACTTGCCTCACCCATTTTCTTTAAGAGGTTTTTGACTCAACGTTACTCTTGGGAGTCAACCTCACTCTTGAGAGACTCTTGACTTCGTCTTAACTAAATTTAAGGGTTCTTGGCTCATCTTTACCATGGCTAAGGGTTCTTGGCTTTACCACACTCAAGCAAACTCAAGCAAACATATTAGACATAATTTGAAAGCATAATGTAACATCATGGCACGATGGAATAAAAGCTTATGCTAAAATACTTTTCATAGCTTAAAACACACATACACACATTAAAAGACAAGTTAAGCATACATTTATGCATGAGAGAAGGAGGAGTGATCTACCATTGGTGCAACTACACACTTTTCTTCTTGAAACAATGCTCCCTTCCTTGGCCTCACACACACAAGGGTGTGGAATTGGTTTCTCTTGACCTAAACACAATTTATAGAAGCCAATTAGGTTCATGGAATCATTTCTAAAGCCATACATCTTCCTTAAACACTAACTTGGTCTAATAACCCCTTTATGGTTCTACAAGTGCACCTAATGAAGCAACACCTATCAAATAAGTTCTAAGCTCCATTTCTTTCTTTCATTTATGATTCTTGACTTCTTTTAAGCCTCTTGGAGTCATCACACAATTAAAATAAAGAGTCTAACTACATGTTGCTTCTTTAGGTCATATTATGGAACAGAAGACACAAATTCATTCTCTAGACCTCCTAAATTTTTTCCAAAGCTTTCCCTCATTTTCATTCATCATACATGACTCAAAAATAGGTTTTGGAACAAATTAAAACTATCCCTAAGTATCTTATCCTCTTTAGGCTGAGACTATAAAGCATAAGGGCACTAATGGACTTTACTTTATTTTCTTGATGGAGGATGCACATGGGGAGACTTCTAGGAATCTTATGAACTCATTTAAACATTCATTTAGGCCTAAGAATCATGGTATCAAGTCAGATTTTTCAAGGAACACTAGAAACCCTAGGTTTGCTATCTTGAATTTCCATGATTCTTTGTTAGTTTCCTTTGCATATTCTTATTCTCTACATTCCATTTCCTAAGATTCATCCTTGGTTCTTCCCAAAATCCAAGCCCTCTTGTAGCTTCTCATGTTGGATGAACCAAGGAAGAAAAGGGAGAAGGAATGGCTACCATGGGATGGAACTTTTACCTTGTTTTTTCTTATTTTCTTGCTTGATTCTTCCTTTCTTTGGCCTCCTTTCTTCAAATTCGAATTTTCCCCTTTGTTCTTCCCTCAAAATAGATCCATAAACTTCAATATAACCATAAAAAAGAAAGGAAAATGGAGATGAAGAGGTTTGCTAAAGAGAAAGCATGAAAAAAACCAAGAATCTATACTTTTCTACCTTGGATTTCTCCTTCTCTCCCTCTCCCTCTTATGCCCCTCACTCTTAAGATTTTTCCTCTGGTTTAGGGCAGAAACATATGTGGTTAAGTGAGTGAGGAGGTGGGGTGTGACACCTATATATAGGGAAGTCAAGAAAGACTTATCAAAAATCCCAATTTCGCCATTTCATCTTGACATTTTCATTTCTAGTTCGTTTTAGCACTTTTTTGAGAACTATCTTTTCCATTATAAAATTTAGGTTCCTAATTTAGTAAAATGCCTTTAGAATCACTCAAATTAGAGCTAAAACCTTCTTGAATGAATCTATTAAAGTTTAGGTGTACTGATATTAGAAAACATCCACCAGAGGGGTTTTAACTGTCCAGGGCTTCCTATAGTTTGTAGGGCCTTTGAGAACTCCAAAGAATTCAGAAATTTTATTTAAAAAGCCCACTTGTGTGAATTCTAAAATTTGCTCAAAACTATAAAAATGCCATTATGTTTCGCAAGTCTTTCATTCAATTTTGTTTCTTCATTCTAGGTTCATTTTTTTTTTCGTCTAAGCTTAGGATTCTCATTCTTAGGAGTCTAGAATGCTACTTAAATTTTTTAGGACCTTAACTAATTCATTTCAAGGGACTTACTTTGAAAATGCATCCATTTCTTTCGTTTAACAAAAACCAGACATTACATATCCACTATCCTTATCCTAATTCAATTATTAATGTTCTGGTCGAAGAGTTCCTAATTATGTTCATGGTAAGTGATATTGAGTTACCACTCAAGATTCAAGAGATTAACAAATTAATGTTAAATTGAAACCTCAACTTCGCATCTAATTATTAACTTTTGTTATTAGGATCAATGAACACTTAAATTTAAGAAATTAATAGATCAATTAACCTTTGAATTAACACCCTAGGATGTTTAATTAACCAATCAAACTTTAAAGAATTTTTAAATCAAACAATTAAGGACACAATTTCACTCATGCATTTTATTAAACACTTTAATTACATACATGAAAAATTAAAGGAAAGTGAAAAATCCAGTACTAATATCAATCCATTAATCATCAAATAGTCTTCTACTTAGTGTCTAACCAGCCACTAATTATAAACAACACAAGTTCCCAATCTAATACAACCTTAACTAAGATAATACAAGAAAGAGAAAAGTGCTAGAAAAAGAGAAAATCTTAGCCAAAAATCCCTTGCTATCTCTATGGATTCAAGCTTCTCCAAAGTCTTCCTCCTAGCAAGCCACAATTATAGATTTAGTGCTTCATGGAGATGGAAGGGGATGGAAGAAAATGGTGAAGAAGAAGTTATGGCCAATGAGGTGGAATGAATGGTTAAAGGGAATGGCGTGAATTAATTAGATGGATGATTCATGCATTTTTTATCCAGCCTCCTCCTTCTGCCCTCACGTGCTTCCTTTTATTTCCTTTCACGTGCTTAGCCCTTATTAAAACTCACGTGGCTTTTTCTCATGCTTTCACGTGCTCTGTATGGTGCTTCTTTCTTGTGTCATGTAGTTGGTGTGTGTTGCTCTTGGATGCTACCTTACTAGAATTCACATGTTTCTCAATCACTCTAACGTGCCATAATCACAGCTTCTTCTCACATGGAAACCTTCTCCCTTGCCACGTACTCCTCACATGTGAGCTGCTCGTGTTTATATGTACATCCTGTGCTTCAACCTTCTTTATCAAAACCTATAGCTTCTCACATGTTTCTTCGTCTCAATCCACATTAGCTCCTTCTTCTTTAAACCTCCCAACCTGTAGCTTCTTCCTCTCAATGCCACCTCTTTTACATGTTACTTCTTTTCTAGCTCAACTCTCTTCTTATTGCTGTCACCATGTATAAGTGTGTGCTACATGGAAGTGTATGGAGGCTGGACTCATGACAATGTATTAGCTATGTTCCCAGATGTGAGTGTCATGTTTAGAGTTGCTGGAACTCATGCCATGCATGTGTATAATGGTGTAAGTGAAAAGAAATGTGAGCCCAGCTCGTAGCTTCATTTGTTCTTTTCATCTCATGTTAGCTGTTATGTGTGTTGCTATGTGATCTCCTTCTCCTCTAATCACACACGTATGCCCTCCTTTCCAGCCTATGTCTCCTCCACGTTTTGTTCCCTCTATGCTTGTGTGTGAGTTCACGTGTTTCCTTATGTTTGATGGTGTGTAGACTGGTACTACATGGAGCTATGAGGAGGTTCGTGTATATATATATAAGCTGCCCCTTCCTTCTAAGCATGGGAGACTTTCCTCTTTCTACTTCTTCTCTACTATACTGGACCGCACTCAACACGTCTTCTTGATGAACTTGTGGGTGTGTGACTGTGTGAATGATGGGTTAGACTCGTGTGTGTGATTATGCGAGCTGCTGCATGCTTGGACTCGTGAGTGATATGTAAGTGCATTCCACGTGAATGAGTGACTTGATCAGTGCATTAATGTGTAAGTATATGAGGGCCATGTATGAATCAGAGAGAGCCTTGGATGTTTGTCAATGTGTGTCAATTAGAAAGCCCTTATTACATCATACTCATGCCTCCTAAAGAGCCTTCCAATCCTACGTGACCTAGTGCTTTATTCTCTTACTTTTTTATTTTTTCATTTTTATTTTTCTAAAACTCTGTTGCACAGATGAAGCTTCCATCTTCAACTTCAAATCAATTTCCCATTCAAGCTCTAATTGCCCATTGAAAATCTATACAAATAATAAGAAATATTCAATAGGAAAAAATTCACACAATTATTTAAAGATATTTATGCATTAAAAACCAAGAATCTGAAAATTAATTCCTAAAGTATAGAAAATGGCCAATAAAATCAATTATCATCTAATAAAATCTATTAAGCCTTATTTAATTGTTAAAATGCCTAAGTTTAGGGAAATTAATATATATACAAATGACATTCATCACCCACCTTATCTCCTCCTTCTTCATGAGTTTCGATCAGACCTAGGACCATATGAAAATGAATGAGTTTCAACCATAACAAGGTAGGAACAAGGGTTTAAAAGCATGTGAAATGAGAATATGTAAACGGAACCAAAAGAAAAAACTTTAGATTTTAAGGTAGGGAAGTTAAGGTTTTAGCTACACCCTAAAAATTATGGGATCATTAGAAGGTATTGTAATAACCTTAATTCTTAATTACCATGATTAGGCTTAATTATGCAATTGTTGATCGTAAATCAAGTTCTAAAGTCATTACAATTAGTTAAAATAGGAAAAAAGTGGGAAAATTTTAACCTTGATATCATTAGGGTTATTAATTAAACAACCACTAGTAATTGAATCCACAAGTGATCATAATTATCAATTAAGACATTGGATTCATCTTACTATTGATTTAAACCCATAAAAAGCTCACATAAATATTCCTAAGTCATTACATAACACTATCATAGTAAATTGCAAGGTTTCTAAGTCAAAAATAAGAGTTTGGGAACCTTCACCGCGACTTGGACTTTTTTTGCTACAAGTAAGTTGGTTACTGGAATGTAGAAACCAAGTTTGGAGACTCCTACTGTGACTTGGCACATCCATTCCATGACGTAAGTGGCTATTATAACTCAAAACTAAAATTTCACACTTTATGTCATGGCTTGGGTTTTCCACACCATGGTGGAGTGCTCTTGGGGACCTACTATTCACGTTTTCGCCGTGACGAGTTAGACCCTTGTCATGGTGAGCCTGTGTGATGCTGCTACAAAATAGACTCCTGGGACTTACCTATCAATTTATTAGACTCATGCTGCGGCAGACCATCCTTGAGCTGCGACGAGCTAAGCTACTGGAACTTATAATTTCTCTTCCCTCGATTCTTGTTGCGACTTGACCTCTTGCGCCACAGTGAATTTGCTCTCTATTACCTTCCTTGGGCAACTTTTTCATTTTGTGCTATGGCGCTTCTCACCTCTGCCTGATGCTTGGCTGCAACTTAGCCTATTTTGGTCATGGCTCAACTACCTTCTGCACCTAAACTCTCCCAATTTCATCCTAAACACTTCAACACTCCTTCCATTGGCATCCTAAGGCCATTCTACCTTAATTTATGAGGCTTTAATAGTTTTCATCTACTTGATTTACTTGACTTATCTATCATTACCAATTCAAGACTTAGGTGTTGATTCCTACTCATCTAACTATCATATATCAGTAAGTTCAAAGATTAATGACAGTAAAGGATTTATAAATTACTAACATTATCACTCTAACATAATTCCATTAAAGGTTCCATGCATCACTAGTTTAAGTCAACATTTAATGTATCACATGATTACATTTCCAAATAGTAAACCATATCATAGGAACAACAAGGTTTCATATCAGTCAAACCCCTACTTCATGACAGCAAAAATGGTTCAATTACACATATCTATAGGGCTAGTGCTAAATGGCCATAAGACATCAAGTCATTCATCAATTATTAGTCAATTACAATCACATGTGTTCAATCTCAAGGTAATTATATTACATAGACAATCTCTATACTTGGCAATTCATGATGCAATGTGGCAAATACAAAAAACTAATATTTTTGTTACACAAACCCAATCTTACAAGGTTTCCAAACCTATGTGCTATCAAACCATACAATAGGCTTCTATTAATTTCTCCTTACCACTAAAAGGCATGGTCCCTAAAAATGTTAGCCCACAACCGAAGTGAGATATACAATCTCAATAACAATAGGCAAATTCTATATATATGTATAGATTAATTAACATAATGCAATTATATAGAAAAATACTGAAGTTATGAATCTTATTAGCAAATAAACTAGTTGGACTACTAGTGACTACCATCCTATACTAGCAATCACATACAATATGTTAAAGGCCAATAACACCAGAAAAGACCCATCCACAGCACTAGCTCCCCAATGAGCACAACCGGGGTTCAGTGCATTCAAGGATCTGATCATAATCTAGTGCCCAATCAAAGCATAATGCATGGGTGGTAGCCACACCATAACTCTACCATGAACTCATAAGATCTAATCACAATACAACTCAAGTAGCCAACCAATCATTTAGCATTTCAAAATCACACATATACAGTAAATATCATATTAAAATGGGCATATATATAGAATTAGAAAATTAACCCCGATTACCTCAATGAAACCCAATTACTCTTCCTTTAGCTACCATTAAAATCCAAATGCTCATCAAATCTAGGACAAGTATAATTATCATCATTTCTAACAACAAATTAGATACCCAAAGAGTTGAACTACCAATGACTACTTAGAGGTTACTTACCTAACCATCAATGAATTCCAATTTTAGGTTCTAGCTTCACTACATTAGAAACCACCATACTTTACTCCAATTTCTAGGTAATTTCGCATAAAACCAAAGCTCATATAATAAATCTACTATGGGAGTCTCAAACTAACAGAAAATGCATCAAAATGGGAAAAGGATACTCACCTCCCAAAATCCACCATGGAAGCACCAAACAACAAGTTTCAGTTGTTGGTGGAAGATAAAAATGCTCCAAATGAGAAACCAATCAATTCAAATTGAAGAGGAAGAAGAGAGAATTAAGTTATATATAAATTACCTTGGCTAAATCTTGCTTTAGGAGTGAAACATAATGGAATTTTGCTGCTAATCCTGGCCTCCCCTTTGGACCTCCAAAATTCCCCTTTGCTTCTTGTGTTTGCTGCATAATGAAATGGGAAGGCTAAAGTAAAATTAGGGCTTAGATGGGTTGTGGGCTGACTCAAGGACCTAAAATCCAAGTGGGTTCAGTCATATGCTTATTGGGTAATGAATTATAAGGTTACATAGATCATATATGAAAGTTGGGCCAGGTTAAAAAGGTCCATTAACATTTGGGTCTGCATAAATAAATATTAGGCCACTAAGAAATGGAATTGGATCTTTCTAAGGCTAAGATTGGGCTTTTATACTTAACCTAAAGCATAATTAAATTAATCATAATGCCCAAATTAATATCCACATCTCTTAAGTAATTTCTTAATTAAACCCATATTAATCCCTAGTTAATTATGATTATCCTTAATTAATTCTAGGGTGTTACAGGTATTTAGAGCTATATGAATTCATGTCTAAGATGTAGAAAAGCCTAAATTTTCATCTGAGATTCTAAAAAAGGAGCTAAAACAAGTGAAAAGGGGAAAAAGGAAGTTGAAGGGCAAAATGTAAAGTATGAAAAATGTTACAACTTAACCCTTCCTTCTTAATTCTGTCCAACACAACCTAAACCTCTCAAAAAAAAATCTAGACAATCTGAACTAGAATAGAGAGGCACACCAAGGAGAGGAGGAAGAAAATGGAAAGAAGGCCAAGAAAAGGTAAGAAAATGACACTTTTGCATGCTCTTGCCTTCACTAACTTAGTTCTCCTCCTTGAGCTCTTTCTTTAGGTGGTTTTGGTTTTTAGAAAAAAGAATTTTTGTGGCTAGTTTGTTGGAGGAAGGAGAAAGCTTGAAGAAACTAAGCCAACCATCAAATTTCTTTCTTGCAAGACATTAGTATCAAAGAAGCTTGTACATATTATTTTTGGTAATGTAAGACCTTAAGCACATGTAATATGATGTATAGACTTTATGTAAACTTTATGTAGCATTAAATCAATGAGATTATATATTTGGACCCTTGAATGGCATGTGTGTTTGGTGTATTAATGGATGTTGAATGGCCAAAATGAGATGTGAGATTTGGGACCACTTGGGTAGTCCCCAAAAGTCATAATTATACTTTTAAATTTGAACAAGAGGTGCCAAACTCAAGAGGAGGCCATTTGGACCAAAGTGACACTTGATAGGGAGCAAAAATGACCATTTTATGAGGCTATATCACTTTTTATCCAAATGAGCTCTTCTTGGTCTAAAATTTGGCATGCATCTAGAGCTTGTTGAGATATTCTTTAAAAGCTAAAGTTGGTAATTTTTAGAGGTCTATGGAATATTTGGTGAATTTTTGAAGTTGAAAATTTTTCTGATTTTGGTCATTGGTACTGTAGCACTCGTTTGAAATTAAATTCTGTCATTCATGGGGAAAATGATGTCTAATTGTCACAAAATTTTATATAAAGAAACTAGACATTTCCAGTGACTAGTTTCAACTAGAAGCATCTCATTTAGATGCCTAGAGAGGGAGATATGAATTTTCAAAGAAACTATCTAGTACTAGGCGTACCACCTGACCTCAGTTAATGTTTGATTAAGTTTCGAGGCCTAGGCGCACCTGAACTAGTCTGGAATTATTTTTTCCCTCTATCTAACATTCACAACTTTCTATATTAGTATCATTTGTATGGATTGGACTTTTGTGGAATTAATTGGATATTTTTAAAATTTGTTGCAGAATTCTGTAATAGCACCAGTGGACAGTCTGATCTCTAGACCTTTTGAATGTCAAATGTCTTTTGTGTTGTATTTCATGATCTGGACATATTTTTATCATGAAGTAGACATGTGTATCTTTCCAAAATAGCCAAGAATTTATGATTTTGATTTTTCTAGAATTAGTTATGATTTTCCAAAGTTTATGACAGAAAATACAAGTGTGAGTTTTATGTTCTCATTTGCTTTCCACGAGTTATATGCCACTTTTGATGATGAAAATGAGTTGTATCTATGTAAATAAATATGAGAATGTGATGTATGAGTTCACATGGTCCACATGACACTAAATGAAATTTTTATACGTGATGCAATGTAAAAATAATTAATATTTTAATGTCATTTTCTTGCCTCTCATATGAATTGATTGATATGAGGCATAAGATAGCATGAAATGAGCTAAGAAATTATGGTATTACATTTATTAGTATCAGAGTAAAGGTTCAAGCACTTTTGCTTGATATTTGGCTCTTGATTGGTGAAATTGGCCTATTTCTAGGTGAAATGTCTATGTATATATGCTTGAATTGTATTTGTGGGCTAAGGTTGTGATTCCTTTTCAGTGAAAATGGTTGAGACAATAAGAGGCAGGGGCAGGGGCAGATTGACTAAGGGCTCAGAGGTTGAATTTGAGGACTCTCAGGGAGCTATCATGGAATGGCTTGATAGATTTGAAAATGTAATGGCCCAGCAGCAGCATGAAATGATCGTGCGGCTGTAGGAATCCTTGGCTAGACAAAAGGAAGCCAGAAGAGAAGTCCTTCTGCCTCAGCCTTCCACTTCTAGCACCCTACAACCTTCCACCTTAGGTGTTCCACCCCCGCTTTCCTAAGAGTTAGTCCAGACTTCGCCTTCGATTCAGAAACAATTAAATCAATTTAGAAAGAATAACCCACCAGTTTTTGATGAGGAATTAGATGCAGATAAGGCAGAGGCTTGGGTGATAGAGATAGAGAAAATCTTCACAGTGATGGATTGCACCTCAGAACAAAAAGCTCAGTTAGGCGCCTTTATGTTACGAAAAGAAGCTGATAAGTGGTGGCTTAGTGTGAAGTCCCTGATGGAGAGTAGAAATTTGCAAATTACCTAGGAGAACTTCTTAGTATAGTTTTATGAGAAGTATTTCCTAGTTCTATGAGAAAACAGAAAGAGGTGCAATTTATGGGGCTGAAATAGACTGATGACATGATGATAGATTAGTACGTGGCCAGATTTATAGAATTGTCTTAGTATTCTTCCTACCTTCAAAGATATGATGATGAGCCCTGAAGGTGAGAATAGTTTAAGCTCGAGTTGAAACCTTAATCAGAGATAGAGTGACTCTATATAGAATCCAAAACTTTAATGCTATTGTGGAGATTAGCAGGGTAATCAAGAATAATTTGAGAGAAATTATGCTTACTATCACAGCATCTGGTTAAAGGGAAACCCTGGAGTTGAAGAGACTAAGACCAGAAGAAAGATCCAGCTCCATACCTTTTAGCAAAAAGAAGATCAAGGTGCAGTGGAGTAGGAGGCCACCAAAAGGAAAGAAGGTACAGCCTCAGAGGACTCAGTCATTCACACAACAATCCACAATGACGTTCTACAAGTGTGGGAAGCCGAGGCACATTACCAGAAACTGTCCCCAGGTAGATTCAGCTCCTCAATTTAGACCACCTCCTTCCAGGCCACAGACCCAAGATAAGGTGTTTGCCCTTTCTCAACAGGAGGCTAGTGTGTCTCCCAGTCTTATCTGAGGTATACTCATAGTAAATGATTTTCCTATGATTGCTATGTTCAATTAGGGTGCTAGTCACTCGTTTATATCCTATAATTGTGTGAGACATTTGGGTCTGGCCATTAGTACTTTACCATTTGATTTGTCTATTACCACACCCACTGGAGGCCACGTGATTACTCCCCACGCTTGCTTGAATGTCACTGTACAATTTAACTATTGTTATACTACCATTGATTTGATATGTATACCATTTCATGATATTGATTTGATTGTTGGCATGAACTAAATGATTGCTAATAATGTTGTCCTTGATTATGAACACCAAACCATATCTGTACCATCTTGTGGGACCATACCTAGGATAGGGGCTGAGTTATCTTTTATGACTACTACATAGGCTGAGAGATACCTAGAGCATGGATGTCAGGGGTTTCTAGTCTTTTTCTCTATTTAGGCTGAGGTAGAAGAAGGGATAGAGGAGATCCCGATAGTTGGGAAATTTTTAGAGGTCTTCCCTAAAGATTTTGATTTTAGTGGCCTACCCCCAAGAGAGAGATAGAGTTCCTTATAGATATAGTGCCTGGAGCTGGACTAGTGTCCAAGGCTCCTTATAGGATGACTCCCACCAAGTTAAAGAAACAAATAGAGGAGCTATTAGAGAAAAGGTTCATATGCCCTAACGTGTCACCGTGGGGAGCTTCAATGTTGTTTGTGAAAAAGAAAGATGGTAACTTGAGATTGTATATAGATTATAGAGAACTAAATAAAGTTACCATTAAGAATAAGTATCCTTTCCCTAGAATAGATTATTTGTTAGATCAGTTAGCTGGGGCATGGGTATTTTCTAAGATAGATCTTAGATCTGGGTATCACTAGCTAAAGGTGAGAGCTGAAGATGTCCTAAAGATAGCTTTCAGAACTAGATATAGGCATCTTGAGTTCCTTGTGATGCCATTCGGTCTGACAAATGTGCTCGCTGTGTTTATGGATTATATGAACAGAGTATTCAGACCATATTTAGATAAATTTGTAGTAGTCTTTATTGATGATATTTTAGTGTACTCTAAATCTTTTGAGGAGCATGAGAGGCATCTAAAATTAGTCCTAGAGGCTTTGAGAGATAAGAGATTATATGCCAAACTAAGTAAATGTGAGTTCTGGCTAACTGAGGTGAAATTCTTAGGTCATTTGATCTCACGAGATGGGGTCGCGGTAGATCCCCAAAAAGTTGAGGCTATGTTACAATGGGATATATCTAGGACTATCACTGAGGTTAAGAGTTTCCTTAGTTTAGCAGGATATTACAGACAATTTATTTAGGGCTTTTCTCAAATGGCCTTGCCATTCACGAGACTGACTCGGAAGGATACACCTTTTGTGTGAGATGATAGATGTGAGATGAGTTTCTAAGAGTTGAAACTCCGATTGACCACTACCCCTGTGCTAGTTATTCCTGACTCTAATTTACCATTTGTGGTTTACAGTGATGCCTCGAGGAGAGGGTTAGGATATGTGTTGATACAACAGGGTAGGGTAGTGGCATATACCTTTAAAGAGTTGAGGCCTCACAAGGAGAACTATCCCACACATGACCTAGATTTAGCCACAATAGTATTTGCTCTTAAGATTTATAGGCACTATTTTTATGGTGCGAGTATAGAAATTTATAGTGACCATAAGAGTCTAAAATACCTATTTGATCAGAAAGAACTCAATATGATACAGAGGAGATAGATGGAATTCCTAAAAGATTATGACTATGTATTGAAATATCATTCGGGCAAGGCCAACATGGTGGCCAATGCCCTAAGTAGGAAATCCATCCATATTGCCCATATGATGATTAAGGAGCAGGAGCTTCTAAAGAAGTTTAGAAATTTGAACCTTTCCTATCAGCTGATATCGGGTAGATTATATTTGAGTGAGACCCAAATTGAGAATGAGTTGAGAGCTTAGATCTTAGATGCCCAAAGAGAGGATGAATTCTTGAGACAGATTAGAAGCAAGATCTCCTAGGGTAGGACCTCAAATTTTTGAATATTTGAGGATGGTGTGATAGTATATCGAGATAGAATCTGTGTGCCTAGTGATAATGATTTAAGAGAGAGAATTTTAGAGGAGGCAAACAAGAGTAAATATACTATCCACCTAGGGGCCACCAAGATGTACCAAGATTTAAAAAGAAATTTCTGGTGGGCAGGAATGAAGAATGACGTCACAGATTACGTTAGTGTGCTAGAGGGTTAAGATAGAGTATCAGAGACCTACTGGGTTATTACAACCCCTAGATATCCTTGAGTGAAAATGGGATAGTATAGCTATAGATTTTGTTATAGGGTTACCCAGGACATCCTCTAAACACGATGCCATCTGGGTAATAGTAAATAGATTGACGAAGTCCACAAACTTTTTAGTGATTAGGGCTACTTATTCATTTGATAGATTAGCCCAGTTGTATATATGTGAGATAGTGTGAGTTCATGGAATGCCCAGTAGCATAGTATCTGATAGAGATCCCAGATTCACATCGAACTTCTGGAGGTCGTTACAATACGCCTTAGGGACTAGGTTGTGGTTTAGCACTATTTATCACCCCCAGACAAATGGTCAAACTGAAAGGACCATCCAGACCTTAGAGGACATGTTGAGGGCGTGGGTGTTAGAGACAAGAGATAATTGGGATGTGTATCTGCCACTAGTAGAGTTCGCTTATAATAACAACTACATTCCAGTATCTAGATGGCCCTTTATGAGGCTCTGTATGGGAGAAAGTGTATATCTCTATTATATTGGGGTTGAGCTAGGTGAGAGGAGCTTACTAGGACCTAAATTAGTTGACTAGACCACCCAACAAATAAAGATGATTAGAAAGAAACTCTTTATAGCCCAAAGTAGACAGAAGAGTTATGCCGATAGAAGAAAGAGGCCGTTAGAGTTTGAGATTGGAGACCATGTATTCATCCGGGTGTCTCCAGTGACTGGGGTAGGTCGGTCTATGAGGGTAAGGAAGCTCAGTCCTGAGTATATTGGTCCATTTGAAATCCTTGAGAAAATTGGACCCGTGGCCTATCGGATAGCCTTGCCTCTAAACTTGGCCCAAATCCATAATATTTTTCACTTCTCCCAACTGAAAAAGTACTTACCAGACCCCTCACATGTCATAAAATATAAGCATATTCAATTGTAGGAAAATCTTTCCTATGTAGTGAAGCTAGAGAGGATTGTGGATGCTAAGCTGAAATAACTGAGAAATAAGAGCATCCTTCTGGCGAAAGTGATATGGAAGGGTCTGATGTCTGAGGAGGCAACCTAGGAGCTGGAGAATGAGATGAGACATAAATATCTAGAATTATTTCCCTAAGGTACGTATTTAAATTTCAAGGACAAAATTTATTTTAAGGGGGTGGAAAATGTAACGAATGTAATTTTTGTAAAATGACAAAATGAGCCGTATAAAAGCAAGTCCTTCAAAATGACCTAGATAATGTCCCAAAGAATTTAGGTAGAGTCATAGACTCCTAAAATTGATAATTCTAGGCTTAGATGGAAAGAAAAACAAAGTTAGGATGGAAAAACAATTTACGACGGAAACTGATGAAATGTAATGGCATTTTTATAAATAAGTGAAACTTTTGGAAAAACACATAGGAGAGCTTTGTAAATGAAAATTTTAATTTGCCTAAGGTTCTAAGAGGCCCCAAAAACTATGGGGAGTCCCTAGACTAGTAAAGCCCCTCCAGTGTAAGTTTTTCAACGTCGGCAAGCCTGAACTTTAATAGAGTTATTTGGTAAGGTTTTAGCTCCAAATTGAGTGATTCTAAAGGTATTTTATTAAATTGGAAACCTAAATTTTATAATGGAAAAGACGGTTCTCAAAAAGGAGCTCAAACGAAGCCGAAACAAAATTGCCATTACGAAAAGACGAAATTGGAATTTTTGGAAAAGTATGCTTCTAGAAACTCCCACATATTTCTCCTTTTTTCTTCCACCTTTTTAAATATGAAATTTTCTGCCCAAAATACAGAAGTTGATATGCTCCCTTAGGTACACCAAAAGGGGAAGAAAAGGAGGAGAAAAATCAAGGAAAAGGTAAGGAAATTTGTAGATTTTCATACTCCATCTTCCTCCAATCTTGTTCCTCTCCTTTCCTCCTCTCTTTCCATGGTTTATTTGAGATGAATTTTTCTATTTTTGGTCCAAAAAGAAGGGGAAATTTTCAAATTTGCCAAGGAGAAGAGAATCAAGGAGAAAGATACTCGAAAGCTTACTTGAATCCTAGGTAATCTTTGCTTTTTGTTGCATCTTCTCTTCCCCCTCCCTTTGTGTGCATTTTGGCCAAGAATAGAACCAAAGGAGGGGAGGATGTTCTGTCTAAATACAAGGAAGGAACAAGGGTTTTAGGCCATGGGGATATGGAATATGGCAAGAAATTCTAAGAAAAACTAATAGAAAACATGTTAGAAAAGTGTAGTGTTTTCTAGGGTTTTGCAAAATCTAATTTTGTGTGAATGTTTCCTTGGCTATTTGAATATTTCCTTGAGATCCTAAGACCCTTAGAAACCTCCCCAAATGGCTCTCCTATCAAGAAAATTTAAAACTCTAAGAATCTCATTATTGCTCATAAGTTCAACCAAGCTAGGATGGATCAGGTAGAGGATGTTTTAATTTGTTCCAGCCTTGATTTGGGACTTTTATATGATGTTAGAAGATAGGAGAAACTATTAGGAAAAATTTAGAAGCCATGGATTAGGAGATGGGATAATAGTGTCCATAATGGTGCTTTGTGAAGTAACTTGATTTTTCAATTGTGCAATTGAATGTGTGATGGCTCCAAGGACCTTAAATGAGTCCAAGAAGTCTAGAAATAACAAGAGAATGGAATTTAGAAATTGAATTCCAAGAGTTGCTTTATTAGACTAATTATGGAACCATAATGCCAAGTATGAAACCAAGTGTGTGTTTAAGCTTTAATTTAATGTCTTGGCTTGCTTCAATTATGTGATTGTGTACTCCTTGTGATGTCTAGGCCAAAAGAACAATCAGCCACCTAAGTGCTCTTGTGAAATCAAGGAGGGGAAGGAATTAAAAAGAGTAAAGCTTGCATTAGTTGAAAGATAGCTCTCTATCTCATTTTCTTGCATTCTTGTGTGCATATGTATGTTTTGTGTGCTTATGTATGCTCTTGTGATTTGACAACATGCCACTTGTTGTCTTGAGATTGCATTGGTACCAATGTGTTGTCTTGAATACCATTGACTGTGAGAATGGCTCTCAAGGGTGAGGTGATGCCAAAAGTCCCTTAAAGTGAGTGAGGATGTGCCAAAAGTCTCAAGGCATGGGTGAGACTAGACCAAAAATCCCTTAGATGGGTAAGGCTAGGTCAAAAGTCCCAAGGCCAAGAATGAGGCAAATCCAAAAGTCCTAGAAATAGGGTGAGGCAAAACCAAAAGTCCTTAGAACATGAAAATGGCTTGATGTGGAAATGTGGCATGGAAATGTAGTATAACACTTTATGTTTGCACACTTGTGATTTTGATGTATGTATGTTTTAAATGCATGTGTGAATGGATGTGTGAGCTATTAAGATTCTTGGAATCTCACTCCATTTTCCCCCTCACTCTTGAAATGTCTAGGTGGTGCTCAAAACCAAGTAAATGCAAGCCAAGAACATTAAATGGCTACACTTTGTTTATTTTGTAGTCTAACTTGTGATAGAATATCAAAGAAGCTTGTACGTATTATTTTTGGTAATGTAAGACCTTGAGCATATGTAATATGATGTATAGACTCTATGTAAACTTTATGTAACATTAAATCAATGAGATTATGTATTTGGACCCTTGAATGGCATGTGTGTTTAGTGTATTAATGGATGTTGAATGGCCAAAATGAGATATGTGGGATTTGGGACCACTTGGGCAGTTCCCACAAGTCATAATTATACTCTTAAATTTACCCAAGAGGTGCCAAGCCCAATAGAAGCTCATTTGGACCAAAGTAACACTTGATAGGAAGCAAAAATGACCATTTCATGAGGCTATATCACTTTTTAACCAAATGAGCTCTTCTTGGTCTAAATTTTGGTATAGATCTAGAGCTTATTGAGATATTTTTTAGAAGCTAAAGTTGGTAATTTTTGGATGTCTTTGGAATATTTGGCACATTGTTGAAGTTGGGAATTTTTCTGGTTTTGGTCATTGGTACTGTAGCATTGGTCCGAAATTAAATTCTATTACTCATGGGGCAAATGATGTCCAATTGTCATAAAATTTTATGTCAAGAAACTAGACATTTCCAATGACTTGTGCCAACTAGAAGCACCTCATTTGGATGCCTAGAGAGGGAGATATGAATTTTCAAAGAAACTATTCAGTACTAGGCGCACCACTTGACCTCAATTACTGTTTGATTGAGTTTCGAGGCCTAGGCACACTTGAACTGGTTTGGAGTTATTTTTACCTTATGGAAAAGATTTACAGCTTTCCATATTAGTATCATTTTCATAGACTGGATTTTTTTGGGATTAATTGGACATTTCTTAAGTTTGCCACAAAATTTTGTGACAGCACCAATAGACAACCTGATCTCTGGATCTTTTTGAATGTCAAACATCTTTTGTGTTATGTTTCATGGTCTAAAAATATTTTTATCATGAAGTAGACATGTGTGGCTTTCCAGAATGGCTAAGAATGCATGATTTTGATTTTTTTAGAATTATTTATGATTTTTCAAAGTTCATGACAGAAATGGCAAGTTTCTAGCCAAAAATGCAAGTGTGAATTTTATGTTCTCCTTTGCTTTCCACGAGTTGTAGGCCATTTTTGATGATGAAAATGAGGTGTATCTATGTAAATAAATATGAGAATATGATGTATGAGCTTGCACGGTCCACATGACACCGAATGAAATTTTTATACGTGACGCAATGCAAAAATAATCAATATTTTAATGCCATTTTCTTGCCTCTTATATGAATTGATTAATATGAGGCATAAAGATAGCATGAAATGAGCTAAGAAATTATAGTATTACAATTAGAGTAAGGTATCTTTCACAGCATGATTGTGCCCTACCTTGCTTCCTCCTTCTTTATAAGTTTTGGTTAGACCTAGGACCATATGAAAATGGATAAGTTTTAGCCATAGCAAGGTAGGAACGAGGGTTTTAAGGTATGATAAATAAGAATATGCAATTGGAACCAAAAGAAAAGTTTTAGAATTTAAGATAGGAAAGTTAAGGTTTTAGTTGCACCCTAGAAATTATGGGATCGTTGGAAGGAATTTAAAGTTATATGAATTCATGTTTATGATGTAGAAAAGCCTAAATTTTCATATGGAAAATATGGTTCTAAAAAAGGAGCTAAAATGAGTAAAAATGGGAAAAAGGAAGTTGAATGGCAAAACAAAAATTATGAAAAATGTTATAACTTAACCCCTTCCTTCATAATTTTGTCCAACATGACCTAAACCTTTCAAAACAAAATCTAGACCATCTGAACCAGAGTTGAGAGGCGCACCAAGGAGAGCCAAAAGAAGAAGGAAAGAAGGCCAATATTCCCATATGCAATGATGGAGATGGAGTACTTAGGATTGGTAGAATTCTAAAACTATGGAACTAATTGCTTTCAAAGCGAGGCTAAGAAAATGACACTTTTTCATGCTCTTGCCTTCACCAACTTGGTTCTCCTCCTTGAGCTTTTTCTTTTGGTGGTTTTGGTTTTTAGAAAGAAGGAATGAGTTCAAAGAAACCAAGCCAACCATCAAATTCCTTTCTTGAAAGACGTTAGAGCAAGGTATGTTTCATAGTAAGATTCTGCCCCGTCATGCCTCCTCCTTCTTCATGAGTTTTGGTTAGACCTAGGACTATATGAAAATGGATGAGTTTCAGCCAAAGCAAGGAAGCAACAACGGTTTTAATGCATGAGAAATAAGAATATGCAAATGGAACTAAAGGAAAAGCTTTAAAATTTTAAAATAGGGAAGTTAAGGTTTTAGTTGCAACCTATGAATTATGGGATCACTGGCAGGTAATTAGAGCTATATGAATTCATGTCTAAGATGTAGAGAAGCCTAAATTTACATATGGAAAATACAGTTCTAAAAAAGGAGCAAAAAGAAGTGAAAATGGGAAAAAAAAGTTTAACGAAAAAATGGAAATTATGAAAACTATTATAACATAACCCCTTTCTTCTAATTTTGTCCAACACAACCCAAACCTCTCAAAACAAAATCTGGACCATCTGAACCTAAGTAGAGAGGCGCACCAAGGTGAGGAGTAAGAAGGAGGAAAGAAGGCCAAGAAAAGGTAAGAAAATGACACTTTTTCATGCTCTTACCTTCTCTAACTTGGTTTTCCTCCTTAAGCTCTTCCTTCTCATGGTTTTGGCTTTTAGAAAGAAGTATTTTTGTGGCTAGTTTGTTCGAGGAAGGAGGGAGTTTGAAGAAACTAATCCGACCATCAAATTCCTTTCTTGAAAAACATTAAAGCAAGGTATGTTTCATAGCATGATTGTGCCCCACCTAACCTCCTCCTTCTTCATGAGTTTTGGTTAGACCTAAGGCCATATGAAAATGGATGAGTTTCAACAATAGCAAAGTAAGAATGGGGGTTTTAAGGCATGAGAAATAAGAATATGCAATTGGAGCCAAAACAAAAGCTTTAAAATTTAAGATAGCAAAGTTAAGGTTTTAGTTGCACTTTAGAAATTATGGGATCACTGGAAGGTAATTAGGGCTATATGAATTCATATCTAAGATGTAGAGAAGCCTAAATTTACATATGGAAAATATGGTTCTAAAAAAAGAGGATAAGAAATGGAAATGGGAAAAAGGAAGTTGAAGGGCAAAATGAAAATGATGAAAAATGTTATAACTTAACCCCTTCCTTCTTAATTCTATCGAGCACGACCCAAACCTCTCAAAACAAAATCTAAACCATCTAAACCAGAGCAAAGAAGTGCACCAAGAAGAGAAGGAGGATGAAGGAAAGAAGGCCAAGAAAAGGTAAGAAATGACACTTTTTCATGCTCTTGCCTTCTCTAACTTAGTTCTCCTTCTTGAACTCTTTCTTTTAGTGGTTTTGGCCTTTAAAAAGAAGCACTTTTGTGGTTGGTTTGTTGGAGGAAGGAGGGATTTTGAAGATACTAAGCCAACCATCAAATTCCTTTCTTGAAAGGCATTAGAGCAAGGTATGTTTCATAGCATGATTGTGCCACACCTATCCTCCTCCTCCTTCATGAATTTTGGTTAGACCTAGAACCATATGAAAATGGATGAGTTTCAACCATAGCAAGGTAGGAACTAGGGTTTTAAAGTATAAGAAATAAGAATATGCAATTGAAACTAGAAGTAAAGCTTTAAAATTTGAGATAGGGAAGTTAGGATTTTAGTAGCACTATAGCACTTATGGGATCATTGGAAGGTATTTGAAGCAATACGAATTCATGTCTAAGGTGTAGAGAAGCCTAAATTTTCGTATGGAAAATGCGATTTTAAAAAAGGAGTTAAACGAGTGAAAATGGGAAAAAGGAAATAGAAGGGCATAATGAAAATTATGAAAAATGTTATAACTTAACCCCTTCCTTCTTAATTCTGTCCAAAACGACCCAAAGCTCTCAAAACAAAATCTGGACCATCTGAACCTGAGTAGAAAGGTGCACCAAGGTGAGGAGTAAGAAGTAGGAAAGAAGGCCAAGAAAAGGTAAGAAAATGACACTTTTTCATGCTCGTGCCTTCACCAACTTGGTTCTCCTCCTTGAGCTCCTTCTTTTGGTGGTTTTGGTTTTAGAAAGGAGCATTTTTGTGGCTAGTTTGTTGGAGGAAGGATGGAATTTGTAGAAACTAAGCCAACCATCAAATTCCTTTCTTGAAAGACATTAGAGTAAGATATGTTTCAAAGCATGATTGTGCCCCATCTTGCCTCCTCCATCTTCATGATTTTTGGTTAGACCTAGGACCATATGAAAATGGATGAGTTTTAGCCATTGCAAGGTTGGAACAAGGGATTTAAGGCATAAGAAATAAGAATATGCAATTGGAACTAAAAGAAAAGCTTTAGAATATAAGATAGGGAAGACCAAAGAAATTATAGTATCATTGAAAGGTATTTAGAGCTATATGAATTCATGTCTAAGATGTAGAGAAGCCTAAATTTATATATGGAAAATAGGGTTCTAAAAAAGGAGCTAAAATGAGTGAAAATGGGAAAAAAGAAGTTAAAAGGCAAAACAGAAATTATGAAAAATGTTATAACTTAACCCCTTCCTTCTTAATTCTGTCCAACACGCCTAACCTTCTCAAAATAAAATCTGGACCATCTAAACCAAATGAGAGAGGTGCACTAAGGAAAGGAGGAAGAAAAAGGAAAGAAGGCCAAGAAAAGGTAAGAAAATGACACTTTTTCATGCTTTTTCCTTCACCAACTTGGTTCTTATAACATCCGGTTCTCTAAAAACGAGAGAAAATGTGAGAAACATAATGTACAGTTTCTCTATCAATGAATGAAACTCACCGGATATAAAAGGAAGTCTCCCAAGATGATGTAGTTAAGGTCCCAAAAAAATAGGAAAGCATTCTAGACTCCTAAAAATGAGAATCCCAGGCTCAGATGGAAAGAAAAATGGAACTAGAATGAAGAAACAATTTCTTACGAAAAGCTTACGAAACGTAATGTAATGGCATTTCCATAATTTTGAGTAAATTTTGAAATTCACATTGGAGGGCTTTTTAAATGAAAGTTTTAAGTATTCCAAGGTTCTTAGAGGCTCTAAAAACTATGGGAAACTCTAGGACAGTTAAATCCCCTACTGGTGGATGTTTTCCAATGTCAGTGTACTCGAACTTTAGCAGATTCTTTCGGAAAGGTTTTAGCTCTAATTTGAGTGATTCCAAAGGCATTTTACTATATTAAGAACCTAAATTTCATAATTTAAAAGAGGGTTCTCAAAAAGGAGCTAAAACAAAGGAGAAACAAAAATGCCAAAAATGGAGGGCAAAATGGAAATTTTTGAAAAGTGTAACTTACTTCAACCTATATATATGATGCACCCTTCTTCTCCCTTCATTATACACGGCCATGTTGTACCCAAAACCAGAGCAAAACCTTAGGGAATGAGGTGCACAAGAGGAGGAAGAAAAGGAGGAGAAATTGAAGGTAGAAAAGTATGGATTTTTGTGATTTTTCATGCTCTTTCTCTTCCAAACCTCTTCTCCTTCATTCTCCTTTATTTTCTATGATTATAATGAAGTATATGGATCTGTTTTAGAGGAGAAATTGAGGGGAAATTTTGGATTTGAAGAGAGGAGCTTAAAGTACACAAGATTCAAGTGAGAAAAAGCAAGAAAACAAGGTTATTTCTCTTCTTATGGTTGTCATCTTTGGTTTCCTCCTCTTCCATTTCGCCTAACATAAGAAAACCTTAGGAGGACTTGATTTTTAGGCAGAACCAAGGGTGAATATAAGGAAAAAGGGTATGGAGATTAAGAATATGCAAAGGGAATTAACAAAAAATCATTAAATTTCAAGATGCAAGTTCTAGGGTTTCAATTGCACCTTGTAAAATCTGATTTTGTATGATGATTCCTAGGCCTAAATAAGAGTTTAAATGAGCTCCTAAGATCCTTAAGAGGCTCCCCATATGTTTCTTCGCTTAAGAAAACAAAGCAAACTCCAAGGAGCTCCATTTCCTCCATAGCCTCGGCTAAGCAAGGATAACATAACTAGGGAGAGTTTTAAATTTTTCTAAACTCATTCTTGAGTCATATATGATGAATAAAAATGAGGGGAGGCCTTGAAAAAAATTTAGAACTTATAGAAAGTGATTTGGTGCTTTAGGTTCCATATTATGACCTAAAGAAGTAACATATAACTAGGCTCTTAGTTTTGATTGTGTGATGACTCCAAGAAGCTTAAAAGGAGTCAAGAATCATATTTGAAAGAAAAGAATGAAGCCTAGATTTTAATTGAGGGGTGTTGCTTCATTAAGTGTAATTATGGAACTATAATGAGGTTTATAGACCAAGCTAGAGTCTAAGTAAGTTGTGTGGCCTTAGAATTAATTCCATGAACCTAATTGGCTTCCATAAATTGTGTTTAGGCCAAGAGAAATGATCTCCACCTTCTAGGGTATGTGAGGTCAAGGGAGAGGATTCAAGGCTTAAGGAAAAAGTGTGCAAAATGCAAGCAAGGTAGCTCTTTTCACCTTCTTTCATGCATGGATATATGCTTAGCTTGTCTTGAATGTATGTACGTGTAATTTTAAGCCATGAAAAGTGTTCTAGCATAACTTTAATTTCATGGTGCCATGATGTTACAATATACTCTTATATGATATTTTTTATGTGTGCTTGGGTTTTCTTGAGTGTGGTGAGGCCAAGAACCCTTAGCTATGATGAGGATGAGCCAAGAACCCTTGAGATTGGTTAAGACAAAGCAAAGAATCTCTCAAAAGCAAGATGGGCTCCCAAGAGTTTGGTTGAGTCCAAGAATCTCTTAAAGAATGGGTAAGGCAAGTCTAATATCCACAAGAAATTGGGTGAGGCTAATCCACTTACTTGTCAAGCCTTTGTATGCTATGTATGACATTCTTAAATGATGAAAATGCTTCTTCAATGTTTGCACATGTCAATATGACCATCCATGCATTTATGAGACTTGTTTGCATCCATTATGTATGATTGAATGGGAGATGAGCTATTAGGATTCTTTAAATCTCATTCCCTCCTCTCCAATGATCTCACATGCTAGGTAGACCAAGTGGACAAGTTAATGGAAGCCACCCACCTTGAAGGAAAGAGTTTGACAACAAAGTGTTTGAGTTTTGGTTCTTTAAGGCCATATGCATGTCAAATGATATAATCCAATGATGTATATGGTCTATGAATTTTTGGACATGTATAATTGTGATATTATGTGATGTACAAATGAATGGATATGATATGTGAATGATGGAATGCAAATTAAGTATATTATGGTAATGCAACTTCATGAATGGCTTTATGGAAATATGCATATGTGTGGATGAAATGGCCAAAATGAGATGCATGGAGTTTGGGACCATTTGGGCAGCTTACAGAAGTCTTAATCATGCTTTTAAACTTGCCCAAAAGGTGCCAAACCCTAGGGAAAGCCATTTGGTTACTTTGGTATCTCATATAGAGCCAAAATTGACCATAATGGAACCTTATATCACTTTTTGTCCAAATGTACTCTCCTTGATCTGAGATTTGGCATGCAATTAGAGCTTTTTGAGAAGCTAAAGAACATAATTTTCATAGGTCTACAGAATATTTGATAAATTTCTAAAGTTGGCAAATTTTCTGATTTTGGTCTGCTGCACTATTCATTTGGTCCGAAAATGAAATCTATCACACAAGGCCCAAATGTTGTTCAATTGCCATGAAATTTTATATAGAGAAACTAAACATTCACAGTGACTCATACCAACTAGATGCACCTCATTTAGAGGTCTAGAGAGGGAGATATAAATTTTTAAAAATTTTGTCCAGCATCAGGAGACCTCAGTTACTATTCTATTGAATTTCAAGGTCTAGGCTACCTGAGCTGGTCTGGAGTTATTTTTCCCCTATAGTAGATATCTACAGCTTTCCAAATTGGTATAATTTTCATGTATTATATTTTTTTGTAATTAATTAGATATTTTCAAAATTTGTTGCAGAAATCTGTGACAACATCAGTGGTAGTTTGACCTCTAGATATTTTTGGATGTCAAATGTCCTTTGTGATGGATGTTATTATCTGCACATATTTTTAGTATGAATTAGACATTTGTAGCTTTTCATAATGGCCAAGAATATATAATTTCAATTTTTTTAGAATTAATTATGAATTTCCAAAGTTTAGTCAGAAAAGGGGCCAATTCTGGCTGAATTTTAATATGCATAGTTTGAGCTTCCTTTTGAGTTCCATGAGTTGTGGGCCACATTTTATGATGCAAATTAGTTGTATTCATATAATTAAATGTGAAAATATATTGTATGAGCTCACACGGTCCACATGACACTGAATAGAATTTTTATGCACGATGTAGTGCAAATAAATACATTATTTTAATAGACTTTTTTCACTCCCTTCATGGAATTGATAGTGTGATGCATGGGAATATTATGAAATAAGCTAAAAATATATGGTGTTACAGTTCTCTTCTTTCAGTTCTTTCTTTTAGTGGTTTTTATTTTTTGAAAAAAGCACTTTTGTGGTTGGTTTGTTGGAGGAAGGAATGAGTTTGAAGAAATAAAGCCAAGCATCAAATTCCTTTCTTGAAAGACATTAGAGCAAGGTATGTTTCACAGCATGATTGTGCCCTACCTTGCCTCCTCCTTCTTTATGAGTTTTGGTTAGACCTAGGACCATACAAAAATGGATGAGTGCCAGCCATAGCAAGGTAGGAACAAGGGTTTTAAGGGATGAGAAATAAGAATATGCAATTGGAACCAAAAGAAAAGCTTTAGAATTTAAGATAGGGAAGTTAAGGTTTTAGTTGCACTTTAGCAATTATGGGATCATTGGAAGGTATTTGGAGCTGTATGAATTCATGTCTAAAATGTAAAGAAGCTAAGGATTTTGGGTATCCATCAAATTCCTAGCAAGAATCAACAAAAATCCATGTTTGCTTCTCTTGTTATGGTGTCTCAGCTAAGCTATGAAAGAGGCACTTAGGGACTGTTTCTTTCAATTCTAGTGAATTTAGAGACTTAGATATGATGAATAAAGAATTATGGAATGATTGGATTGAATTTAGGACCTTTAGAATGGAAGTTGAAATTTTATGGGCTTAAATGAAGTTAATGAAACAAGTTAGTTCTAAAGCTTTCTAACCATGTATGTAATGATTCAAATGAGTCTCTTAAGAGTTATAAGACTTATAGAAAGCAAGAGCTTAGGGTTAGAAAAGTAAAAACTAAAAGTTGCTTCATAATAGATCTAAATTAGTCATAATTGATACCTTGAGTCCTAATGAGATTAAATGAGCATCTTGGAAACTAGAATGAGTTCTATGGGATTAATTTGCCTTGTAATTGTCATACGTAGGTCAAGATAACTCAAACTCATATATTTGTGGGTGCCAAGGCAAAGAAAGTAAGGAAAAAAGAAGTTAACAAGTGGGTTAGTGGTACATCTAAGTCCCTAAAATTACAAGGTAACTTTATCTCCCTCTCTTGCATACATTTGAATGTTTGAATAAGTTGTAATTCTTGTATGTGTTGTTGTTGAATGCATTCATGATGTATGTTTAAGCATAAGTTTCATATTGAGCTATATGAATGAGAGTGATATATGTTTCAGCTCTTAACTCCCTAAGGCTTGGAATTAAGCATAGTAGCTCTTCCTTAGCCCTTAAGTAGAGAAAGGTTAAGCCTAAGAAGTTTATGATAATGCCATGGCTAAGAAAGAAATGAATTTTCACATTTTATGATGCATTTGACTCATATGAAGCATTAGCATTGCATTCTTGCACCACATGGATGACATACACTTATGGCTTTCTTGTATGTATTGTATTGGTTGAGATTAGCTACTGAGATTCTCCTAAATCTCACCTCCATGCTCCCACTAATCATTTTAGGTTCTCCAAGCCAAGGTTAAGTCCAAGAGAGATCATAGAATGTAGAAAATTATGTTTTTGAATCCCATCCTATACTACAATTTATGTATATGTATGCAAATGATGCTTTAGATGTACCATGACACACATATGACATATATGATAATACTACTTCATGTTTTATGATGAAACCATGTATAAAAGTATGAAAATGTGGATGTAGAACACGTTATGAGAATGTATGAGTGTTTTGATGACATATGGCTATGTTGATTCTAATAGGAATGTATGTATTCTTGTAAGTCAAAGGGTTAAATTTTGATTCACCTATTTTCGAATGATATGGAATGGTTGAAGAAGCCATTTAGGGTGGAAAAAATGTGCTGAAAAGGAAAGAAACCTAATTGGACACGAAATTGGTACCTAAAATGGTCTCAAATTTGCCATAAACAACTTCTATGTCAAAAGTAGCCTAGACACCTAGTTTGAGCCTAATATTTGGCATGCATTTAGAACCCTTCTAAAGCTTTTTGTCAAGCTAAGAATCATAATTTTTGGAATTGTATAGAATATGTTTCAAATTTTTTAAGTTGGATAGAAATTTCAAATAGGTCCTGTCACTATTTACATAGAATAACTTTAGAATTTCATGTCATTTAGAGGACATATGAAGTCCAACACTCATAAAATTTTACAAGCATATAGCTGATATTTTAAGCTTTTTAAGACCACTAATTTTGCATGAAAAGGAGTTGTAGAAAGAGAGTTATGAAATTTTGAAGTTAGAGGTCTGATGGTGCCCAGATACTATAATAGCTTCTGATATGCAATGGATTTCGTGGGCCAAATGAACTTAGATGCCCTTGAAATTTTTACAACAATTAGGTCTCATCTCACACTTTTTATGGCCACTAAGGGCACCTAATTTGGAGTTGTGTATCTCAAGATATGTAATTTCAAAGTTCAAGTCTACTACATGCCTCTCATTACTAGGCAAATGAACTCAATTTTGTTTAACATTTTTATAGCACACGTAGTTCACATCCTAAGCTTTCCATAGACACCTAATTTGCATGATTTGGAGTTGTATAGCCCATATTATGAATTTTAAACTTGTTTATGATAAAAATGAGTTAAGAAAAGATAAGAATCAAGTTTAGATCCTTATAGCTCAAAATGACCCATAAATGGTCTGATTTCGATGTTTAATTCTATATAAATGTATGTGATTCTTGTATTTATGCTTCATATGTGTATGAATATACTAAAAAGGGACTAGTCATGACATAAATCAAGCTTCTCTTAGGTGTATGTGTGTGAGATTGAGAAGGGGAAGTAGAGTTCAAGGAAGAAAGTTTGTGCTTCTTGGCCCAAGGTAGCTCTTCGTCCATTCTTGTATGCATTTCTTAGTAGTTTTATTGTCATTAAATACTTGTATGTATGTTTGAATCATGAAACATGCCTATAGTTATTGGTTTAATGTTTTGGTACCATTATGCTTCTTGAATTGCTTTTGGATTGTGAATTTGCTCTTAATGGATGAGGTTATGCCAAAAGTCCCTTAGATTGGGTGAGGAGAAGCCTAAAGTCCCTAAGAATGGGTAAAACAAAGCCAAAAGTCTCAAGAGTGAATGAGGCTAAGTCAAAAGTCTCTAAAAGTAAGTGAGGCAAATCCAAAATTCCTAAAAAATTGGGTAAGGCTAGACTAAAAGTCCCTAGATCTTATACTTGATTTGAATGACTTCATGTGACTTGAAAATATGATTATGTATGTCTACTAGAAGCTTTTGATGCATGCTTTCACTTTTTGACATAAAAATATGCCATATATGTGTGCTTGAAAGGGTGAATGAACTATTGGGATTCTTTGAATCTCACTCTTCTCCACTTCATGTCTAACCATGTTTAGGTGAGCCTCATAGAGCAGAGAATGGAAGCCAAGGAGCATGAATGATTACACTTTGACAATAGAATAGGATTTTATGTAATTTGATGTCAAAGTATGTATATATATGATGTTTATGAGATGTAAACTATTACTCATATATAAAAGTATATAAATATAATGTAAGTAATGAGTTTGGAGTTAAATGTATGAGAATGTAAGTTCTTGACACTCCTGAGCTTTAATATGTGATAAATGCTATTTTTATATCTTCTATTCCTTTTAACTTAGGCATTTTAGTGCCCAAATATGGCTTTAGGAGTTTAATTAGATGGAATTTGAATTCATTAGCCACTTATGTACTTTTATGAATTAATTTGCAAAATTATTAAGTTTTAATGCATGAATCTCTTTTAAATAATTTTGTGGATAATTCTATTTAATATTTTCCATTCTTTTGTGCAAATTTTTTTATGGGCAAATAGCTTGTGTGGGAAATTGAATTGAAGAAGAGATGAAGACTTCATGTGTGAATTTGAGGGAAGGAATAAATGATTCATATCTTTAGTGAATTTTTGGAAAATCAAAGAAGAAAAAAAGGAAGATTGAAGGATGATGTGCACCTGGAATCATACATGGACCAACACAGCTAACATTTATACTCCCTTATTCACATAGACATTCATCACACTCGTGCAATTAGGTAGAGTTCAGGAACTTTATTTCAATTTAATTCTAGTTAGTCTATTTAGATCAAAAACTCTCCTAAAATTAGGTAGTTCTAGGATCTTTTAACACTTAGAAAACCCAATTGAATATTGAATTTCATTTCCAAGGGAGATGACCTACGTTGTGCCACTAGCTATATATTTTATCAACCTAGTTTTATTTTGAGGGTTGTACGACAAACCTCTCAATATGCTTATGTATATGAACAAGTGGAATGATGGTTTTGAGTTCCATGATGAATTAGACTTATTATGATGCTTTTATATGCTGTATTTGAGCTTTTGGACATGCTCAATTGGTCCTATTACATGTAAGTTTTGGAACCAATTGTGCCTCTTTTTGGACCATAATCTTTTCTTGAACCAAAATTAGACCAAATGGACGAATTTTGGTATGAACATTGGTAAGCATTTTGATCTTATCTACAGCTTTTCATAAAGCTAAAGAATAAAATTTTTGGAGCTCTAAAGAATTTATTATAAATTTTTAAAGCTGGTTGATTTTAGCAAAAAAATGTCTATGCACTATTCATTTGGTCAATTTGGTTTTCTATATTTTTGAGGGGCCAATGAAGTCCAATGCTAATAAAATTTTACAAGCAGATAGTTGGTATTAAAAGATTTCCATAGCCATTGAGAGCACTCAATTTGGGCTTATGTAGAGGGAGATATGAATTTTTGAAATTTCAAGTTTAGTGTTATCTAAAATCTTGACTCAGTTACTATTCTATTAGTTTTCGTAGGCCATGTAACACCCCAAAATTAATTAAGGTGTTAATCATAGATTTAGGATAATTAAGAATAATTAATATGGAATGATTGGGTAAGCTTAGTGAATGAAAATTTTAGAAAAATAAATTATTAATATGAGTTTAAGGTTTAATTAGGATAGGAACTTCACCTAGGCCCAAATTAATATAGGAGATCATCATAAGAGGTTAATGGAGGTCCAATGAGTTAGGTGTAGATCCAATCTAATTCAATGTGATAGAGGCCCAAGATCCACCTTTTATAGGCTTTTATAATTGGCTCAACAACCTTTGTGTAGACCCAAATCTTTTGAGCTCTTAAAACTTAGTCTAACCTAATTAAAACCCAGCAGCCCAACACATAAAGTTAGCCCAACAAAGCTTAAATCTGAAGCTCATTTGGAGTTAGATATTTGGAGCAGCCCATAACCCATAGAAAACCCAACTTAAACCCTAAAAACTAACCTAGCCACCCCCCATTCTGTAAAACCATAAGGAACACACATAAAATTCAGAGGTCCAAAGGAGAGGCTAGTGTTCTTAGCATATTTCCACCATTTTCCACTTCTAGAGCAAGATTCAGCCAAGATAATAGTTATATAACTTAATCCTCTCATCTTTTCTTTAATTTGACCCGATTAATGTTCCAATTAGAGCACTTTCACCCACACCCAAAATTTGAAACTTACCATTTGATGTTTCCATGGTAAAATTTCGTAGGTTAAAGCTAGGGCTGACATTAGATAAGTATAAACTCTTCTTTTTGAGGTATTTCTGCTGGTTTGAGACCCCAATGATTGGATTATAGTATGGGTGTTAATTTTTCATGAATTTGCTTAGGATTTAAGGTGATATATTGAAGTTTCTGGTAGAGGACATAATTTTGAATTTTGGGACTTTGTAGTGTGGGGAGAATTTTGTACCACTGGTGGCTTTGGCAAATTTGTCTACAAGTGAGGTAACCGGGACTGTATTAATTCCATGCAAGTATCTGCTTTAATTTCATATTTTTTTGCACATAAATGATTTGAAATGCTAAATGAATTGGTTGGCTATCTATTGTATTATGTTTAGACCTTGTGAGTCCATGGTGGAGCTGTGGTGCGGCTGCCATCTGTGCATGTGCTTCGATCAGGCACCAGGTTATGATCAAATCCCAGATGCACTGAGCCCTAGTTGTGCTCATTGGGGAGTGGGTGCCGTGGACCGGCCTCTCCAGTGTTATTGGCCTTTAACATGTGGAATTATAATTACTAGTATGGAATAGTAATCATAGTAGCCTAACAATTTCCTTTGTTGATATGGCTGATATGATTCTGATGTTGATTTTAATTTATGCATATATGTTAATTAAATTGGACATTATGAATGGAAATTTTCTTAGTTACTGAGATTCGCATCTTACCCCGTTTCACAGGATTATACTTTCAAGTGAAGGCTCTTTGGGTAAGGATAAGGGAAAGTAAGTGGATGAAAATTCATGAGCTCCAACCATATAGGGAGAAGGCTACACTTAGACTTATTTATTTAGTATAGATACTAAATTTTATATTCCTTTTTGTGTAGCATCATCATGTAATCATGTTATCAAGTGTAGGCTCTTATATTTTGATTACTTAGGATGTATTTATTGAGGAGTTAGGCCTCATCTTAGCTTGATATTGGATGTATGAACCCATAACACCTGATGTATGAATTTTACTGAATTTGTGATATGGTATGCTATTGGAAATATAATTATATGATGTATTAGATATTGATATGAACTATTGATGTATGAAATCTCTAACGGAATATGTATCGAATGTTAATTGTCAATAGTGCATGAATTCTTGCTGTCATTAATCCCTAAATTTACTAACATGTGGTAATTGGACGAGTAGGAATTAATACTTAAGTTTTGAATTGGTAATGGTAGAATAGCTAGGTGAATAAGGTAGATAAATATCATTAGAGTTATATAAAATGAGGAGAAATAGTCCTAGGGTGTTTCTAAGAAGAGAATTGGAGTGCATAGGGCAAAATTTGGGAGATGTAGTTACAAGAAAGAGTCACGCCGCGGCTAGGAAGGCCTCATCGTGGCCTGAAGAGTGACAGTGGTGAGGAACGTCGCGGCTTGAGAAATCTAGCTCCGGCTCAATATGAAAAAAATCGCCCATAAGAGTGGCAGAATGAAACCTCGCTGCAGCCCAATAAGTCCTGTTGCAGCACTAGTCAAGGAAACTAAGTAAGAAGTGTCTAGTAGCGAGCCTCGCCGAGGCGCAAGAGTTTTTTGTCAAGGCAAGAATCATAGGAATTTGAATAGTAGTCCCAGAAGGCATTTCCGCCGCAGTGCCACGTAGGCTGGCCGTGGCGATGGTCCAACTCGCCGTGGCGAGTTTGCGTAAATTGTCCAATGATTCCCAAGAGTAACTTAGCCACAGCACGGAAGGTCGGGGTGGCGGCGCAAAGTGAAAAATGTAGTTTTCGAGCTTCAGAACCTAACTTAGCCGCGGCGGAAGGGTTTCAAGTCGCAGCGCAGGTCCCCAAACTCCTATCTTTAGCCTAGAAACCCCAGTTTCTTCAATGATAATGCTAAGAAATGATATAGGAACACTTATGTATGGTTTTGGTGTGTTGCAACTGATGGATGGATGAATCACAAACCCCTCATGATAATATAATCTCTTTTATGCATTCTCGCATTTGTGGTTATTTAGTGATGACTCTAACATCAAGGTTCAAATTTCTCTATATTTTCATAATATAATAAATTGTAACGACTCCAAACCTTGATCATTAATTATTAATCATGTATTTAACCATAATTACTATATTTAGAAGATAGGGTTGTCACAAACCAAATGATATTATTTTGATCTAAAATTTTAATAATAACTAGATGATGTCCTGAGCTTTCCAAAAAGTCCTAATTTTCATGATTTTGAATTTTCTAAATTGTTATAAATTTTCAAAAATTGGGTCAAATTATGGAACATATGGAAAATGCAAGTATGATGTTAAATTTGTGGTGTATGCCTCAAACTCGAAATGCATGCCTCAAATTGTGATGTTTCTGGTTGGATAAGTGTGTTATGGATGGAAGATGAGTTTGGTAAGCCCAAAGGGGTTCATTTAACTAAAGATGAATTATGGCTTTTAATAACGATACTTTTCGTTGCTAAAGGTGCTAAGTTTATGAAAATGGCTCCCTTACACCATTGGTGATGTAAATTAAGTATTATCTTGACATGGTATTACGCAAAGCCCATTAGGACTGATAATTTTTTTATGGTTAAAGAATTTGTTTGTTCTCATATTTCTTGTTGGTTTGGTATTCTCATGGTTATCGTTAGTGACCAGTGCACTCACTATTGCAACCGAAGTATACAAAGCTTGCTTAGTAAATACTGGGTCATGCATAAAGTGGTTACTTCACATCACCCTCAAACAAATGGCCAAGCGAAGATTTCTAAGTAGGAAGTGAAGTAAATTTTGGAAAAGACAATACAAAAAAATAGGAAAGATTGGAGCAAGGGGCTAGATGATGCTTTATAGGCTTATAGGATCATCAACAAGACTCCAATTAGCATGTCACCCTATTGGCTAATCTTTGGGAAAGCTTGCCCCCTATTAGTGGAAGTGAAGCATAGAGCTTATTGGGTCACATAAAAATGCAATTTGGACTTACATGTAGTGGGTTCTCAAAAGAGATTTCAACTACAAGAATTTGAAGAGATTCGTTTGAAGGCCTATGAAAATGCATAGATTTACAAAGAAAAGACCAAGGCTTCCATGATAAGAAGATTGTAAGGAAGGAGTTTGTGGTTGGAGACACAGTTTTACTTTACAAGTTCTAGTTAAAGCTTATGCCTAGTAAGCTTCATTCTAAATGGGAAAGTCCTTATATTATTTTTAATTTTTTTCCTTTTAGTGCAATAAAGCTATTAGATAAGGCTACTAGAGGAAAATTTAAAGTGAATGGCCATAGAATCAAGCATTTTTATGAAGAAGTCCTAAGGAATGAGAAGGAGGAGCTTCAGCTTCACAATGCAACCTAGCTTACCCAGTTGTACAATTTCCCTTTCCATTTTCATATTATGCTACCTATCTTTTAGTTAGATCTTGAGCTTGCATTGAGGACAATGCAACATTTAAGTGTTAGGGAAGCATTCAAACAAATTTTTGGTTTTGTTTGTTATATTAGTTGATTTTTAGTTTTTTTAGAGAAGTTTTGCTTTTGTCTTGTTTGTGTGTTTTGAATACTTTTTAAAAAAAGAAAAAGAAAAAAAGCTTTTATTTTTTTTGGAAGTTACTAGTATTAAGGTATGATCATAGCTTTGATATGTCTTAACTTAATAGGAAATTGACTTTGTGTTGAGAGTGCAAGTTAAATAGCAATTAGCTTAGCTTTAATGAACTTTAATGATGGTCAATTTACCTTGTGAGATTTTGTGCCTATTGATGTTCATTTCTAATGTGTATCCCCTATCTTACTTTTACTTTAGAACTTGACTTGAATCTTATTCAAGGCCACATTTGTGCATTGGCCATGCATGGAAAGGATTAAGACATTCATTCTTCTTTTGTTTTGTTGTAGATAGAGCCAAATAACCATCCCACATGTATTTTACCCTTTGTTTTACCTCTTTGAGCTCTATATGTTCTCTTTTTACCCTTTTAGGCATGAAAAATAAATAAATATCTTTTCATATTGTTCATATACTTTTGGTTGTTAAGAGCATTTTATCTTGCTAGGATAGATGGATGTGCATTTCCACATCATTTTTTGGCCATTTAGTTTGTTCTTTTGGAAAATGTACAAGTTAGAAAAAGTTCGAAGAAAGAAAATAGAAAAAAATTATATAGAAAATATTTATATTTAAAAAATAAAAGAAAAGATGGAAAAAAGAGAAAAAAAGGAAAAGAAAGAAAGAAAAGTTACTATTTGGTTTCTCTGTGCATATGTTTGTTTGTAGTAAATAAGGCCTTGAAATTATGTTTATTCCATTCTACATTTTTTCCTTCATACTCTTGATGATTTTAAGTATTTGCTTTGTTGCTTGAATTTCTTTATTTCTTTTGTTTACCACTTGTTTCTTACCTTGTCCTACATTACAACCATAGTAAAGACCTTATGATTTATATATTGGCATTTGATTTTGAGTGATGGAGATGTAGATAATAGCAAGCATATGGTAATAAATTTAGATAAGTCAGATTTGAACATAAACATCTAACCCTAAACATTAGAGAATAGAATGACAAAGACTAATCAGTGCGAAGGGCCATCATTGCATTTCATTTTTATTAAGTATATTGCCATGGTACTTATTACATGTATGCAAGTGATATAACTGGGATAGTTGGGGTGTTAATATGCTATGATCTTCCTTGTACTTAGTGGCTTACACATTTCCTTTTTGTTTCTTTTCATTTTCCTTGAAGTTTTGATTTCTTTCACCTAGTAATACAAAAGTTTAAATGTGGGGCAATTGATAAATTTTTTTTATATCTTTTATTCATCTTTATTTAGATTTTTTAATGATGAATTATGTCTTATTGGATTTTATTAGATGAGATTTTATTTTACTGGCCATCTTCGTACTCTAAGAATTAATTTACACAATTCTTAGTTTTTAATACAAAAATTCTTTTTAAATAATTTTGTAAATTTTTTCACATAATATTTTATATTATTTGTGCAAATTTTAATGGGCAAATGGAATTTAAATGGTGGAAATTAATTTGGAAGAATATTGAAGGCTACAAGATTAAATTAAGGGCCAAGATTTAAATATGGAAGTTACAAGTTGACAAAGCCAAAGAGTGGATAATTGCCCAAAAATTTTAATGAAATTTTAAAAAATAAAAATTGAAAAAAGTGGGAGTTTGAGTGGACAACTTTTCTATGTAAAAGGGGCAGATCCATTCCTTTTAAAACACACTCTCACATTGATGCATAGGAGCCCCTCTTCTCACACAAATTGCTCACATAGGTCTCTCTTTCATGCACAAAATGGGATGCACGGATTAGTCACATGAGGTTAGCCCATTCTGAAGTGCCTAGGCCTAAATCCCATGCTTTGAAGGGGACACTGGCCCATTTTAAAGTGCCCAGGGCCAAATCCATTGCTCTAAGTGTAATATCTAATTGTTCAAAAACTAAACTGAAACTGATATTGTGATATAAAAAGACCCTAGAGCAAATAAAATTAAGACCAATTAAGGGTAGGATGCTAATTAGAACATTTAAAAATATGGGTAAGAAACTAAAAATAACCCAAAATTAAAGCCAGAATAGTAAAACAGAAGAATTGAAAACATAGTGGCAAAATCATAATTTTGGGTAACTTTTTGAAAACTCAAAAGAGGAAGCTTTAAATAAAAAAATTTAAGTTTTCTAGGGTTCTTAGAGGTCCTAAAAACTATAAGAACCCTTAGAATGGTTAAAACCCCTTCGGTGTGCATTTTATGTCATTGATTGATCGAAACTTTGATAGGATGGTTCGGTAAGGTTTTAAATCCAATTTGGGTGAAACCAAAGGCATTTTATGAGTTAGAAGACCTAAATATTATGATGGAAATGATGGTTCCCAAAAAAGAGTAGAAATGAGCTTAAATAAAGGAAACAAAGTTCAAGAGCAAAGTTGAAATATTGAAAAATTGTAAAACCCTAGCTCTTTCATTTGCATGAAAGAGGTAGGGACACCCTTCTTCTCCTTCATTTGTATTAAATTTTTACTTTGAACTAGACCCAAAGGACACCCCAAATAGCACTAAAACTTAAGGGAGATTGAAGCCACCTAAGGTAAGGAAACTTGAGAAATTTTCTTATGATGTTCTTATTGGCTAGGTTCCATTCTTTCTCCACTTCTTCTCCATAGTTTTGACATCTCAAAGGAAGGTGTTTTGAATCTAAACTTATAGAGAAAAGGGCTTTTAACAAGGAACCAAACACACCAAATTGACCATCATGAATGCCATTTCATTTGATATATGTTTTGGTATGGAAGATTGTTTCTCCTTGTCTCTCCATCATCCTATAGGTTTAGCCACCATGGGAGGAACATGGGAGGGGTTTTTTTTTCATTGAATTATGATAGAAATTAAGGTTTTGGATTATGGAGATTAAGATTCCACCATTAGAACCAAGTAAGAAGCCATGAAATGCATAATTGGGAAATTAGGGTTTTAGTTGTACCTAGGGATTTATGAAGCTTACTGATAATGATTTATCTTATGTAGGAGTATGTTTGGGTTCTTAAAAGACCTAGGAAGCTTTATGGATGCCAATTTCCTAAGAAAAATGAATGAAACACCCTTCATGCCTTCCTTAAGCATAGTCTCAGCCAAGCTCTATTCCAAGTACCTAGGGAGAGTTTTCTTTGATTCTAAGGTTATGAATAGTCTAGATATGAATAATAAATACCAAAGAAATTATTGGTTTGAATTTAGGAACCATATTTTGAAAGTTGGAAGTTTAGGATTCTATTAGACATAAAGAAGCAACTTGGTGTTTGGCTCCTTGAATTAAGTATGTGATAACTCTAATGAGTTTAAATGAAGTCATGTGACTTAAATTGAGTGAAAAATTGGAGTTAAGATGATAAATTATATGAGTTGCTTCATTATGCTACAATATGGAATCATATAGGTGCCATAAGATGGAATTGACTTGTGTAGAGTTTATGTGAGGCTAGAGATAGTTCCATTGATGCCTTTGTATATTGTTTGATGTGTTTAGGCCAAGCAATGCAAACCTTTCCTAAATGTGTGAGGCCAAGAGAAGAAGTTAGAAAATCAAGGAAGAAAGTTGTGCTTCTTGACTCAATGTAGCTTTTCATCCATTCTTGTATGCATGTCTTAGTTGTTTGATTATCACTAATTGTTTGTATGTGTTTTTGAACCATGAAACATGACTATTGCTATTAGCTTGATGATTTGATGACATTATGCTTCTTGAATTGGTTTGAAAATGTGAGATGGCTCTTAATGGGTGAGGTTGTGCCAAAAGTCCCTTGAATTGGGTAAGGCAAAGCTAAAATTCCCTGAGTAAGGGTGAGACAAGGCCACAAGTCTTATGGAGTGAGTGAGGCTAAGTCAAAAGTTCCTAAAATGGTGAGGCTAATCCAAAAGTCTCATATAATTGGGTGAGGCTAGACTAAACGATCTTAAAGCTTATTCTTGACCTTGATGAATCAATATGACTTTGAAAATGTAATTATATTTGATATCTGGAAGCATTGGATGCATACTTGCTTTCTTGACATGATAACATGACATATATGTATGCTTGAAAGGGTAAATGAGCTATTGGAATTCTTTGAATCTCAATCTCCCCCACTTTATGTCTGACCTTATTTAAGGAATCCTCATGAAGCAAATAATAGAGGCTAAGAAGCTTAAATCATGGTACTTTGATAATAGAGCAGGATTTTATGTGATTTGATGTCAAAGTATGATTGTATAAATTATATATGCGATATGAACCTTCTTAAACATGTAGAAGTATGAAAATATGATGTATGTACCCTATTTGGAAGCATATAAGCAAGAATGTTAATTTTTGGTATGTATGTCCTATGGAAAGTGTGTGTGTATAAGACCATGTGAGAGAGTAATTTTGAGTCCCATGAAGTTTTAGACTGATTATATGCTCATATATGCTGTAAATTATATGTTGGATGTGTTCAAATAGTCATTTGCATAAGAAGTCATTTTGGACCATTTGATACCATATTGGCACCAAAATGAGCCACATTTTACTCCTGAACCAAAATCAGACCAAATGAACGAATTTTAGCATGAAAGTTGACAAGCATTTAGATCTCATTTAGAGGATTACATATAACCAAATAACATAATTTTTGGAGCTCTATAGAATTTCTTATGATTTTTCAAAATTGATTAAATTATGCAGATTTCTCTTATCACTGTTTATTTGGTCAGTTCTGGTTTTCTATGTATCTGTGTAACATCCAATCCCCTCTATAAATGTGAGAAACATAAGACTTGGTTTCTTTGTGAATGCATGAAATACACCATATATAAAAGGAAATCCCTTAAAAGAATGATTTATGGTCAAATAAAATTAGGATAAAATTTTAAATAATGAAAAATGAGATTTTGAGTCTTGAATTGCCCAGAAATCGAAGCCAAAATGGTTCAATAAAATTATTGAAAGAATAGGGGCATTTTCATAAATATGATTAACTTTTGGAAAACTCACAGAAGAGCTTTTTAAATGACAAATTTGAGCTTTTTGGGGTTCTTAGAGGCAAAAACTATAGAAACCCCTTGAATGGTTTAAACCCCCTCTGGTGTATGTTTTTTAATGACGGTTGACTCAAATTTTGACCAATTCATTCGAGAAGGTTTTAACTCCAAATTGAGTGATTCTAAAGGCATTTTATAAGATTGAGAACCTAAATTTTATAATAGAAAAGATAGTTCTCAAAAAAGAGCTAAGATGAATTAGAAACAAAAATGCCAAGAACAAAGGACAAAAGTGGCATTTTGAAATGTTTTAATTTTTATGTTTATATGTGGCATCCTAGTGCTAGCTTGCCCTAACCAACTTATGGTTCTGCCTAAAATAGAGAACAAAGATGGGGTGAAGGGTGTCTAAGAAGGGAGGAAGAAGAAGAGAAAAATCCAAGAAAAATGGTAAGAAAAGTGTAGAAATTCATGCTCCTTCCTTTAGTAAATTCATTCTCCTCCTTCTCATCTTTCTTCTCATGGTCTTATTGTGGGTTTTGGTGTTGTTTTGAGCTTAGACCAGAGGGGAGAAGTTCAAATTTAGAGAGGAAAGCTAAGGCAAAAGGGAAGAGCTCTTGGAAAGTTCTTGAATCAAGGTACTTCTCATGGTTTCTTTGGCACTTCCTTGGTTGTCCACTTTGTGTGTGTTTCATTCTATATAGAGCCTAACTAAGGGAGGATAAATTTTGGTCCTAGCCAAGGAGAATCATAGGTTTTGGACTATGGGAAGCTAGAAGATGCAAAGAAAGTAGAAGAAAACCTAGTAGAATTCAAGATAACAAAGTTAGGGGTTTGTGAACATAACTTAAAATCTGATTTTATCCAAGGATTCCCAAGCCTAAGTGAATATTTGTATGAGTTCTTAGGACCCCTAGAGGGCTCCCTATAACACCATGTATTTCTAGCTTATTTCACAACAGCTCCATGCTTTACATTCATAGATTCCATGAAAGAGTAAGAAAAAGGGAATTAAATAATACATTTCTTTGCGTTGAGTCACGTGTGAAAATTTCATTCGGTGTCATGTGGACCATGTGAGCTCATACAACATATTCCCATATTTAATTACATGAATACAAATCATTTGAACTATCAAAAGTGGCCCACAACTTGTGGAAGTCAAAGGGCAGCATGAAATATACATATTCATTTTCAGCCAGAATTTGCTCATTTCTGTTACAAAATTTGGAAATTCATAATTAATCCTAGAAACATCACAATTATGCATTCTTAGCCATTCTGGAAAGCTACACATGTCTACTTTATGATAAAAATATATCTAGACCATAACATTCAACATAGAAGATGTCTGACATTCAAAATTGTCCAGAGGTTAGGTTGTCCACTAGTGCTATCACAAAATTCTGCAACAAATTTCAAAAATGTTCAATTAATTCCAAAACAATATAATTTATGCAAATGATACCAATCTAGAAACCTGTGGATGTTAGATAGAGGGAAAAAATAAATCCAAACTATTTCAAGCATGCCCAAATCTCGAAATGCAATCAAACAGTAAGTGAGATCAGCTAGAGTCCTTGATACTGGATAAATTCTTTGAAAATTCATATCTTTCTCTCTAGATATCCAAATGAGGTTCTTCTAGTTGGCACAAGTCATTGGGAATGCCTATCTTCTTTCTATAAAATTTTGTGGCAATTACACATCATTTGAGCCTTATGTGACAGATTTCACTTTCGGACTTGAATGAAAGTGACATGACCAAAACTAGAAAATTTGTCAACTTTGAAAATTTATCAAATATTCTCTAGACCTCTAAAAATTCTGTTCTTTGCCTTCACAAAAATATCTCAACAAGCTCTAATTGCATGCCAAATCTTAGATCAAGAAGAGCTCATTTGGATAAAGAGTGACATAGGGTTTCATTATGGTCAATTTTGGCTCCATATAGGATACCAAAATGTTTAAATGGCTTTTCTTGGGGTTTGGCACTTTTTGGGCAAGTCTAAAAGCATAATTAGGACTTGTGTGAGCTGCCCAAATAGTCCTAAACCTCATGCATCTCATTTTGGCCATTTCACTCACACTTATGCACAATTCCATAATGTCATCTAATAAGCTCATTTGCCAAAACATGTTCAAATCATAATCTAATGGTCACATAACATATTCACCTATTTATATATGACATATTATCATAATGACATGTGTTCATGACATCATAATATATATACATTCATTGGTTATATCTTTTGCCATTTGTATGGCCTTAAAGTAGCAAAATTCAAGTACTTTCATGTCATCTTCTCATCTTCAAGGTGGTTGGCTTCCATTACCTTGCTTTCTTGGTCTACCTAGCATGTTAGAACATTGGAGAGGAGGGGATGAGATTCAAAGAATCCCAATAGCTCATCTCCCATTTAATCATATATAATGGATGCAAAACAAGTCTTACAAATGCATGCATGGCATATGGACATGTGCAATCATTCAAGGAGCATTTTTAACATTTGAAAAATTTACACATAGCATACAAAGGCTTGCCAAGAAAGTGGATTGGGCTCACCCAATTTCTTGTGGATGTTGGACTTGCCTTACTCATTCTTTAAAAGATTCTTGGACTCAACCATGCTCTTGGGAGTCTATCTCACTTTTGGGAGACTCTTTACTTTATCTAAACCAATCTTAAGGGTTCTTGGCTCATCCTCGCTATGGCTAGGGGTTCTTGGCCTCATCACACTCAAGCAAACCCAAGCACACATCATAAACATCATATGAAAGCATATTGTAACATCATGGCACTATAGAATCAAAGTCATGCTAGAACACTTTTCATGGCTTAAAAGTATACATACACATATTCAAAGACAAGTAAAGCAAATAATCATGCATGAAAGAAGGAGAAGTGAGCTACCTTGATACAATTACACACTTTTTCTCTTGAATCCTAGCTCCCTCCTTCGGTCACACACACATAAAAGTGTGAGGGTGATTTCTCTTGGCCTAAACACAATTTATGGAAGCCAATTAGATTCATGGAATTAATTCTAAGGCCATACAACTTACTTAGATACTAGCTTGACCTATAAACCTTATTATGGTTCCATAAATGCACTTAATGAAGCAACACCCCTCAAATAAATTCTAGGTTCCATTCTTTCCTTTCAAATATAATTCTTGACTCCTTTTAAGCCTCTTGGAGTCATCACACCATTAAAACAAAGAGCCTAACTACATGTTGCTTCTTTAGGTCATGTTATGGAACATAAAGCACCATCTCACTTTCTATGCTTCCTAAATTTTTTCCAAGGCTTTCTCTCATATTCATTTATCACATATGACTAAAAAATCGGCTTAACAAAAATTTAAAACTCTCTCTAACTATAAAAACCTCTCTTAGCCAAGACAATGGAGCATAATGGGTTCCATGGAGTTTTCTTTGTTTTCTCAAGGGAAGAAGTACATGGGGAAACTTCTAGGGATCTTAGGAGCTCAATTAAACTCTTATTTAGGCCTAGGAATCATTTTACAAAATCAGATTTTACAAAGTGCACTTAAAACCCTAGAAATTGCATCTTGAAATTCCATGGTTTTTTGTTAATTCCCTTTGCATATTCTTAATCTCCACACCTTTTTTCCTTAGAATCACCCTTGGTTTTTCCTAAAAATCAAACCCTCCTAGGGTTTCTTAAGTGGGGCGAAATGGTGGAGGAAGGGAAGAGAAGATATCAACCATGGATGAAGAAATTACCTTGTTTTCTTGCTTTTTCTCACTTGAATCTTGCTTTTTGTAGGCTCCTCTCTTCAAATCCGAATTTCTCCCTAAGTTTCTCCCTTAAAATAGATTTATCAACTTCATTATAATCATAGGAAATAAGGAAGAATGGAGGAGAAGAGGTTTGGAAGAAAGAGAGCATGAAAAACTACTAAATTTTCTTACCTTTTAACTTGAATTCCTCCTCCTTTTCTTCCTTCTCTTGTGTGCCTCATCCCCTAGGGTTTTCTTTGGTTTTTGGGTAGAGCTTGGTCAACTAAAATGAAAGGGGAGAAAGGGCGTATCATATATATATGTGGGAGGAAGAAATACTTTTCAAAAATTCTTATTTTATCCTTCATTTTTGGCATTTTTGTTTCTACTTCTTTTTACCTCCTTTTTGAGAACCATCTTTTCTATTATGAAATTTAGGTTCCCAATTTAGTAAAATACCTTTGGAATCACTCAAATCGGAGCTAAAACCTTTCCAAACGAATCAGTCAAAGTTCGAGTCAACCAACATTAGAAAATGTCCACTGGAAGGGTTTTAACTATCCTAGGGTTTCTATGGTTTTCAAGGCCTCTAAGAACCCCGAAAAACTCAAAACTTTCATTTAAAAAGCTCTCCTATGTGAATTCCAAAATTTGCTCAAAATTACGAAAATATCATTACGTTTCGTAAATTTTTCGTAAGAAATTGTTTCTTCATTCTAGCTCCATTTTTCTTCTGTCTGAGCCTATAATTCTCATTTTTAGGAGTCTAGAATGTTTCTCAAATTTTTTGGAACCTTAACTAATTCATTTCGAGGGATTTCCTTTTATATCCAGTGAATTTCATTTGTTAACAGAGAAATCGTATGTTATGTTTCTCATGTTTTCCCTCATTTTCAGAGAATTGGATGTTACAATCCCCATGTGCACCTCCCATCAAGGAAATTTGCAAAACTCCCATTGGTGCCAAGAAGAGCATTGTTTTGGCCTAAGAGGGTTGAACCACCTAGGGATGATTTTTATAATGTCTGATTTTTATCAAATGATGGAAATGAATATGTTTTCAAAGCAAGCCCCTTGAAATAAAATAGTTGAGGTCCAAAAAAATTAGAATAATAATCTAAACATTAAATAATGAATTTAGGAGCCCAAAAATACCTTGAAACAGAGGCTAAATGGCCAGACAAAAGCTAACGAAATGGTAAAGAAATGTAATGGCATTTTCATAATTTCGGGCAAATTTTAGGATTCTCATAGGAGGGCTTTTTAAATGGCAAATTTAAGTTCTCCAAGGTTCTCAGAGGCCCTAAAAATCATGGGAAGCCCCGGGACAGTCAAAACCCTTCTAGTGTATATTTTCTAATGTCAGTTGACCCAAACTTCGACCTTTTAGCTCGGGAAGGTTTTAGCTCCAATTTGAGTGATTCCAAAGGCATTTTATAAAATTGGGAACCAAAATTTTATGATAGAAAATATGGTTCTAAAAAAGGAGCTAAAATGAAAATGCAAGATGAAAGGGCAAAATTGGAATTTTTAAGAAATAGGAATTTCTTGAATGCTCTTTACATCTCACTCCTCTTCTCCCCTTTTCTAGACTGACTTGTTTCTACCCTCAAACTAGAGAAAGAAGCTAGCTCTTAGGAAAATGTAAGAAAATTCATGGAAATTCAAGCTGTTTCTTTTGTAAGTTGTTCTTCCTTATTCTCCTTTTTATTTTCATGGGTTTGATAATGTTTTTGGGTCTATATTGAGGGTAGAACAAAGGTGGGAATTTAGAAATTCAAGGGAGGAGGCCAACCAAGTGAAGAACAAGCCAAGAAAAACAAGAATCTAAGGTATTTTTGCTACTTTCTAAGCTTAAGCCTCCTTGCTCTTCTTCTCTTCATTTTGCCTCATGTAAGACTAGCCATGAGGGATTAAATTTCTGGCCAAACTAAGAATGAATCTTAAGAAAATGAGGGAGAAGAACAAGAATATGCAAGGGAAGCAATCAAAGAATCATTAGTTTTCAAGATAACATAATTAGGGATTTAATTGTGTAGCTAAAAATTTGTTTTGATGCAATTGTCTCGAGGCCTAATTGAACATTTGTGTGAGCTCTAGAGACCCTTAGAAACCTCCCCACATGCTTCTCCCATCAAAGAAAGCAAAGAAATTCCAAGAGTGCCAAATAGAAGCCATGTCTCGGCCTAAAGGGTTTAAGGCACCTAAGGGTAGTTTTAAATTTTTCCAAGCTTGATTTTGAGTCATATATGATGGGTGAGGATGAGAGGAAGCCTTGGAAAAAATTTAGGAAGCCTAGAAATTGAATTGGTAGCATAAGTTCCAAATTATGGCTTAAGGAAGCAACACCTAGTTAGGTTCCTTGTTTTGATTGTGTAATGGCTCTAAGAGGTCTAAATAAAGCCAAGAACCATAGATGGAGGGAAAGAATGGAACCAATAATTTAATTTTTGGATGTTGCTTCATTAGGCACATTTTGGAACTATAAATGAACCATAGGACAAATCTAGTGTTCCAAATAAATAGGTAGCTTTAAGAATGGTTCCAAGAGCATAATTGGTTTCTATTTTGTGTATTTAGGCCAAAGGAAACAAGCCTCCTATCATTGTGGGTGTATGGCCGAGGAAGGGAGTACATTTCCAAGAAGAAAAGTGTGCTTGTGTGACAAAGGTAGCTCTATCTACTTTCTCTTATGCATGGATGAATGTTTGTCTTGTCTTTGAATGTGTATGTGTGTCTTAAGCCATGAAAAAGTATTCTAGTATGTACTCATATGTCTTGGTATCATGATGTGGTTTTATGCATTCAAATGACACTTTGTGTATAT